>VWZW01000482.1:10853-57857 GCA_013397115.1 Edolisoma coerulescens
TTGCCCTACGCATTCATGTCCCCTCGCAGTTCTCTGTGCATATTCATTGCTGTATGTGTCGCATTGTACCGCATAAAATTGCTATTGTAAAGGAGATAAGCAGAATTGTTTGCTGGACTGTGTTGTGGGTCAAGACACCAGTACGGGGTGAGGAGTTTATGGGAAAAAAACAGAAAAAGGAAAAAGCTTTGGCAGCCCAAGTAGGAGTCTCCCAGGCGCCGCGCACTGAGGTTCATACCTGGGCCGAAGCGGCTTTCCGTCGCCACCCGCCCCTGGCCGCTCCGAGGGTGCGCACTCCTTCCGCCTCGCTTCGAGCCACTCCGCCCTCCCGCCCCCGCTCCTCTCTGCTTCCGCGGCTGGCCCCGGACCTGCGGCACTTTCGGAGCCGTCTGAGGGGAACTCCCCATCCCGGGCACCCGTTGGGACTCCATGGGATCCCTTAGTTTTCAGCCCAATTTGAGTGTGAGCAGCATCCTCGTGAGGTGTGGTTAATTACGGGGGCGGTGGGGGGTTAGAGGCGTAATGACTTGTCAGGGGGATGGTGGTGACTCTGTAACGCACCGTCTTATTTTCCCCCGCCTTTTACAAGTAGAGACATCCTGTCTCGCTGCTAAAAGAGCAATAAAGCTGGGTTCATTTACATATTTTTACTTGTTTACTTTCCCGGAAAAAACCGAACGTGCCGCTTGTTCCCGGTGGTTTATATGCAGATTTTGACACTACTCGGAGTCTTGGGGACCGAAGGGGGCAGGGAGGGGTTCCTCCCGGCTGTGGGGAGAGAGATGGTGAGGGGGAAAATTCCTCCTGGGTGGAGCAGGAGGCAGGTATCGCTTGTGCGTGTGTCTCTGCGTGTGAGCTGAGATTCAGGCTGGGCAGGTGAGGAGGCAGCACGGGGTGGGCACGAAGCAGGCTGGAGGATGAGATTGAGAAGTGTGAGGATGAATGTGAAGGTAGGTTTTGACCTCTTGAGCACTGATCTAGCTCAGCGCAGTACGGAATAACCTCTCTGCCCAGACTCAAATCCCAGCCACTCTTGCACGCTTGTCGCACTTCATAAGTTGTATGTGGCATTTCCAAGTCAGCATTAAATTTTCAGTGTCAGCCGCTGGTGAACTGTGAACCACCGAGTGGGATTGTCTGCTGTTAATAATACGTGACACAAACACGCGCGAAATCACACGGAGGGAAGACATGCAGAGTAAGGTGAATGTCCCAAGCTCCAACCTGACACTGGGGCATATCACACGAGCTCAAGCCCCGAAATTCTGCAGATAGGCGGGATACCAGTGCTCACACGCAGCCAAACACCTTCCATGCACAACAAGCGTGAGATCCTTGCGTGGACGTGCACAAGCAGATCCTTATTTCCAGAAGTACTTGCTAAAGAGCCATGTGGTCTGCAGTGAATTAATTACCACACCTCGGATCCCCGCTGACCTTGCACCGCCCTCGTGTTTCTTCCCACCACGCACAGGTAAAAGTTTTTCAGCCCCGTGCTGTAGCTAAACAGATTAATACACGTTGACAGAATCTTTATCCCTAATCACATGACGTTAAGTGAATCTTAAAGTCCCTTCTGAGACAAATGAAGAATTCTCTCTCTCTCTCCCTCTCTCTCTCTCTCGTCTCCATGTCCATCTGCCTGCACTGTGGATGTGTCCTACGGAAAATGTTTACAGTTTGGAGGACTCTAACCTTGATTTTCCAGCTTTGAGCTCCCTCTGGAAGCGGTAAGAGCAATTACTCCATATTATTGTACATATTCCACTGTCGTGGTGGATCGCAGGTGTTGCAGCCGCTATTGTTTCCATCCCTCCCGCAGCCCCGTGGCCAGAGTGCAGAGGTTGCACCGATTCCGGGTCCGACGGTGGCCCCCATACACCCTCAGAGCCCGGGGTTCCCCGCTTGCTAGGTATGCACGGGGGTGGAGAGAGAGGCGAATTGGTGTCCTCAGCCAGCCCCGCTTCCCGCCGCACTCCGGCCGCCCGCTGGCCTCTCCTGCCTGTACTCAGCATGGAGATTCTTGCTTTCGCCCACGAGTGGAATAGATAGCTCATGTGAGGACAAGCATATTTTTCGGTTTAATGTCAGGAGCGCCGAACGCCTAACGCACGGCATGAGGCAAAGACCCCCGAGATGAGCTGGGACTGCCCGAGGCTGGGACTGGAAGCAGGGTGAAAGCAGTCACTGCGCCGAACGATCCGAGGCAAAAACGAGGCAGAGAGGACAGGCAAAACAACCCCGAAACAGGAAAATACCTAGAAACCCCGAGCAGTGCACATTTGACCAGAAAGCATCTGGGACGGTGGCTTTTAATTTAGGCTGTGCAATGATGCTTTGGAGACGATGTAAGGGATGCGTTTGTAACGAGCTACAAAGGTGCGGGGTGGAGGCAGGATGCTGTACTATGCCGGAGCATCCCTGAATAACATTAAACTGTGTCATGGATCAGTGTCATGATGACGTATGATACACCACAAGGGATCATGATGAGTGACTGGCATAATGGACATGGATAGTGGACCAAAGTCTCCTTGACAATTCTTAGTCATATGTCTTGGGGGCATAGTTTTACATTCATGATCCGTTTATTTGGAGCCAATACCGGGAGAGAGACACATGAAGCACACGGCTGAATCTGTCTAAGCAGGATGAAGGCGGGTTTAAATGGCACAAAGCGTTGCCGGGGGGAATCTGAAGAGGTCGCAGGTTTAGAAGAAAAACACTTGGCAAAAACCCACCTGCTATTAGGCTATACCTAATTAAGCAGGACACCCCTGGTTTCTCCTGCCAGTCCAGGAAAGGGGTGGGTCACCCAGTGTATCTCCGCGCTCCTCCGTCAATCAGTTGCAGAGCTCTTAGGCACCGCGCACCGCCCGTACCGCGGGCTGGAATAACCTCCTGTCCCATCGCAAACTGTGGGATGCGGCTCGTGTCCTTCTCATCACGTCTGGGCTTTGCTGCGGACTGCGAAGCGCCGAGACCCCAGTGCTTTGTCGCGCCGGGTGCTAGCGGGGGCAGATGGAGAAGTCTCCTCCCTTCAGGTCTGCCGAGCAGGCAGAAAGCACACCTCTAATAAACCCTTAATCTGAGAAACGCACCCAGTAAGCCTCTCACTACGAGCTGGAGAGCCCGATTTGCTGGACCTGCGGATTTTCTTTTGTTTGCCAACTTCCCGAGCTACCAGGCGGACATTTCTTTACTTTTTTTCCTTCCCCTCTCCCCCAGACTTAAGCCCCTATCGGCAGTGTCTCAAGAAGGGCAAGAGGGCCCCGGTGACCCTTCGAAGGCGATCAGAAACCCGAAATCCGCCTGGGCTGGTTCGGAATGCTTGCCATCCCAGCGGAGATCACTGACAGGCTTCTTCCCGGGAGAGCAGGTTCGGGAGGCTCCCTCTTCACATAGACCCTCCAGGGACATCGACAACCTCTAGAAATCTCTATAGGAGGGATTCCAGTGAGCAGAATGAATGATATACGCCCCGAAAATAAGAGTTAAGAGGAAAACCCTCTTCAGCCTGACACCCCCCCCCCCCCCCCCCCCCCCGCCCCAAAAAAAACCCCAAAATCTGATGGTCTAGATACTAAGAAGTTCACTAAATGGGTGAGCAGGTAATGTAGGGAACAGAGACATTGTTAACATAAAACATCTAATTAACAATGATTTCATTTGATTCGGAGGATGAAAAAGCCTTTTTAAATCAGTCCAGATTTACTGGCCTAAATGCAGCCAATTTTTGAATATGGAGATTATACCGAGTCTGCCTTCTTTCAAGATGTCCTCTGAGGGGTAATAGTGTAGGTGAAGTAATGTAGTTACACTGTGGAAACTTTTGGAGTCCCTTTCTTGAGAATTTAATTCTGTGCTTCATTTGATTAGGAACAGACTGGCTCCATCAGCGGCGATCTCTGTGTTTAGAGGCATGATTGCTTGAAGCAGTTAGGTTCCCCAATTTGCATACCCCAGCAGCATCACCGGATGATTACGTTTTCAACCTTTTTTAAGTAGGGGAAAGTCAGAATAAAACATGACTCCCTAGTGTACAGGGTGGCGAAACCGACATGGAAGCGGGCTATCAAAATTAACTCTTTGCCCTTAGGATGGGAAGAGTGAAAAAATAAAATAAAGAAGCGCGCCTCCTGAGAGCACCCCGGTGGCCGTGTTTCGGCAGTTTAACCATTTCCTGAGCTTCCAGCTGATTTCCAGCGTGTGTTGCCGAACTCTATCCCGTCCCCCACCGCCTTCGGGGGGTCACCGTGGGGGATGGGTGGTGCTCTCGGTTCTGTACTTCTTCCGAAACATGGGTCATGTACACATGGGGAGAGAAAACCCACCAGCAAGGGTGCGGAAGCCGGACCGCGCAGGCACCGCTGCCACACCACGTGTGGTTTTGTTTTTGTTTTCGTTTTTTTGAGGCGGCGCCCGTGACCGGCAGCGGGTGTCGCTCCCGGAAAGCCCCCTCCCTCGGAGGGGTGGGGGAAGGTGTACCTTTGGATACCACCATGGTATAGCACCGGTCGCTGGTATCAAATCCGTATCCTTCGCTCCGCGTGAGCTTCCCTAAAAAGGGTAAAGGCGTGAGAGGATGGAGGGGAAGAGCGGGTCTAATTCTGCCCATCCTCTCCACCCTCACAACCAGTGACAACCGACGACGCGGATACCGGGCTATTCGTTGCCCTCAATCTCCCCTCTAACCCTGCCCCGCATGCATCCCACGGAGCTGAAAATGTGGGTCAGGATCAATGCACCTGGTGTCTGAAGGGCCCGATCCTGCAAAGCCTGGAGGAACTTCAGAGACCGTCCCCTTCAAAAGTCAGTTTCTCAGCCACTCACGCATCATGGATAAACAGAACGCTTTCCACACCCCCTCCTGGAAGTCCGCGGAGGGGATCAGGGGAGCTAGTGCTCAGGAGGTAGAGCTATCCTCCCAGAGCTTTGCAGCAGCATGAAGAAAAATCTCTATAAAACTAAACAGGCAATCAACTGAAATCTATCCTCTTTAAATAAACTGATCCCTTAGTATTTTCCCAGTATTGTTGTAAGTTGTTGTCTGTGATGTCCCTGAGGGCTCTTTCCTCTGCTCTCTGATTTGGTGTATAAAAGCACCTCTGAGTGATGGATTACTGTGTCATTGCAGCCTGCGAAGGATTAATTTGTTTCATTGATTTCTCTTTAGGCAGATTGCCAGAACTCTCTGCTTCCCACCTTTCTCCAGGACTTCCAGCAGTAATAGACAGTAACAGCCTAAGACAAATCAGCCCAATCTTGTAAAAATAGAAACACAAAATCCTGAAGTCCCTGGGAAGCTATAAAGAAGTTTTTCCTTATGCTGTAGACCCACTAATTCTTAAAGTGAGTCCATCTTCTCTCCTTTCATCACTTCCCTTTTATAAAAAAAGGTTACCATTTCCTGGTGGGAGATGCTTAGTCTCAAGAGCAATTTCAACAAGCAGTTGGATGTGTGCAATGGGCATTTGACGGTCACAGAGAAATGTTTTGTTCATGCTAAACAGCAGGGGTAGGAATTACAGGAGATTGCATAAACTTCAAGGTTCATTCCTTCTTAAAATCACCAGACCACTTACAGCTAATCAATTATCTATCCATCTACCTGTCTGGGATATTGAGATAAAATGCAGTTTATGTCAGGTCCTGGAGTTGCTGGTCAGATGTGTGTGGGGGTGGATGGGACTGGAAACTCCCTGATCAATTCATCTGCATGCTTGCAGGATAATCTGATAACAAAATCAGGCCTTGAAGTGTTGGGCTGTGGTGAAAAAAGGGAACTGGGCACCCCTTTTGGTGCAGATTGTGGAGCCGTGAGGGGAGAGAACGAGACCTGCTGCTGCTACTCTGACCACAGCACTGCTCTTTTCAGACCTGTTTTATCAACACCAGAGACAGGTCAGCTGTGCTCTTCTGTTTTTTTCCACAATGCAGCACTAAATACTGTATTGATTTAGTCTTCACAAGTTAAACTTTAGGAGTACTTAGTGCTATAGTAAAAAATAATGTTGTCATAGACTAGTCTTTACAGCTTCGGCTTGTGGGAAGCTGTGCTGTGCTGTGCAAAACCAGCACTTTTAGATATCATGGAGAGTAGAGAAATGTTTATTTTACCTCTGTATCTGCCTTGTGATGAGTGTAGCTCTATAGTTTCAAAGGGACAGTAAATTTATTGTACTGGATAGTACAGATTCACTGCATAGCAAATCTATGAAATTTTGAAGTTACAGCCTTATTATTTTTTTTTCTCTTGCTCTCTCGGAGGATGTTAGCCTGCTACTTTCTTTTTTAATTTTCTGTAATTTCAGGTGTAATCGAAATACCAGTACTTGGGTCACAGCATGATTTCCTTGTTATCTCACAAGAAAATATGCTTTGCCCTGCCTGAGTAATGTTCTTCTGTTTTCTTGCATGAGATCCCTCTGCGGTCTGTCTAACTTTCCCTTTTCTACCTAACAGGTTTTGAAGGAACTTTAAAAGTAGTCATAAGGAGTTCCCTCTTATTTTCACTCCTGGAAATCCCTTGAAATCCCTGTTTTGTCTGGGGAAACCCTGCAGTGTGGGTTAGCCTGAAGAAGGACTAGGGTGGCTGCCTCTGGGCATGGCAGCCTGGAAAATACTGTTATCCGGGGGAATGCTGCAAATTTTCCTTCAAAGGCTTCTGTGGTGTAACATGGACCCCCCCTTTTCTGGCTTAACACAGGCACTCTCTGCCTGGCATTCCCACTCCTGATAGTTTTTCACTGTCAACTAACCTTGAAAATAAAGGCACAAAATGTAACAGTTCACATTTTTCCTGCTTGGATAGCCAAGCCCCAGGGAGGCTTGGCTCTGAGGGCAGAGTTTGTCTTGCTTGTAAGCAAACGCTCTCATCCCCTCTGCCCCTTCCTCCTTGCCAATCCTTTTCAGTTTACACAGGGGAATCCTTCTGGTCCTTTGCTAGGAACTAAGGAAAGTTACGCTCTTGATTAATAATGATAACAATATTCTTGGCTTGGAAAGTCTGATTTAGGAGCAGAGACAGATTTCTGTCCCTCCAGTTTGCATTGAAACAGGCAGAATACATCACAGACCACATTTAAAATGCTTAAGTGAAGCTCACATCCTTTCATCCCTTCAGGACTGGAAAGAAACAGAGTCTGTTAGATTAGCAAACATTAACCTCTCGCATAGTTCTGAATGTCGGATTAATGCCTACTGAAGGGACAGCTGTATGACCCTCACACACACTAACTACACATTAGGGCTGTCACTCTATTGATCGGGAGAAGTTTGTGTGAAGAAGTGCTCCCCACCAGGGAGGAAAACAGACTAGAGTTGGAAAAAGCCATTCGTACTCTGCTAAGATGCACTTTTAAAAACCTCAGTTCCCATTTCTGGCATCCACAGTGCAGATGAGCTGAAATCTGCATGCTTCACCCTGCAGATCTGCAGCATACAGACCACACACAGTTTTCAGCTGTGACCCTGGGACTGGCTCATCTTTGGACAAAACCGACCTATGCCAATGCTGGATTTGCACATAAGTAGAGTATTGCTTGGACTCTGCCCTCACGGGGTTTTGTGTCCTTGTGGGATTCTGACTGGCTGTACTTTAGCATATCTGTTCCCATTAGGCTAATTTGGAAGAGACTGGTCTCCAAGATTTTTCTCCCTTACCCTGTAAACTAAGGAAAAGAAGAAGTAGTGATGAATCATATGTTTGTCAAACTTCCTTTCCATTAAAGTATGAAGTCTTCATGCTATGAAAACACAAATTGATTGTTTCCTTGGGTTTGCTGGGTTAGATATAAACACTGGATTTGATTCTGGTCACATCCTATTTTTGTGTTAGTCTAACTTTTCTTATAACATTGTATTCTACAGAAGTAACAGCAATTTCAGTGCATTTCTGAAAACAGACTTATTTTAAGGGCCCATCAAAACACTTTGTTAGAGCAATCCTGAAGTCTCATCTATCACTTAAAGTTCATATTAATGAAACAAGACAAAGGTGAGAGCAGCCGGTTTAGAATTTAATCTTTCAGTCAAGGTAGTTTTCGACTGCATTAAGAGTGCTGGCTGACAAGTTGTAAAGGTATTGGACTTGCTCTTAGCAGTGCTGAAACCCTGTAGTTCTGGAAGATGCAAATATTGGCTTTGGTCAGCCTGAATTGTCAGGCATAAGGAAAAACAAACCTGCATGGAAGAGAAACAAAGCAGTCTCCTCAAATGGACACATTGGGGATTTGTGCCGTATTAAGACAGGTCCATATATTTTGCAGAAGACAACTACTAGACCCTGGGCCCAGCTTCTGGAAAATATAAAAGAAAAGATCCTGATTGAAAAGGTAAACATTTAGTCAGAGCTCTGATACAGTTTTTTCCCCTGTGTTCAGCAGCAGGGAGTAACTTTTTTCCCCTGCATTATTGGAGGCCATGCATTTGTAGTTGCATGTGTAGGTAGGAAGGGAACTGCTGGATACATGAAAGCTGGAAGGTAGGTGTTAGAGTGCATCAGTCCTGCTGCTCTCATCTCACCTCTAAGTCATTTAGCTCAAACAGCCAGATGAAGGGTTAGAAAAAAGTACCACGGCATAGCAAGGTACCCAAAAACTGGACACCATCACTTCTCTGGAAACATGTTCTCCCAGCAAGTAATTTGATTTTTATCTCCATCAAATTTTTTTNTGCCTAATGTATGAAGTGGCATTCAAGTGGTTAACACTCATGCACTTCTGAACAGTATTTGGAAAGGAAGCAAATCTCTTGCCTATCCATTGACCTCTGCTATTATGGGGCTTTAAGCCAGCAGCAGTAAAATTCACCTCCCTGCATTAGGTGTTGCTATATGGCAGATCAAAGTTTTGTAGTTTGCAGAACCATGGAAGGAATACCATAGTTTAATCTGTTTGGTTAGAACTCAGCATTCAATGAATAACGAGTTTCTGCTTTTCCACAAAAAGTGTGAACTAAAACTGCAAATGAATGAGCAGGAATTTCTTGTTTCATATTTTGCATCTTGCTACGTATTTTACAGCCATTGTTGTATTGATAGTTCATTTTTTCCAAGTGAGTAAAAAATATGTGGCTTACCACACTAGTGTCTCATTACTAAGATCACAGGCAACATATTGGAAATGGTGGGATGCTCAATAGTCCTGGTGCTTAATACAGCTATTAAAATTAGTTGCACCAGAACTTCTTCCAATTTACACTATGTTAAAGGAAGGTAAGGAAATGCAGTTCTGAGTCTAAACAGCTTTTCAGCTCTACAGTATTCCAAACATATCAAGAAGACCATCACTAATAAACCACACTTGTGCATTGGTAGAGATCACGGCTCTGGAAGGGAAGTACAGTTGTCTCATTCCAAAATCCACTGCTTTTTAACATGACAACCATTACACATGTTCATGAGCTTGTGACTAGAAAATTAACCCTGTCAGATGGTTTTTTTAAAGAGCTCAACATGAACTTTCTTGACTAACTGCTGTGGGACTCCTTCAGCTAGAAACACTGACAGTGACTTTAGTTGGAAAAAATGCATTGGTTTAGTCCACACTGCACACTGCACTAACAATACATTTTGACCTTGTGCACTGCATCTTCAATGCATTTTAAATAATTTTTGAAATTATGTTAGCAGTCAGAAAGGGCACTAAAATTAACTATGATACTCCTCTATCAAAACTATGTTTTATCTTCTGAGTAATGTTTTCAGGTTCTCCCCTAACATTTTAATAGTAAAGACAAAAATACTGCATATTTTATGATTTTTTTTTGTCATTTTTCTCAGCTTTTCTACCTGGGGCAAAATTATCTTGTCAATGTTGCCATTTTTGTTTTCAAATTTCTTTCTTCATCCACTCTGTTGTCTGTGAGCACTTCCACAGACTTAAGTTCAGAATGCTATATTTTTACTGGAAATAAAAAATGTCCCAAAACATGAGAGTTTTTTATGCTTACACTTCTGTTGTAGTTTACATTTGATTTGATATTGTTCCTTTGAAATGACAACAGCTTTAGAGAAGGTTTAAAATGTATGCAGTGATCCCTTGCAATCATTATAAAATAGCATAGGAATGCCTACAACGGTAGAAAGAACACCCTGGCTATATTCCAGTTTGGCTAATTACATTCTGTTTTTCTAAATTCAAGTTTATTTGTAAACTTGATCCAAAGCTTCCAGAAATAAGTGTTTTCCCATTAGCACTTTTTGGACTTGGACTGGTTGCATTTCACTTCTAGGTGAAGCCATCTCCAGGTTCTGTGTGTTGGTGTGGTTTTGTTTTTTTTTTTTTTAATAATAACCTTTCGGTTTACAGGGAAAGTGTAAGCTTCTCATCTGGATGATGAATAAATGGCTACTAAAATCCTTAAAATCCTTCTGGCTAAAATAACACCAAAAAATACCATAAATTCAACTTTATCAGCTCTTTTTTTGTCATACAGACCTTCACCATGAAAAAAATAAAAATAACACCAGTACAAATATAAATGACAATAAGAGGCAATTGTCTGTCAATGGACTTGCTTTGTAGGCAGAGGGAGATGCCAAGAATAAAGCATCTATCAGCATGGGTGCACCAATCACTTAAATATTGCCTGATTCAGTTGTCAGGATGTTGAAAACATATATTTAGAACTGCATGAGATAGCAGCGAATAGGATAGCAAACAACGAGTTAAAATTTCCATATAACAGAAACTGCAATTAAGGGACTTCTGTGTAATGCTAGCTGCATGGCTCAGAAGTTTTGTTTTGCAGCAAAAGCTTGGAAAAGGAACTAACCATTGAAAATCTGTACTTCTGAATATGATTAACACATATTAAACTACAACTTCAGCACTACTTCATATTTAAGGTGGTTGTTTCTTGTTTCCATCTTTGTCTACAACTATCTCTCTGATTCTGCCAGACTACTGGTAAAAATACCGATTTGGATGTCATACCTTATTAAATAATCATACAATGTAAAGATGCTTCTCAGCTACAGAAAGTGGGTAAAGCAGTTGCTCTTTAACAAATGCCACGCTATATGAATGACGTAATTTCCATGATTCTAAAACAACTTGAGAAATTGTACTGTAACAATAAGATATATGCTATATTGATTACTCCAAGAATCCTTTCAAGGGGAAAAATTGCAGGGGGATGGGGAAGGGAAAGGCTTTTTTTTTTCTATTCAAGCTTCACTTCCTAAAGATTTAGCTTCTGGGGAGAAAAACCTCACATTCAGTTGTTACATTGAGTGGTCACTCAATTTGTGTATTCATTCTATGCATTAAATAGTCAAATATATTCTTTTCAGTATATATGAATAGTTTAATTTATTCTGCTGAAAGAGAGATAACTATCAGAAATAGCAATAGAAGTCACATAATGAGATAAGAATACTAGAAAATCTGAGGATTTTAGTACAGTCCATTATTCATTCAATTCCTGGCAGCCTTTATGATTACAAATCACTTGATTGACTAACTAGACATTCTCAAAGTGAATTATGAATCAGGTTCATTTTTCCTGGTTGAGAGTTGGTACATATTGTAACTCTTCCACTTTGTGATATATCAAGTTCTTGTAACAGTAATAAGAGATATAATCAACTCTTTATTTCAGGACAAATAAATTGGCTTTTCAAAAATGAAATGTGGTTGCTAACATTTTAACAGTGTGCAATGTAATTCCTTCCTGCTATTCTCAGAGTGCAATCCGCCATGATGACACAGCTTTTGAATATTTGGCTTTGCCGAAATTATTTTAAGAGCCTTGCACCCTTAGTCCAGTCATACTGATCTCGGGTCTAAGAGCAGTGAGTGGTCCCTTTACTTGTTGAAAACAAGCCTGAGACACCGAAAACCTGCCACAATTTGCCCTTTTGTGCCTGGCTCTGATCTCAGCTTGGGAATACGGAACAGTTCTAAAGCTGTTTAAGTTTACTTTGAAACACAAAAAAGTGTGTTTCAAAGAAACACAGAAAAAAAAGAAAAAAAAGAAGAATCTCTTCTAAAGTGTGCTTGACCCTCAAGTCCTCTTGCATGGAAAAGTCCCTCAGGCTTTTGTGGAAATTATGCAAGGGGAATGACTGGCAGGCTAGGGTAGGACTCATTTGTAGAACAAATGCACAATCAGATCACAAATCCCCCTGGAATAGGTTTAGTGAGAGGTGCATTTCACCTTCAAATGACTACAGGGAAAACATAATAATAAAAAAAAAGACAGTTCAAAATCTGTGCAAGCGAATGTCCTCACAGAAAACCACCATGAAGAGCATTTGTGCTTTGCATCTGCATGGCAGATGTAGCCAATAGTGCTGGTTTGGGTGTCTGGGGTGTGGTGGTCCCTGGATGCTTATGTCCCTGTCAGTAGAGCCAGCTCCCATTTGTGGTGATGTAGGCTGGGGTGCATGATATATTGTCGGGTCTGAGGGACAGGGTCCACCAATTTGTGTATTCATTATATGCATTATATGAAAATACACAATTATTGTTGGGTCCTCTGGTCTGTGTGCTGAACCAATGCATCTTCTCACATGGGGTTCTGTGCTACAACACCACTACAGGTTACAGTTTTACAGGGAGTAGAGGATTTTCTGCTGGTTAGGGAGGTTAGCCTAGTGTTTGTGGGCTTATTTTAGTTCCAGTAAAGGGGCAGGCTGATATTCAGTGGGTTGACGTTATTTATAGAACAATTTCAAAGACTTCAATCCCCTCCCTTTCCCTTCTGAAACACAAAAGCACATCTCTGAAGCAGGGTCTTTTGGGAGAAAAGATGTATTACCACTTTAGATTTGGAATGCCTTAATGCGGTCATTCATTTTCGAAACAATGGTTGCAGACTTCAGATTTCTTCTTTATTCATCTTTCTATCTAATTTCTAGTCTTCTAATAACCTTAATTAAATGCTGAGTAGTTTAGAATATTATTAAATAGCTTTCATAGGATTTTTAAAATTTCTGATTACATCATGAGTACAGATTTTTAAATATTCCATTCAATTTAAAATTATGATTAAGAGGATAATACCAAAAAAGATGTTTGGAACAATTTTAACTAAGCTGTGTTAATTGAATTAGGGGATAAAACATGAGATTTAAAGGGTGAGAAATGACTGAAATCAAATCCTGCATAGTTTTAAAATCAAGTGGATTAAGAGAATGGTCAGAAAGGAGGAGGTGGGGGGTCAAAAACTGAACGAATGGTTTGAATAGAAAATTCACTTACTTTTTAGGCCACATGTCTTTTCTTTTGCAGAAATGGGTTGCAGTGGCACCTGATGTCATGTGGATAAGCATGGAAGGTAAAAAGTGCCTGCTAGCTATCAACAGCCTACACATGGCTCCTAGTCAGCCAAAAGTATGCAACAAGAATGGACACAGAAAAGTCTGCTCAAAAGTTGCCACACCTGACAGCTCTGTATCCACTGATGTGCACAGCAGATCCAGCCTCTCCAGTTGGGATCACTGTCCAAAGTGGTGCATGGAGCAGCAATGGTTTTGTTGCCTTTTGTTTAATATGTCAAGTGTGGGCCACTGTTCTCCTGATCTGACATTTGTTTGTAACTACTATTTGTCAGCATATCATGAATTTTTGCTTGGTTATTTTACCTACTGCTCTAAAATCCTGGTTGGGAGCTAAATGCCTCTTTTCTGGTTACCACTTTTTTCTTGGTGGCCATCTCCCAGACGCTCACCATTCACAGGGCTTTACATGAGATGTTCCTGCCTCACCACTTGTACCAGGAGCGTAGCTCTAACCTATCCGGAAAACAGGCAAGATTTTTTTTACTTGTGTTCTTTAAACATGAACCAGAGAGTAAATGAGTAACTAGAGACACTCACATGCTGGAGTAACTTCTGGAACCATCTGTACTTATGAAAATTATGGCACCCTCTGCAGTTTCCTTCTGGGCATGTGAGAGGAAACCAATACTTGTGAAACAGACTAGGGAGATGAACGACAGGAAAGCAAATGAAAAGCAGGGTGCAGAACTTAAGCTACCACTAGGGATGATGGAGGCAGTGTGCCTTTGTTTAAAAGATTGACACAGGCAGCTTGTTAAGGACAGGCTAATTCACACAACAAACATCAGGTTGGCTACCACATGTATACTGCTTGCACATGGATTCCTTACACTTGATATGTGCTGCCTCTTTCTTTGGAATGTTTTCTGGTTTCAGAAGTTTCGTACTGATTCAGGGCATAAAGAGAAATCTAAAACATCATACATCCCAATGAAGCTGGGCAAAGGCTGCCTGCAAAAAACCAGCTCTTGAACCCCAAAGAGAAAAGCATAAAATGAATCTGAATTTAACCAAGAATAATAAAATACTGTAATGACTGATGGAGGCATTAGTGTTGCAGGCTTAATTATGTAGGTTGGGATCTAATATGTACCTCTTCCTTTCAACTTTAACAGCTTTAATTATTTTTACAAACAAACAAACAAACAAAAAACCAACCAACCAAACAAAACCAATACATCCTTAAACACTAAGAATAAAATTAAGTTATATTAATATTTGAAAACAGAAATCAAAAAGAACATATTGCATTCACACCAACTACATACCAAGCAGAATGTTAATAACGTTAACCTTTACTCTCTCAGATATTTTTGAGAAATACCACTATATTTTTTGCAATGGCTCATATCTGTCATTTAACTGACATGTGAACTTTTCTAAGTTTGCCAAATCACTGAGGCCTGAATACCATTCAGCAATGTTAATTTTGTTTTCCTATTCCAGCTTTTATACAATTATTCTCATGGCAATCATTCTAGCCTTGAGTATAAATAATACTTCAAGTGGTTTGTTGGTATCCAAAAAATTATGTGTATCTACATTAAGAGATTCTGGAATCTAATGGGAAAACCATGCATATTATTAAGCTGAAATGCCTATTTCTTTCCTCCCAGATGGGAAGTAGTACAGGGTAGTGCCATGGCATATGCATTAATTTCATTCCTTCCGCAAATTTTAGCACATATTATTTTTGCAGATTTTGAGTCTTTGCCTCCCACCCAGTATCCAGGAGAGTTAAAAAGGAATTTGCTGCAGAAAAGATCTCAGTCTTAACAAGGACCCTGGATAACTCTTAGGTGAGCTGAGGAAGAAGAGCATGGGAGCAGTTCTGCTCTGGAGAAGAGTATGAGAAAAAATGAGAGTTTGGTAGGAGGAAATCCTGAGGAGGATAAACAGGGGCAAAAAGAGAGACAGAGAGCATACTATTCTCCTGGCTCCCATATTTCAGTCCTACAGACTGGGTTTGCTTGCTCTGAAGGTTCCAGTAATAAATAAAGAGTACATTTAAAATGAGGAGGATTACAATCAAAGAATAATGAGAAACATAAATCCCAGTATCTGTTCATCAGTGTTGTTACCCCATTAAAACTTAGTCTGTAACAGATTTCTTCTTAAGTCTATGGATTTCTTGCACATTATTTACCACAATTTTATTTCATATTACTTGCTTTTTCAAATTCCAGGCCTTTTCTTAATTTTTCTTTCTTTTCAGTCCAGTGGGGCTTTTCATTTCCTCAGGATCTGAGAAAGTGGAGGGAGCACACTGTATTGCAAGCTGAATGTTTGTGTGGGAATGAGCTGTGTGGGAGCATTTTAACCAGTACTTTATAGATACTCAAAAGACTAAGTTTAAAATTGTGATTTTTAATGTTTGCAGATGTGTAAGCATAGCAGGGTCTCATCTTGACAGACTGATGGTCTGAGGAGACGCAAGACAGTACAAAATGAGGGTTTGACTTACTTGATCAGTGTTTTTCTCTTTACTGCTGGGGTTCCTGTAAGTTGGTCTTTGTATATATTTGGGCTTCACAACCTGTGCCTATCACTTAAAAGGAGTTGTAAGTTAACATCAGTTAATGGCTGCAGAATCTAGAGTGGGTGCTGAGTCTTGAGGGAAGCCCTGGGTAAACCGGCTCAGAGGAGTGGTGCGGGTTCAAAATGGGATTGCCCTTTCACCCTGGCTCAGCCAAAGGCTGCCATAAGGCATCTACTGCATTTAGATGAAGGTGAAGTTACTCCAACTGCAAAGAGGAAAGTGCATATCCACAGGTGAGCATGTGGATGGAGAAAAGGCATGTGTTGTGCTCCACAGCCCACCACCCAATGCAGCTTCTGGGAGAAGCCCGACTCGTCACACATGCATCATGCAAGCTGGCTGCCTGTGCATCTGCAGAACTGCAGCGAGGGCCATGGTCCTCCCTGCTGTATAAAGGCTTTCTGAATTGATGAACACATCTGCCTCCAGAACAAAAAGACAAGCACACGCTGCTTGATTTGAGCATCACAGTGCCCAGCCAGGTCAGTGCCAGCTACAAAACAAATTCTAAAAACACAGATCTGGTGGCCAAAAACAACAGTGCACACCTAGCTGCAAATCTACATAAAAATTGATATTTTTAGTATCTGCGTAATCCAGCATAGCTTTAATTTGACACACCTACTGTTATGAAATATCTCAGGGTCCTCTCTCTCCACTGAGCAACTATGGTCAAAATATCCCTAGTTTACACATCTCATTTAAGTGCTACCACTAGATGGGATGAAGTCAGCCTTTACTTCTGTCGTCCTTTTTCGTCCTTTTTTTTTCCTCTTCTGATCAGCATAGATGCAGTTTTCATCAGGATAACTTCTGTTGTGTTTGAATTCCTCTTTGTGCAGTTCCCAGCATTTCAGGCAGTGCAGCACTGCAGCATCACACCCCTCTCTGGAATGCTATTCCCTCAAGACTCCCATGGCAGAGAGAGATGGGTAATGTTTTCTGAGCTTCTTCCTCTATTTTTATTCTTCCTCTACTCCTCATTTTCTATAGAGGATCAAAATGGATTATTTTCATCTTGACATGCAAATGCCTAGGCTGTGCCCTTGGCTGAGATCTCAGCATTGACTGCATAAGTGAAAGATATGGGAGTAGTAGCATTTTAATATCGCATATGGAAGCGGCAGTCTTATTTCTTAAGAAAAAAAAAAGAAAAAGTTACTGTAGTCCTTTGTGCCTCAAAAAAAAAAAAAGCCTAATAAAAACATTTCCTCATGCACTACTGAATACTATATTCACGTGCAGTCATTGGTCTGCACAGAGGCAAATGAACATTGTGTGCAGCTCGATATCTTATTGTTGCACTCTGATCTGCCCATTTGCCATGCCAAAAGTATCAATGGGAGTAAAAGACACATGAATAATTTTACCAAGTCAGATTATGCCTCCAAATATGAACATTTAATAAGTGATGGAATTAGAACAGAAATAGGAAGGATGTCTAAGGGTGCTTGAGAAATGCTTACAGATACAAAAAGGTCAAATTCTTCACCAATTTTCACTCTGCACAACAGCAGTTAAGTAAATGAAATAATATGACCTGCAAATCGGTGTAGGATACAATTCTCAGAATATGTCAATACACCATAAATATCGTCATGTGGTTTCATGTTAACATGAAAGAAATAGTATCTGACCATGAAAGCATGCACACTGGCTCACTGTTTCTAATTATTGTAATATTCTTTTTCTGAAACAACAGCAGCAGCAAAACACTATCGAGAAATTGCCTCCTGGCTAACATTCTTGGCAAACCCTCATGGCTATTAACTCAAATGAGCAGCCCAACAAGTAAGTTGTTAGCCTAAATGAAAATTATAGCAGATAAAAACTGTCAGCCTGGGAACTGAACTAATAAGGAAAAGAATTGCACGAAGCTGACGGCGCTGTTTTGAACGTTGGGAAGAATAAAGGAAGGCTCAGCTACTGAAATTAACTCATGACACTATGGTAAACAGGAAAAATCCCCATCCATCGCTATGTCACACATAGCTGATTAGTGCAAGACTCAGCAGTGATGGCTTAACCATGCTTTTACACATTAAAACTCAAGACAGTGTTTATGGTAGGCAGTGAATTAAGTGTGGACTGACAATGTAGCAGCATGGTGCTACTGCTAACTCTCCTCACTTTTCACTTGTACGCAGGAAAAGTGACAAGATGGGGTTAGGCAACCTGGATACATTCTTCAAAGCATTCCAGAGGAGTAAACAAGGTATTTGTAAGAGGCTGGGGGAGCACTCTGCCACAAGGTTCTGAGCTGGCTGAGTGGGACAAAAGCTTGGAGGGGAAAGTTGATAAGCCACATTGGGCTTGCTCTGCAGAGTCTCTGGCTGCTGCTCAGGCTAAGGTCTTGGACACAGTCCATTGACAGGCATTCTGCCAGTAGATTTGTAGCAAAACTACAAGAGTTTTGCTTAGGCAGGATTTTATCATAAACTTTGTCTCAATCCTCCTTTTATAAAAATCTATCCCACCTTTCTCTTCTACCCCAGGAGGAGGAATATTTTGTATATATATCTGGGTGAAACACACAAACAAATTCATTTCCCAAGGATAATATATTCAGAGTGATTTGCTTTTCAGAGTCAGAAGCTCAAAATCATGAATTTATTATGCAAAGTAATAATTGCAAATTATATTGGCAAACTCCATTCCAGAAAAAAAGAAAAGGAGTATTAATATAACTAAAAGGATTAAAAAATACTGGCTGTTAACTTGGGGCTACTACAGATATTTTAGGAGGTTATATATCTCTGTTCCACCTAAACCACCAGAGGCAGTAGCTTTCATTTTAAAGGTCTATTGAGATACTGCAATTAATGGGTCCACCTAACAGCATATGTTGTGCTTGTATTGAGCAGTAAGACATGGAAAGAAAATGAAAGAAATGCTTAGTGCCATAAAAATTTGCATCTCTTTCTAGTTCATTTTTTAGTGCAAAGAAATGAAATATATCAGGGTCAGAACATGAAAGGATTTGACTACAGTTTTTGGGTCAAGCTAGGCTATGCCTTTAGTGGGATAACCGGACAGCGTATTTTGACTTTTTGGGTCTTACAGAATCTGAAATGCCTCATTAACAATCCCTTGGAGATATATAACACTTCCCAAAGATGACTGGAGCAGCCCAGCTGCTCCATGTGAAGCTAGGGGCAGGTGGCTATCCCTCCTTTAAGATGTCCACAGGTTCCCTGCCTGGCTCGGTCCTTTGTGGTCATCAGCAGAAAGGGGCACTGAGAGGTGCCAGAGTCAGGATCTTTGATGCAGTGCTTGTCAGCTACATGAGATTTATTTGTTCTGCTGGATCTATATGTTGTATCAGGGGGACTCTACAGGATTAATTTGCAATCATGGTCTTCACAAAAAACCCACAGCTCTCTGCTGCCATAGGAGCATTTTCCTCTCTGGCACATATGTTCCACTAGAAAGCATTCTGTAGTAGATTATGCTATCCAGGCTAGTTGAGATTTGTTATAATTATAATTATGATAAAAATAAAGATAATGAGCTTGTAAACTTTGCAAGTAATAATTGCAGTACTTATGGTGTAATTCACAGAGATGGTACCATTAGAAAGTAACGAAGCTTGCTAAGTTAAAACTTTAGTGACATTTTTAACATTTCATGAAAGCATTATGACCTGAGTGCAAGGATGGGATTCAAGTGCTCTACAAGTTATGTTTCTGTTTCTGTCACACATGCTGGTTGTGCTCTTGAGAGAGTATAGTGCTTCCCTTCCCATAAGGGAGATACTTGAGAACCACTTGCTGGGATCAGCCCAGGAGGAACTTATCCAGATTGTGGTGTGAGAGCCTCGGTGTTGCTAGGCTTCCAGGCCTTACATGAAGCATTTAAAACTTTGCCTGATTGCAGTTAAAGCCTTAAGGGATGTGCCTTTCTGAGGTGGGGAGAAGAGTGAGTTATTTACCATTTGCAAGGGACTTTGAAAACTTAGGAGCTGTGGGACTTTACAACCCACTGCAAGCAGAGAATTGTCTAACCTTTATTACCTCACACCTTTTCTCATAATGTGCCTTATCAATAGTGATTACTGTGAAAGGGGTTCCACCTTGTTGAAAAAGGTCATTAGTAAAAAAAGAGGCAATTGAGATGTTTAGTGTGTAAACATCTAATTTGTTAAAATTCTCCTTCACTGAACCAATTTTGTTCCTTCACTGAACTCTTATTTTGTTTTTCAAGCAGAGCAACAGAGATCATGATTCACAGATTGTTTACACAGATCCCAAGACCAACATGCCTTAGGACTGGAAAAGGGGAGCAATCTGCAGCCTCCAGCCTTGCCTATCTGTGTTATCAATAGCACATACAAAGGTAAATCTGCTCCTCAGGTGTCACAAGACATTTCCCCCAAATGGAATTGAACTGTAGTTTGGTCTTGGTCTTCCCCATCAAGTGAGGACACAGACCAATTAACTCTTTTAAACATGCAGTAAGTCCAACTAAAAGCACAGTTAAAATCAGAAAAGGGAATTGGAGCTCAGCAAATCTCAACAAAGCTGAATAACTACTCAACTAAATCCAATTCTCTTGGTATTTTTAGAGTTATTCTGTAAAGAAGCTGTTTTGGGAACTACTTTGGGTCATCCAAATCATTCTTGATATGGCAGTGTTTTGATGTGGTTTGGGAAGTTTCCATCACTTTTACATGTTCTCAGTGAAATTGCTATCATGACTGATGACCTCAGCAGCAAAGAATGAGGTATTCTGTTTCTCTCCATCCATTGATCCAAAGAAACTTTGCCACAAGGTTTAGCAATAAGACTTGAAGCACTACAGATACTTACAACTGAACTCTACATGCCCAACAAATGAACAAGTATGTCTTATATCATGCTAAAGTGCAATACTATTAGGCAAAATTAAAAATAGAAATTCTAGTATGAGCTGAAGATGCCCAGGTTAGAAACCATGTTGGTGGCTCTCAAACTGCATCATAACAATAATGTAAAAATGGAAAGCCAGGTCTGTATTTCCTTGCTAGGGTCTCAAATCTGGTTTTGAAGCTTCAGTTGGCCCTACTGCCTTGAAAACTGCAGAATGGTTGGACTTTACACTATTTTAACCTTCAAAATGTTTGGCAGTCTAGACTACTTTTTCTGCTGGTGAAGAGATCAGCCCATCACTGTGTAAGAGAGGCAGACTCTGGGTCGCTGAATTCTGAAGACACCAAAGTGATCCTGGACTGAAGTGCCTCCAAATCTGATATCATGCAGCATGACTTCAGCACGCAATCCACAATACTGAACGTGTAGTTTACGTTTCCTAGTCTGCACCTCAAAACGTGTTCAAAACAGCAGACAGAAGCATCTATTCAGTAGACAAACAATAGACCTCATGAGCCTTATAGGATTTTTTTTGTTTGTTTCTCATCAAACTGAGAAGGGAAATACTGTTTTCTGTTAAAATACTTTGGGATGAGGACATAGAAAGTGATAGTGCCTGCCCTCTTCTTGTAGTGCAGTAGCCCTATTATCAGAGCTGTCGCAGAGGAAGAGAGACACGTGGGTCCCATTTCCCCTTCTGCCTTGGGCTGCTCAGACCCATGTTTCCTGCCCTTTAGAGAAAAGGCTCTAGTCAACAGGAGGATTCAGTATTCACCGACGAGCCAGCGAGGGAAGATGAAAGAGAGCTCATGGCTTCAGGGGTCAGGGAATCCTTGCAGTTGCACTCTCTGCTCCCAGGATAATTTCTGTTTATTTAAAGACTCCTTCATGTAAGCATACACAGTCTTGGGATGACAGACTGACATAGCTTCACCGCTTTCTGCTGACCCACAAGACATAGATCGCGCCTTGCAAAAAACGTATGGAACACATGGAGTTTTGTTGAATAGAAATTGAAGAGACTGGGACTGTTCAATTGACAAAAACGAGTAAGAAGGAATATAAAATAGCACTATTTGAGATAATGAATTGTATTGAGAAGGTAAAGCAGGTTCTTTGTTTATCCAATCAAGAAAATAATGAAGAAGAATGGAGGAAAAAAATGTAATCAAAGGAAGCTTTTCTTTTCCTTTTCTCCCTCTCTCTGTCTCTCTCTCTCTCTCATTTTTTTAAACAAAAGCTGCAATTAACCTGTTGAACAAATTACTACTAGGTATAACTTAGGCCAAGAGATTAGTAGGATCCAAAAAGGATTACACATGTATATGCATAATTAAAATATCCATAAGCTACAATAGGTAGAAAATTATCTTAAACCGTTTTATAGAACAGTTTACCTCTTAATACCAAGCGAATCCTGTGTACCTCTGTCTAGTCAAGGACCTTGTGAAACACTTGTCTTTTTATCCAGGGTCTGTACTTATCTTCCTTACTGAAAAAAAAAAAAAAGCAATAGAAGAAGCCAGCTACAATATAATATACTCCTCTGCATTATTTCTGTTCCAGGGGAGCAGCTGTTTTATTGCTTAGATGGAGCAGTGATTTTACAAAGTTAGGTGGTACTTATACTTCTTATATTAGCATTTTTACCCTATAATTAAAATTCAGCCCTGGTAAATAGAGGGAGAAGCATAATCTGACCACTCAGCTAGGAATGAAATGTTGGAGCAATTTCCATAAAAGGAAATCCACAACAGTGAGGATGTGATTTTCCATTATAAGTGCACTCTTACTTGCAACAGGAGTGAGCTGACAGCAAAGGTCTTTGCAGAACAGCTCTGCAGTATACCAATAATGAAGTGGGAGAGATGGACAGCTATCAAATTCCCTATGTGTCTTTTCATGCAGGCTGGGGATAAACCTTTCCTCTGCACTCTGTTATTAGGTGCACAATGATGCTTGGAAAATCAGAGAGAATTTCAGGGTTGGGCTCTTCTTCCTCCTCTTCCTGGACTTAGTTATTTAGAAATTAATAAGTACAGGCAGATCTTAAAATAACTGCAAAGGTTTTATAATTGGTTTTAGTGTCTGGGAGGCCACAGAAGTTAAGAGAAGACTAACTCTCACATTATATTAAGTCAATAGTTATTTACTGTCTGTAGTAAATGTCAAATCAGAATTTCATTTGAATTTATATAGTCTTTTCCTCTCTGATCTCTTTTTTGCTGGTCTCTTGGGCCATCTAAATTTTCTCATTCCTGAGGAAGGCTGCCCTTCTAGCCCCTTAATGTGACCCTAGGGGTGAGAAGACCAACTGGTTTTCTGTTTGCTGCTGAATATATTGTTTTACTGTTATGAAAACAAAGAAAGGTCTTGCCTTGCTACCAGACCAACTATCTCACATTGTCAAATTCAGAGAAACAGTCTCACTGTAGTTATATCCACCACAAAGAGCTGAGCATCGAACACTGGATTCCTGAGAGTCCTTGTGTCCTCAGGTACTACTAAAGTTTCTGCAGTCCAAAGGTGTTCACTGCCTTAAGTGTCCAGTACTAAAGAAAGCTCTTTCTACCAATATAAATTTATCAGCTAAATTCAGTTGTAAATGATATTTAATAATTCCAGAGTCCTTTTACTCTTCGTTTACAATTTGTCACATTACTCTATCACTGTTTGCAAAAGTAACAAAAGATATTGCAACAACGATTCATTTGGGCAAATTAAACCTGCAGTGGGATTTCAAATGCGGGTATTTGTTCTCTGGCATTAGACAGCAGCAGCCTGTGGAATTATTTCTGACATTTCATCCATTATACACTCAGAATAACTAAACAAGCTGGTGCTGCTCTCTTCCTGCTCAAAGAACAACTTTCACAGAACCGTCCCAAACTATTAGTGTCAGGAAATTGTGCTTGGAAAGTTCAGAGAAAAAGAAAAATCTTCCACAAGTGAAAGGCAGAGATCTTGTCATGTGTCAATAACATGCACTGGGAAGTCTGATCATAAACAGTTAGCTGGTGTAAATTGGAATGACTTAACTGCTGTGTGTATATCGATTTACTTCAGTCCTGGACTTTTTACCACAGGAGTGACTAGATCTACAACTGTGAGAATCTGGTTCTGGTCTTCTAAAAGTAAACCATGAAATTGGTATTAGGTAGAATGTAAGGTGGACTGCTTCTTTTCCTCTTCTTTGTTTGAAAAAGTAAACTCTAAAGCACATAAGTTTTCAGCATAACCTCTTGCACTCTGCAATTTTCAGTCTTTTCTTGAACCTCTGAGCACATACTTTGGTGGCCAAAGTTTTTATTTCAACCAGCTCCTTCCAGGCCAAACATGGTCAAACTAGATTAACTGTATTATGTCAATTCCACAGCATCAGTGAAAAAATCCTATGGACTACCTCATTATTAAAAGATAATAACCTTTTAAATGATATTAAAAAATTCTTTTTCTAATACACCTCAAATAGATTTCCCATTCTGGACAGACCTTCAAGGATTTTGTCAATTACCAGAGGTTTCCCTCCCCACCATACCTCCTCCCCTCCCCTGCTTTAAAAATGCATATAATGTGCTTTGATGTAGCACACTGAAATCTACAATCATACCTCTAAACTAACAGAAAAGGTAAAATCACCAAAAGGGAGATTTTAGAAACAGAATGCATAATCAGCTAAATGAGAAGAAAGTTTTGAAAAGGATTGCAGAGGAGTAATATAAGATATTGCTGGTGTGCTTCTTACTGCATTATTGTTTTCCTTCCGTAAAAGTTCTATCAGCTGGGGAGAGTTACTCACTTGTTTGAAGCTGGGTCTAGTTTCTCTGAAATCCGATTCCTTATTCCCAGGACTCCACTCCACGGTGCCAGCACAAACATACATCAGCAGCTGCACAGCACTTTAAAGAGCTAGCAAGGACCTATCAAGCAATTACTCCATTTCAGATCTCTGTCCATCATTTTCACTGAGCAATCTGAAGTTGGGGGAATCAAAGTCAGAGAAAGGAAATAAGCATTTTGGAAGCCTGAGTATCTCATCTAAGGAGTGAAAGTCACATACTACTTAACCTCGTAGGTAAGAAGTTCTGATGTGAAGAACGATCCCTTTCCCACAAACAGAGCTTTAAAAAGTACTTGGATTTTCACTCTGATGAATACAGTGAGTGCTGGTGCACTGAGCTGGTGTCAGCCTTACTTCTGTCAGAGGCAAGTGTAGTTCTGGTGGCTTCTGCACTTGGGAAACTGTGTGCAAGCTGATTTCACCTCTGGTGGAATCCCCTTTGAGTAGGGGGCTGTGCTGTGGATGAGTTGAGTAGAAGGAAGTGAATGAAGAAACTAAGTTTGAAATTCTTGGATTACTTCCAAAATTAACTTTGTGTTGTAGCTGTTGTTACTGAGCCTAGATTTGTGCTGCTTTCTAGTGTGCACGTATGAGTCCATCTGTGTGTCAAATACAAGCTATTGTAGACAGACATTGACTTTTTGTACAAACAGGTGCACACTTATCCTGTGGCCTGAACTTGACAAATAAAAGCATTAACAAGCTTCTCATAAAATAAGCAATAGCGTAACCATGAACTGCTTTGGCTTTAAAGGTGTCAGTGTGGCTGAGGTTTGTTAATAATACTTGTGGCATCCCTTGCTTGACACCAGCAAAGACAAAAGCCATCACAACAAAAAGGCAGCAAATCTCAAGCAGATCTCTGCAAGCATGTGAGAAAAGACAGACTTTGCTGTCTTTTGGCTTGTATGGCATTAGTTATTGTCAACAGAAGTGCTGCACTGAATAATCTTAGAAAAAAGGAAAAAAAAAACCCCATGCAGATACAATTTACCATAGTGAAGAAGTCAGAAAGTTTCAGGAAAACATCCTCATGTTTTATAGTTTTCTAATATTTTAGCTACTTAAACTCCATCCCTCCTTGCATTTTCCCACGTGAACATTAAAAAGATTGACTGAAATGAACGAGAGAGAGCTTCTCATATGTACAGTTAGATAGATATGGACACCGGATTTTGTAAATTTTGACAGGACACTTCTGACAGTTTCCCACAGTAGTCATCTCAAACAAAGCTGTGGGACTGTGGATAAAGAACCTTTACCCTTTGCTTCCTTTCCTTCACCCCCAAAGCAGTGAGATTTACCCTAGGTGAGCACCGAGGGCGAATCTCTCTACTTGCATCGTGCTGGCAGAAGTGGCCAATGTTACTGTGAGATAAATCACTCAAACTCTGCCACTGACTTACAGCCTGGTTCTTCATCTATCCTCCCTCATTAATGTACGTGTAAGTGTCTACAATTGATTAGATGTCTCCAGCACTAAAATTTCAGCAAATTGTGCTGCAGTAGGAACAAATACTTTCCCACCAGCTCAATTTGTTAATTTTGCTGTGGACATAAGACTTGTGAGCAGGTTCATGAGCAGTTCTGGGACCCAGGCTTATAATCATCTTTATATGTGTCTTTTTCATCTTTGTCCTGGACCTGTTTAATTTCTCTGAGAGCATATTGTTTTTTGAGCTGGGACAGAAAGTAAGAGAAAAACAAAGCTGGGTGGGATGGTTTGGAAATACCGTCAGACTTTGCATAGTAGTTCAGAAATTCACCCAAAACATCAGAGGATCAGTCCTAATCCCTGAGTAGGTTATAAAACTGCATCAGTGCAAAAGACAGCACTGAACGCTTTTGGAGAGATGGGGTTGGATGTGAGCTTGAGGGAGACACGTATAGATCTGGATTGCTGCAGAACAGAGACAGGCATCATCTCAGGGCTAAGGATTTCCGAAGATGCTTTAAAATTAGGTTACTTTATTTATTTTTTATCCCTCTAGACTTTTTTAGAAAATCTGGTTCTGCTTCTAAAACATTCATAAGCAAAGAGTTATGGAAGATATCTGTAACTGAATTCTTTGCAGCAGACAACTTTTTAAATGAATGACTTAAAATTTCTTTTCTGTCTAGAAAAAGTGAAATTATTTTTTCAATCTTGATGTTGGAGGCAGAGAATCTAATGTGTGGCCCCTATGTGGCGGCAACAACTATTTTGATTTACGCAAGCAGACACAAATAGTCTGGAATAAACAACTCTTGAACAACAGACGAAACTTGGTCACTTTGATTTCCAAAGTGGTTCTGAAGACAGTGAGACAATATGGCAAAAAAATAGTAGTCCACTCTCCTGTACTGATCACATAATTAGGATGGAACCTATATGCCAGACTTAATATCACTTTCTCTCTCAAGGATGGAAGCTCAAAAAGGATCTTTGCTTCATGATGACCCTTGAAGCCCCATCTCCTACGTGAAGAAAAATACAGCATAGAAGTTAGGCCATCCCCTGCGTCATATTCCTCAAACTGCTCTCTAGTTCTAAGCTGTTTACAACCACAGACTTTGAAAATGGTTAACAGTTAAAAAAAAGGAGAGGAAGCAAGACACCTGCAACACATAGCAATAGTACTGCCCAGCATGAGAAATCTCTTTCAAACAAAGAGGAGTTGGTTGGGTACCCAATCTGAAATGAAGACACCAACTCTGCTGTACTATTCTTTATTTCCTGACCTCTAATATCCATGGAAGCAAATCAATACTTCTAGATGAGAGGAACTACATTTTAGACAATAAAGTTGGGTGAGTTGAGTCCCAAACATCTTCTACAGCTAGATATTTCAATGAGCAATATAAAACCAAAGTCCCTGTCAAATAAATATAAGGTTTACAATGTTTTATGGTAGTACCTATGCATTTCCCAAAAGACATGAAAAAGTTTCAAAAGGCTGAGATACCATTTTCATGTATGACAGTAGCTGAGAGAGACAGCACAAGGCCTAGGCTGCAGATAGCAGCTTCATCCTGTTTTTTTGAATAGCCTTAAAAATTCACTGCCAAAGAACTGGACTAGGTGTACTAAGAACTCTAAGGAGAGGTACTAGGCTGGGCTTGCAATACTAAGATTTGTCTCAAGAGAGATACTATACTCACTAGGTTCCTTTCTAGCTTCTTTTGTGTTTCTGGCTTGTGGTCAAAGGTTAATAAATGTATGTTCAAATTATCTTTTGCCACATGCATGTGCGTTATGGAGTGAAAACCTGACTACTTCTACACATCAAGTTATACAACACTGCAAGGGTCAATCATGGCAAAACCAGGCAAAATTGTGGCCCTGCTAGTGACAAGCGCAAATTTGATTTGATGGAAGTTGGGGAAGATTTCCAAGAAAAATTTGTAAATTTCTTAATTGGACATCACGTCCTTTGTCTGAAGCATCTAAAGTCATAAATGCTTCAAATCAACATGGCACCAAAAGGCATATGGAACAGTTAGTGCTCAAGCACTGTCGCAAAAACTGTGGTTTTCTTACAAGAAGGGTTAGCCCTGACATGAAAGTTTATTGTGTGATGCAATCACAAAGACCAACTGACCACTCCAACAACCAGCACCATAGATGGAATTCAGAGTAAACTACTCATCTTCAACCTGCCCTGAGGCTCATCTGGTCATTTTCAGTCACTCTACACATCTGTTGACATCAAGAAGCCTGACAGAGAAGTATGTCAATGACAGCAACTTCTGCTTTGATTAACAAATTAAGACTATAATTTGTCTCTTTGAAGGGGGAAAAAAAAGAGGCTATATCATTAACATATTTTGAAAGAACTGTACCTTAATCATGTATAATTATTTTTCTAGATGAAATCATAACACCTCTTCCTATACTAGCAAATATTGTCTTAGCTCAAACGTGGTATCAGTAAAAGGGTATTAATGTATTGACCTAAAATAAGTTGCACTAGGGCTTGTTTGTGTGTGGTGCATTCTGGAAAGAACTGTGCCTCCTCCATCAGAATAACAAAGGCCACACATCACAAAGTACTGAGTTCCTGGGTACCTTAGCTTTCTAACACAATAAATTACCACTAGTAAGTCACTGAATATTTAGAAAGAGCAGCAAGTAACTCACAAATGTCCAACTATTTTTTTTAAAAATTAACTTTTGAAAAAACTGAACAGACAAAAAGACAACAAAAAAGTTTTTAAATGATAACTTAAGCTGCATAAAGCATCAAATTATATTTAAATACCTCCTAAGAACTGAGTGCTCTTATTTTATTCTTAACTGCGTATCATTTTACCCAAGCAGAATGTTCATGTTCCTCTCTTATTATGGGTATAAGACCATGCTATTCCCACTGGTTTTCATGTATAACAGATTCCAGCTCAATCTGATACCATGGTGACTATTAATTTCCTACTGGTGATCACTCCCTCATCCCATGGCTAAGAAGAGGAACACAGAGAAGGACCACAAGACTCTGTAATAATAATGTACACTTTACATATACTCATATTCTATCATTAAAGTGAAAACATTGCATTCTGCTTCCTTACTTTGCCATTTGCTTGGTGAAAACCTTAAAAATTAATTGGAGATCAGTATTTTTTCTTCAGCTAGTTTCCACTTTTTTTTAATCTTTCTTGCCAAGATAATTTGTGCAGACCCTCCAATGCCAAATATCAGGTACATAAAATAGAGATATTTGTGGACAACATGTTGGCAAAGTATTTAGAGTGATATTGTTCAAAAACTATGAGTACTTTCCTCATCATGCACAATTTGGATTGCACTAATGCAATTGCTGGTGCATGTACTTCATATTCAGGCTCTTAGGACATTTTCATTTGTTAGGATATAGCTCTACCACAGATTTCTGTCTACTGCTTTTTCACTATTCTTTAAGAGATCTTGTCCCTAGCCCCAGCTGCAATGCAAGAATTTAATTAGAAATTTGAACATGCTTTCCATAGGCTGCAGAGAGTGGGATTTATGTTTCATCAACGAATGTACATTGGCTCTTACTTGAATATATATACATGTGCACCTCAAATACATGGGCAATGAATAGATCCTCAAAAACCAAACCCAAAACACTCAAGGACATACTTGCTATAGCACTGAGGAACAAGACATTGACATTAGTGCTATCACTTTTGCGGTATATGCAGAGATAGGGAGGAATCTATAATATAAACACAGAGACAATTCTTGGTTTTCATCCCAGTTTAATGATCTTTCACCCACACACTGAAAATAGGGTTGCATCCTCTCTCCACCTGAAACTAGCTACTTGAAAGATTGGCAACTGCCTGCAGAACAGGCACACTTAGCACTTAGTAGCAGGTGGGCAATATTTTAATCATAGCTGTGGTGATGAAAAGGCTGGGAGGGCTTACATTTCATGCACTGACCTGGACGAACACAATACCACACATCTTTGCTGCAACCCAAGTTAGTTCCCGGATTCATCTTTTCCTACACACAGAATCATAGAATCACAATAGGTTGGAAGGGACCATATGAGGCATCTGATCCAACCTCCCTGCTCAAGGAGGGCCATCCTGGAACAAATGGCACAGGATTGTTTCCAGATGGTTCTTGAATATCTCCAATGAGAAAGACTCCACATACTCTCTGGGCAATCTGTTCCAGTATGTGGTCACCTGCATAGTAAAGAAGTTCTTCCTCATGTTTAGGTAGAACTTTGTGCACATCAGTTTCTGTCTATTGTCTCTTGTTTTATTCGTTTGCACCACTGAGAAGAGCCTGAATCCATCCTCTTGACACCCTTCCTTTAGATACCTATACAGATCTATAAGGTCCCCTCTCAGTCACCTCTTCTCTAGGCTGAACAGGCCCAAATCCCTCAGTCTTCTGTTGTAAGAGAGATTCTCCAGATCCTTGACCAACTTAGTAGCTCTCTGCTGGACCTGCTCCAGGAGCATCTCATCTCTCTTGTACTGAGGAGCCCAGAACTGCTCACAGTACTCCAAATGTGGCCTCACCAGGGCTAAACAGAGGGGCAGAATCACCTCCCTTGACCTGCTGGAAATGCTCCTCCGAATACATCGCAGGATTCCTTTGGCCTTCTTGGCCACAAGGGCACACTGCTGGCTCACAGACAGCTAGTTACCCATCAGGATCCCCAGGTTCTTCTCCTCAGAGCTGCTTCCCAGCAGGTCAGCCTCCAGCCTGTGCTAGTGCCTGGGGTTATCCCTCCCCAGGTGCAGGACCCTGCATTTATCCTTTTTGAATTTCAGAAGGTTCTTCTCTGCCCATCTGTCCAGCCTATGAAGGTCCTTCTGAAGGGCTGCACAACTCTTTGAGGCATCAGCCACTCCTCCCACCTTTGTGCCCTCAGCAAACTTGCTGAGGAGGGATCTGCCCCTTCATCCAAGTCATTGATGAACAAGTTAAACAGCACTGAATCCAGTACAGAACCCTGGGGTACACCTCTAGTGACAAGTCTCCAACTCGGCTCTGTATCACTGACCACAAGCTTCTGGAATCTGTCACTCAGCCAGTTCTCAATCCATCCTAGTGTCCATTCATCCACCCTACACTTCCTGAGTTTGCTAGTGAGGATGTTATGAGAGACAGTTTCAAAAGCCTTGCTAAAGTCAAGGGTAGATGATATCCACTGCTCTCCCCTCATCCATCCAGGTAGTTTTTTCATTGTAGAAGGCAATCAGGTTGGTCAAGCATGATTTACCTTTAGTGAATCCATGCTGATTACTCCTGATCACCTTTATGTCTTCCACGCCATGGCCTCCAGAATAAGGCACTCCACTGTCTTTCCAGGGGTTGAGGTGAGGCTGACTGGAGGGTAGTTCCCTTTGTCCTCTTTCTTGCTTTTTTTGAAGAGTGGAGTGACCTTTGTTTACTTGCAGTCCTCAGGAACCTCTCCTGATCTCCCTGACCTCTCAAAGATGATTGTGAGAGGCCTGTCTATGATGTCTGCCAGCTCTCTCAGCATTCATGGATGCATCCCATCGTGGCCTGTGGACTTGCGGATGTGAAATTTATCTAGGTGCTCTCTGACACAATCCTCCTTCATTAAAGGAAGGTCTTCCTTCTGACACTCATACACCCTGGTCTCCCGGCTTAGAGGTCCCTGAGGGTTGGTGTTATTGGTGAAGACAGATGCAAAGAAGGCATTCAATAACTCTGCCTTNCTGGAGGGTAGTTCCCTTTGTCCTCTTTCTTGCTTTTTTTGAAGAGTGGAGTGACCTTTGTTTACTTGCAGTCCTCAGGAACCTCTCCTGATCTCCCTGACCTCTCAAAGATGATTGTGAGAGGCCTGTCTATGATGTCTGCCAGCTCTCTCAGCATTCATGGATGCATCCCATCGTGGCCTGTGGACTTGCGGATGTGAAATTTATCTAGGTGCTCTCTGACACAATCCTCCTTCATTAAAGGAAGGTCTTCCTTCTGACACTCATACACCCTGGTCTCCCGGCTTAGAGGTCCCTGAGGGTTGGTGTTATTGGTGAAGACAGATGCAAAGAAGGCATTCAATAACTCTGCCTTCTCTGGTACCCTCTGGTGTCCTCTGGTACCAGAGTCTGCCCTCCATTTATTAATGGGTCCACATTATCTTTTGTTTTCCTTTTGCTATTTATGTATTTGAAAAAGTCCTTTTTTTCATCCCTGACATCCTTGGCTAGATTTAATTCTAGATGGACTTTGGTCTTTCTAGACTAATTTCATTTCTACTTATCCTGACCACCCCTCTATATTCACTCCAAGTGGCCTGACCTTGCTTCCATCTCCTGGGAAACTTTTGCTTGTAGTTAGCAATGACAGGGGTTTATTAATTCATGGAGTTTTCTTGTGCCCTTGGCCTGCCCTGTTCTTGAGCCTGGAGGAAGATAGCCTTAAGGATTGACCAACTCTCCTGGACCCCTCTTCCCTGCAGGGAAAAAGAGGTCCCTGCACATATTCCTCTCACTGAACAGTCACAAACATAATTGTTTACATGCTCCTGTGTCTTGATACATTGCTGAGTTTGGCCTTTTAGAAACCTTGGGTTAATGCTTCCCCATCATCACAGCAAACTGCCATTTTGGGTTTACTGAAAAACAGGAAAAGAAATAAAGAGGATTTCAAAAGAAATTAAGAGGATTTTCAACAAAAAGTTGTCCTGTTGAGTCCTGAAAACTGTTGTAAAATGTTAAAGCTAGAGAGCTCCTCTCCAGTGAGTTATTCTTAGTAAATTTGGTCTGTTCATTGCACACATACACATATAGATCTGTCTGTATATATGCTTTCTCTTCATGAAAAGCATTCTAGCTACTTAACAGGCATGTGGGATCCTGCATAAATTATGCTGATTCAATATGATTCAAACTATGAAATATAAAATTACATCTCATTTTCAATACATGTACATACAAACTATGTAGAATGTGAAAGATCAAACTAGAAATTCTTCATTCTCATTTGTGAATTATTTTTTTTCATCTCACAATCCCATTGGCTTGTACCGGGGTGAGTAAAAGGTCTCACATAAGACCACATTCTGTCCTTGTTTTAAAACCACATCAAGTCTCCAATCCTGCAATCTGATGTGTGCAAAGACAGTCACATGATGTCAGTGGGCTGTTTTTCTGGTGCGGGAAGACATTTCATGGATCAAGGCCATGACAGTTAACTCAACTACCCAAACAAGAATATGACAAAGCTTCATGGCAACATTTAATCTGATGTTTTTGAGCTCATATTAACTTTTAACTTCAGAGATGTGTAGTGTTTCTCCACCAAAAAAGTGTAATACTCTTAAAGTATTCTTACAGCTTTAAGATGACAAACATGACACAAAAGTTTAAGAATGGCAGCGTAGTCATTTCTGTAAGTCTGAAGTGGACTATAGAAGCAAAATGGCAATGACTACTAAAATGTTCCTTTCAGGACACCCATTCCTCTTGTTGGATTCCTGTGTGCTTGTTTGTCTTCGCTGTCTTACATTGAATTTTCCAATTTGCTTGTGAGCAACATGAGTATGAAAGCTCAATCAGTATGAAAAACTGCCCAATCAGTATGAAAGCTGCCCAAAAGCTTTGACAGTCCACTAGACAGAGGTGCTATTGCTGTGACAGTGAAACAGAGGTACCTACCTATTTCAGATAGCTTTACAGCGTCAGTCTGCTTTCACTGCCATCTATTTTAGTATTACCAGTGATCAGAAATATGAGTACTCTCTACAGGGTACTTTTCACAAACTTTTACTGGACTCTGCCTAGCACATTCACCATCTCTGCAGCACTTCAGCGTGTTTTCTTTTTACAGATATATCAGACATTTCACTCCTTTAGTATATGGCATACAGGTAGATGGATGCACCCACATGAACCATGTTGCATCAGTGTGCAGCCAGGTGTGCATTATAAGTAAAAAGACTGGGGCTTGACATGAATGAAGGTGTTCTATCATATTGTACATGAGTTGATCTTTAATGACTTTATCTGACCATTATTTTTTATGGCATTAACACTACTGTAAGATTTGTTGGTTACCAACTGTTAAGCCCATATCATGAAGTTCCTATGCACCTATAGTTTCAGTTTTTGAATATATCTTCCCCAAGTGTAAGCAAAAATGGTGAAGGACCCAGAAGAAAAACTTTACCTTTGGGCTTCAGAGGCTTTAGCTTGTAAATTAACACTGATGTGCTACATGTCAACAGCTGCTTGTCTGTGTTAGAGAAGGACTGGAGTGTCTCGGATCCACGCAGAATTGAATTCTTTCTGCATCTCCTTAGCTCATGAAAAGTCACATTGCTGCCCACAAAGGTGCAAAGGTTGAATAAAATTTCATTTCAGATCATGTGAATCCAATCCATCACCCGATTTTGGATTGCCATTTTGATAATTACCAGGAGCTGCAGAATGGCTTGAAAGGCATCCCAGTAGGATTTCTCCTTGCTGGAAAGAAGAGCTGCAGAGGTTAATCAAAACAGGTACAGCCTTCCTTACCTGTTACCACTTCTGCTCATCTCCCATTCAGCATCTGTCTAATCGGTGCATGTTCAGTACAGTATTCCGTCTGTGCACTCAGAAGGATCTAAACACAGCTATCAACATCTTAATCAAGGCACAGTTCTAATCAGATTTCTCTGCCATAGTGGAAGGAAACATACTTGGAAAGTTGCTCCATGCCATATTTCAACCACCAACAGTAGTTGTTTCTGATGAAACTTCTGTTATGGTTAAAAAAAGGACATATTTCTAGTTAATTTCATGCTTTCACTTAAGAAAGACTTTTGGACCAAAGGTGAAGACCAAAAAGCTTAGCCCAAAATGTAAAGGTATGAACGTAAAGGTTAGAAAAATTTAAATACTTAATTATAGGAACTTAAAATGGAAACTGGTGCACCTCTTTAGCCATGGTTATTTTCTGTACTAATCTACCTGTCTGTATGAAACAGACGAAGGCAGACATGTTATCAGCTTTGAGTCGTTTTTGCAGTCAGAGAAGGGGATGTCTTTAACAAAATAATTGCTTGCATGATAATATTAATAATATTGCCAGAAGAATTAATGCCACTGAGTACAAAAAGTATTCCAAACAAATAGGGGCTGGGATCAGGAACACTGGAATGTGAATATTCAATCAACAGTAACAGAAATGATGTGGGGCGTGGTATGCAAATGATGGGTGCCTGGGGCCAAAAGTTCTCAATAGCAAAGCAAATAAGGTATTAGAAACACCCCACATGACTGTTTTTTCAGCTCATGAGAAAAACCATGTTGAAAATGTTTGCTGTTCTAACAGCAAAACCAAACATGTTCCATAATGCAAGCATTAAGAGGATGTGTAACCTGCACAATATTCACAGCTAGGAAAGTGATAAGGAGAGATGCTTGAGGAGAAAAAAACTTGCTAAACAGAGGTTTTTACATTGACCACAGCACCCCATGTCCCACATGCTGATTTCTCAAGCAAACCTGTTTCCAAGAGAAATTTTTTCTTGGACCGTAAAATTCATGGGATGTGCTTGGCTTGCATCACAAACACAGCACTTTACTCCCCACACAAACAGCTCCATCTAGCTAGGTTGGATATAAACAGAAAGACTGCTTCACTAATTATTTATACAAAGATAGCTGAATTCTGGAGGAGTCATAGGAACTGGAAGTTCCTGGTTTACTTTTGATTCTTACTGTGTTTTTGACTTTCAGGGCTGTCAGACTACTGAAAACCATCTAGACCTTCATCTACAGGAAGGTAATTCACAAGTGATTTTTTTCCCCCTGAGAGTACTGATACTGCTTATTTAGTACAATAATCATAAAGTATTTATATAAAGCACAGTCTTTACTTGGACAAAGAATTTGTCTTCCAACCTGTCCCACTGGCTTTTGAAACTACTTGTATGAGTAAGGAGTATGCCACAGCTACCAGCATCAACCTTGCTGCAGATGTTTGCACTGTGAGAATAATATTCTTACATGTCCTGGAAATTCATTACACTTATGTGTTCCAGCAAACAGTGGCTTTTTCAAATCAAAATGACTACTTTTATGAGTCAAGTGGAACTCATTCGTAAGTGTTTTCAGATTCAACTCAACTGGTTTTTACATTATGCACCTCCTTCTTTCCCCTTTTCTACCCACTTACAGACCAAGGAGTTGAAATTCTGAAACAAGACTTGCAAGGGGAATTAAGAGGAAAAAGATTTTGCTGGTGCTTTACATACTGTCATCCACATCCTCTCACTTGTTCATGAAATACAGCCACAATAGTTACTATATGAAATAAGTTCCCAGCAGGTAAAAGCAAAGCTACAGTGAAAGGGGGTGAGAGAAGAAAGAACAGTGCAGCCAGTGGAAAAAGAACTAGCATTTTGGACAGACAGAATACTGTGGATCTGCAGTCACCTAGGACCGTAAACTGAACCTTACTCTATTTTAAGAACATTTTAAGGGCTGGTGGGATTTGGTCTCAGTTTAGGCTCTGGGATTAGCATTCCACGTGTGCAAAGTACCATGGAATTTTAATGAATACAAGCAGTCAGAGTTTCTGCTCTCTCCCAGAGATCTGTTTATTTGCTAATTTAGAGACATGTTTTACATCTGACTTCAGTGGTGTATTTGTACCAGCACCATACTGAGGCAATGGTTAAAAAATCTGATGCTGAGAAAAGTGGCATCTGTGAATCATGTATAGTCCTAGATACATACATGGATGTTTCCCCAGCTTAGATAATGATATTTTGAAACACTGCAATGAACACAAAGATCTAAGAGTTCAGTCCACTTTTCTGTTGTAAGGGGTTTCTGGATTTAAAATAATGGAAAAAATAAAGATATTATTTAAGTTTCTGTTCTAAATGCATGATTATTTTTCCTTAGGAAACGAGTCTCTAGGACATGATTATCTTAGCACTTGTTTTTGTCAAACAGAATTATTATATTGAAATAGCACATAAGGCCCTTTATGCTGGGTCTTCAAGGGGAGTTGGGTATTTAACGCAATTTGGTAAAACTAAACAGTTAATTTTCAAGGTCTCTCTCTTAGCTATTCCTTGTCTTTACTGCAGGTTTTCTGAATTATTTTTCCCTTTAAAATTTTCCTTTAGAGTTGCAGGGACCCACCAGCAGCAAAAATGAGGAGAGCTCGGTAAGAAACTTCTCAGTCTCATAATGACAATCCAAAAACCCTCATCTAGCCTGAGAATCAAGATGCTTGACCCAAATCTAAAATTCTGTGTGAGTGGTTTATATGCCTTTAAGAGACTGTTCAAGAAATTTGCTTTTAGCCTTAAGATAAGGCATTGTGAGATGTGCAGTAGATGCTTTCGGACAAAGTTTTCAGCCTTTCATTGACATTTGCTCTGGCAAAAAATAAAGTAGCTGTCTATATAAAATCTGGTCACATAGTCCTGGAAATCTGGCTGTATTCTTTTTGTTAATCAAAACCAAACCATGCAAGTGGTCTTTTTTATTTCAATAGCATGAAATATTTTGGATGTTAGCTGCTTCTTCAAATGACTATAAATTTCAACAAATACCAAGGAAGACATCAGCTTCAAACAAAAGTGGAAACACCTCTACACCATGCCCAAATAGTCCCAGAGCATTTCATACAATTCTGGAGCTTAACTGCACTCTCTAGTGCAGTTTCTGGAGCTCCAAAAATCCTTCCATATCACTTAATGTCACAGATTATAGTAAATGATTATTTGCTGAATTTTAATATTTGTGTTTTTGTTGTAATTTAGGAGTCACTTAAAAAAATTGCTATAAACTGCTGGAGCACAGTCAAGTTTTGGTAAAATCTGGCTAGATGACATATTCTCTTCATGATATATTTGGCAGAATGAATATTCATAGCTGGAGCTGTGTTCCCTGAAATACAAAGTTTATAGAAGACATGAGATTGTGTTCTTAACTCCATATACGAAACAGATTTTTAAAAACAGCTATATGTGAGGTTAGTGACTCAAACATGACTCAAGCAAATCGACCATTTAACTGCCCAGGGTGTGCACACCCATCACTAGAGGCAACTGCTGGTTGTTGAACAAGATAAAGGTAGAGCCTAATAAGAAGCAAATCCTGTGAGGGGGTTCAGTGATTTTTATTATGACAATGTCCTCCCTTACATAATGGGTCTGGTGGGAAAACTGCCCTGTGGGAGAGTACAGGAGGTTCAAAGTAGCCTGAAGGTATTCACCTCTTTTGACGGGCCATAGCTAACTCAAATGCGCTGACAGGAGAGGCAGCTTTATTGTCTTAAACAATTGAAGACTCCTGAAGTGTTCCATAATCCACAGCATTATATCATTCAGTGTGAAACTCCCCACTCCTGGGGAGGCACCTGGGCATTCCCACCTGGTATTAAAAGTGAATATAAACCCAGTGAACTACGATGTTTTGTGGGCTTTCCCTACTCCTGACAGATCAAGACAGTCACCACTTTGACCAACAGACATCAAAATTGCAACAATAAAGTCTTCTTCCAGCATCCAACAGGGGGTGACTCTATACCTTTCCAGTTTCTTTTTCCTATTTCTTTCTATTTCTACCTCACATTTACTGTTAAATAAAGATCCATTCTACTAACTTTGGCATATGGTCTTGTTTGCAATAACCAGATCTTAACACTATATATTGTCTTTTAAGTCAATTACTCTGTTGTTTCTCCTTGTGACTCTACTCTCCCCAAAGTGTATCAGCTAAGTTTTTCATTATTATTTCCCAAATAAGAAAAAAATAGAATGAAAAATCAAGAGCTAAGTTCACTGGCAAAGATTATAATCTTCTGCATAGTTCTCCATATGTGAGCATATTCAAGACAGTGTTCTTATTGACATAGGGGCTGCTACTTTTAATGGTGCTTTTTTAGTTAGTAAAGTCAGTAGCAGTAAAGCCTTGGACTTGGCAGCAAGAAGTCAGCTGCGCGTTTGCATCCTTTTTTTGTGGCTATAAACAGCCACGTCCCATTTCCAGCAAAAACAATGGGATTGCTTTCAGCACTGCTCTACCAAGGAGGCATGGTTTTTATTTTCTTCTTGTATATACAATTAAAACCATTCCAATCACAGAACTCTCCCCCTCATTCACTTCTGAAACAGAGCATGGGAAATGTCACTCAAAAAGAAAAATCCTGCCCTTCCTTGGGCCAAGTAATGAAAGAAAAGCCTAGCAGTGCATCATTACTCACAGGACTTCTATTAAAAATTTGAATTCATTGACTAATTGCTAATACTTGCTCCAGTGTGCAATAAATAAGGAGAGGTTTTGTCATGAGAAGTCTTTTTCCTTCTGTGTGGAAAAGGTGGAAGTATTAAATTTGTCCTAGTTTTGGCCAGGACCTGGAGGTTATTCTGTACCACCTCACATAGCTGTTGGGGCCAGAGGGAAGTGACTCTCTGGCTTCCAAGAAGGGCATAGCTTCTGATTGAAAAGAAGTGATGGCATGGTCCACAATTGTTTGTTTTCTAGCGGTCCTTGGTGAGAATTTTTGCATGTGAATCACCCTCTCTTTTGCCTACTTTTGTTATTAATATTGTTGCTGTTACCTTCTGTTTTTTTATCTCACTGCTGTTTCCAGTAAACTGTTCTTATCTCAACCAGTGATCTTCACCTTTTATGCCTCCAACTCTCAACTCAGTCCTGCTGAAGCGGGAAGAGGGGAGTGAACTAGTGACATGTGGTTTGGGAGACTCTTGGTGGGGAAGCTGAACTGGGGAGTACCATTCCTAAACCATGACAACCTTTTGTCAGGCAAGTGATAAGGAATTGCATGCACGGAGTATAGGCAGGTTCTCTTCTTGCTGGAGAGGATTTCCACTAGTGCCGGTGTTCTTGTTGAGTAGTAATGAGATACCATAATGAAACAGTAGAAGATGTATGTCAGATGGTTCTCCAAAAACATTAGAAAAAAAAGCAGCTGATGTATGGGATATTGAAGGCAGATTAAGTTGTTAATGTATATTAGTATATTCTTAATTTCCTTTTAATTGAAAAAGACATATTGACTTTAATTAAAACCATTTCACAGGAACTGTCAATTAGCACATGTCAAACTAGTTAATTCAGAACAGAATTCTTTTAATTAGGGTCTGCTTTCCTTTAACTGTGGGGCCAATAAAATCAGCCTTTCCTTATCAAGACTTTAAATGTCTCAAAGAAATACAATACAAATCTCTAAAAATTCTTATCTATTATTAGAAGCCCATATGGATAACATTAAAATGATGGTGCTGGCATTGTTCATGCCACAGACACCAGAGTTTCCTTTATTACTGTTTGAAAAAAAAAAAAGAAAAAGATGGCTTTGAAGAAAGACTATTTTAAATACACAGATTTATCCTACATTAAAGAGACTACAAAATTTATGACATGGATGCTCACATTTAAATTATTTAATATGTCTGCTTAAATAAATGGGCCTATTCAAACGTGTTGTGTGTTCTATCAGCCAAAGACACATAAAACATTTTCAAAGCATGCAGCATGCAGTTCTTCCCTTAAATGAGCTATAATCAAAAGGAGAAAAGAGACTCAATTATTTTTTTTGGACAACAGCAGCATTGTTAACTTTCATTACATGTGCAGATTTAACACTGATTGCTAATCCAGTGGCTGTGAACATCAGTGTGCTAATGTCATCTCAGTTATCAAACAGCATATAGTCCCTGTCTTGACTTTCACATGGTTTCTGAATACATATCTAGCTTGCTGATGTGTCTCCGCCTCTTGGCTGATGTACAGGTCTAAAGACCTTCTCCGTGGTTTCTGGGAACTGCCATGTGCAACATCTGTAATGTGTCACATACCTTCAGGAGTAAGAACAGCTGAGAAAAATATAACAAATTATAAAAGGAATAATTGCAAAACCTAGACTTAGTCTAATCATACAGGGTTTAGCCACTGTTTTACTGACCTCTGTCAACATAGGATTACAGAGATTAGTGAAAGGAATACTTAATAACTGAACTGTGGATTCCAAAGAGGATTATCTGGTAAGATATTTCATGCATCCTGATGGTTTGTTAAATATATTAGGAACCTGATTATGGGCCTGACTAATACAATAAAAGAAGAATCACCCCCCAAAATTAAGTAAAACTGGTGTGCATTAAAATTTAATGTGTTCTAGAAGTACACTTTACCTAGGATCCTACCCATACCAATTTTTCCCCCAGGGCAACTCTCTGGCAGGAGGTGGGTAGTAGAGTTGTAAGAGTGCCATGTGTTAAAATCTATGTTAAGGTTTCTAGAAAACCTTGAAAAGTGAATGAACTTTAACTAGATGATTTGCAAAACTGAAATATTGTGCCCCAGGAGTTCTTCAGCTCAAGCAAGAGGCTGTGTAGACATGTCACTTCATTGCCTAGTCTCCTATGTAAAGTGTACCCCGAGTATAACAAATAGCTGTAGCTCTACTTTTAAATGTGACTGTAGATTGGTAACATAAGACCCTAATATTTATTCATTAATCCCATTGTGGTCCGTATTAAATCTGTGCTTATCAGTTTAAATGCTTACCATAATTTAGAACCCATTCAGCAGATCTAAGTCACTTTGGCACTGAATTGCATATTTCAACTTCTATAACACAGCAGAAACAGTGTTTTGCATTTTGATCATCTTGCTCAATATATTGTTTGTTTCAAAATGGCAATTAGCAATAACTTTTCTTTTAAAATCACTCCTACAGTGGCTGTGCATCGGAAATACTGTTATGTTCAGCACAAGGGTTGTAAAACCTTAGGTGACTACTTTTATTGCTCTGTTATACTGAACTTTAAACAGTAAAAATATTTGAACAGTTTAAATTATAAGGAATTCTCAGATTATAGTGAAATTTTTAATCTTTACAGAATCCCAGTCAGGTGGTTAATTATTGATGTAGTTCATACAAAATAACAGGAACAATGGAAAAACAGTTTTATGAAGGGAAAGTAACCCTCACACAAAGCCAGTTAGGAAAGGAATTAAAAGCAGAAGATCCTCCCTGCAAATACACAAGAGCACCTCTCAGCATAGCCTACTATGTGGCATGCTGTCAAAGTAGTGCAAAGTTTTTTTTTTTTTTTTTGCAATTAATAGTAAGGTGACTCATTGCTTAGCAGCAGCCCTAATATTTACACACCTATGGTTCTCATGACTTAGTAGCAAGCTTTGACTTCAATTAAACCTGGCAGTTTCTGATAGCAAGAAATCATTACAGAACTTCAAAAGCACTTGAACTGCAGCAAGATCTTTACAATTATCTATATAATATCTTTCAGCCTTTGTTGGCTCCTTGATCTTCTGTGGCAGCCCCAGCCTCTCTGTCAACTTTGTTCTGTAAGAAGCTGAATCTTAAAGCATGCTATTAAAAAAGTATATATGAAAATGCTGCAATATACAACGGATTTCACCCATTCTGACATTCTTTTTGGGATAAATGCTTAATAAAAGTTGCCCATGTGAATCACGTACTGTTCATATATTGTTCATGAATCAAACGAAGAGCCATTTAAAAATTACTAGCATTACAGAAATGTAATAGCTTTTTAACAGATTATTTAAATGACTGTAGCTCTGATTTCCAATCATTTTATCCAAACAGCTATGGCAGAACTATCCCAGTAAAGGGAGTAACTTTCTGATTAAACTCTGTTGTTGGATTTAAGAAATATTTTAGAAGCAAGAATTTCTCAATTATGTATCATCTTTCAGAGCATGGGCATAGAGGGTGTAACAATACAATCCCACAACCCCAGATGAAAGTACAAAGAGTTTGGAGGATTCATTCTGTTCTTACAGTCACTGTGAAGAAAGCCTTTAAACACATCCAGAGCAGAAAAGATAATTTGTTTTGACTGACCAGTGCGTAGATCACTTCCTCAGGAGTCTTTGGTCCCTGCAGCTTGCCTTGCCTGGTACTTCCTCCTATTCCAAGGAGGACTTTGGGTCATGATAGCTGTGCTCATGCTAAACCACTACAGCAACTGGTTTCCAGCACCCAAAGATGGAGCCCCCTCCCATTAAACTGTGAGTGTTCCTTGCTCAAAGTCTTCTAGACCGATGTCTTTTGTTTGCTGTTGTTTTGAAGCATAGCCCAGGTTTTTTCAAAAGCCACTGTCTTTCGGACAACTATGTCTTCTGCTGGCTGTTTTTGAAGAATCTACTTTTTTTGTTAAGCAATGAAGACTACACAGTGGAAAAATAATGCTAAGGCACCTAGTACACACCTAATTATTTGTAATGTTGTTTACTAGCTGTAGGCAAGGATAGTCAGGTGGCTGTCCTGTCATCTTGAGCAAGGGACCTACGAGACATCAGCAGTTCACTGATCATAGACGAGGAGCTGCTGGCTCTGCTCCCATTGTGTCTGTGAGCATATTCCTTCAGGTCATATTGCCTCACACTACAGCAATGTTAACTACTACTTTATTAAACAATTCTCCAAGCATAACTAAAGCATTTGGGTTGTTAACATATATTGAAGAAGGTTTCAAATGAGCACATCATATTTTGCAGTGAAGTCATAAAAAAATGCCAACATGAGCACATCTAATGAGGAAAATGTTGTATGCAGATGTCTGTTTCCCTATTATCCCATAAAATAACTGTGTATTTTTATTTATATGAGTAATTTTAGACACAAACATTTTACCAAAACCCCATTCATTTAGGAAATATATAAACACAATGAGCTTAACATAAGGAAGCATTAAAACATATTTTAGTGATTATAAAATGAAAAGAAATTGAAAAAAATGTTCCAAAGTACTTTTCTTTCTCCCGCATGATGAGAAAGAAATATAGATTATCATCTGGCATATGATTTCTGATGTGGCAGTGAAGTGAAATTTGTGCCTCACACCATGTATTCTTTACAGGATGAAAAGGAGTATAATTTAATTTTTTTTTATTTGAAGGTTCTGTCTGGGCACATTGGCTACCAGTTTTATTTTTATTGTAGCGCATGGATAGCAAAGTCACATAGCCTTATGTTAATGCAGAGTACATAGGAAAGGAAAGGGAAAGTATAATTTTTGTTGTTGCTTCTGTCATTTGAAATTTCCGTAGTGTCTATACACATTGGGTACCATTTCATTTTTACTGCACTGCACTGATAGCAATGTCACATATAATTAACACCAATGTAGGGAAAAAAAAAAGAAAAAGGAAAACTGGTTCCCCCCCCCACTATTACCATTGTTTGAAATTTTTTGTATTGCGTGAATAGCATTTCTGGAGTGTGGTGGATATACTGAAAGATCTTATCTCCATTGTAAAAAAAGAGTGATGGTATATGTGTTTGTATTGCTCCTTATGAAAGCGGATAAAAAATATAGTGCTACTCACACATCTTATCAGTGGGATACAAGTTTGTTCAATATCTAGGAACAGTTAATGTAGAAATAGCCATTTCCAATGAAAACTGGAATAATAACAGAATTTAATTTCCCCAAATCAGTATATTTTATTAAAGTGCTTATCTCATGCATCCCAAAATAACTTCTGTGTCCACGTCACCATATTTTAGCTCCTGAGTAGAGAATGTGATGCCCTCTTTAGGGCATGTAGGGTTTATCTGTAGTTGTGGTTGACTCATTCCTCATCCATGACTCATGTAAATAACAGCCACCAGGATGAACATGGTGCCCAACAACATGGGGAGGACCAGACTGTGTGACTGCTGTCTTTTCCATGACATGTCATTTTACCGGTTAGCACAAACAGCAGACAAGAGTACAGCCCTTGGGTTAACTTTGGGAAATTTGTGCCTTAGTATGGTGGATCTATTATGAGCAATTGTCTCAGTTTTGGAGAGCAAAAGAGGTCAGCTTTTTTATTTTAGAATTTATTATTATAATTTGCATATCATGCCCAACACTGCCTCTTTATCCTTGACCTTTGGAGCAACCATGTTGTGGTCCTGTAAATTGACTTTCATTTTTAAGGAGCCACCCTTGGACAGACAGATATAGGGCTGCCAAGGAGAGATGTCAAGCCCCAGTATGGTCCTTCATCTACAGCTTGGGTAGTCCTACTAGTCTGAGATAGATCTTATGCATTGCAACTTGCACCCCACTCTTTAGGCACAATACCACAAGCTGGTCAACAAACCTACTGAAAAGACTGTAAGGCACATCTTTGAAGAGCAGCTGAGCACTCTGGGTTTATTTCATTTGGAGAAAAGGACGCTAAAGGGGTGAGCTCATTGCTGTCTACAACTTTCTCAGAAACAGAACTGGAGAGGGAGTGCTGATATCTTCTTCCTGAGATCCAGCAGGTCATGTGGGAATGGCTCAGACCTGTTTCATGGAAGGTTGAAGCCTGCCATTAGGAAAAATTTTTTTACTGAAAGGGTGGCCAAACACTGGGAACAGAGGGATGTCCCAAACCCGTCAATGTTTAAGAGGCACTTAGGTAATGTGCTGAACAACATGCTTTAACTTGTTTTTTAATTAAATAACTTTAATCAGACCTGAAGTGGTGAGGCAGGTGGACTAGATAAGTGTTGTAGGTCCCTTTCAATTGAAATATTAGTCCTCCCCTTCTCTCCCCTCCCCTCCCCTCTCCTGTCTTCATGGTGAAGATTGGGCCACAGAAGATAGTCTCAGACAATGTATCCAGCATTGGTAATGTCCCTTTCTTTTTTGTTGAATAACATTTTGAATATGAATCTTTTTGGAACATATGGCTTTGCCCCTGCATGGACAGACACAAAATTGTCTCTAAGTTTGTTCACAGGCCTTTGGAGAGGATGTTAGTAAGGTGGGATAAAACAGTTTCCAGGATCTTCCTCTCTTGACAGAGTAGGACAAGAAAGGAACTAGACTGAGATTTGTGGTGTACATGGACCAACTGGAAGGACAAGATAACCTTGGCCAACATATCTTTAATGAACACTGCATGGCATTAAATGACTACATATGTATACAATAGATTTTGTGGTGTCACAACAGGCTACATGGCAATAAGCCACCTGAAAACAGAAATATGTGACAGCTAGCATGGTGTACATTTTTAATGCATTTCCTTGTGTGGGGCTTGGAAAAGCCTCCTCCTCATCCACTGCAACAGGTTACTTGTGTGCAAAAGCAGCAGCACTCCTTCTTCAAAATATCATGTATCATGAAAACCATAAAAAGAAAGGCTGGTCAGAGGAATCCCACAAGTCCTTTCATTCACACTGAATTTGAGGTGTCAGGTCCTGTACTGCTGCTGCTGCTGCTGTTCCTTGGATGGTGTCTATGAAAACTGACACCCTCAGTCATGTAACAAAAGGGCAGTGGGGATGGCTTGCTTTTCTAGAGTAATTTGCAGTGTTGGGTGCAACTTTTGATGATGCCGGTGTCCTTTCCCTTCCTGTACCTCAAGTGAGACAGAACAAGTGTGAAATATTATGCAGCAGGTGTTAGAGAAAGAGGGATAAGGCAGCAGTTTTGGAAGAAGTGCTGGATGGAAATATACAGCTAAGGTCTTCATCTGGAGAGGAAACTCAGAACCATCCTTTCCTCATGACCTGCAGGAAAAACAGGGAATGTGTACTGGGGCTTTGTAGAAGGCAAATTTTAACTTGATTCTAAAGATCTCCATATGTTTTTATTTGTGTCTTCTATTTTCCTCTTGGCTGTACTGGAACTTCTTTGTTTTATACTGGCACCTCCCAGAACATTTTTAAGTTATGAAAAACATACTTATGTCAGGGCTCCACAAATGAACTATGACTTTTTTCCCCATTCTAGGTTTTTATTAAGCTCAGTGGGACTAATTCCCTGTTGTTCTGCACCTTGTGTCAAACGGGTGTGAAATGCTGGCTAAAACTACAGACATATCTTTGATCAAGCTTGACATTTGGGATCACACCAGAAACTTGTGTTCAAATCTTACATCTCCAGTGTGGGCTGAGCCTCTTCAGATGGCAGGTGATATCGCAGGTATTAACAAGCCACTTTCTCTTCCACTATTATTTATGTAACAAAATGCTGATTTCATTTGTAAAGCATATTTCATCACTCTGTTCCCTGCTTTTTTT
>VWZW01000482.1:57895-80282 GCA_013397115.1 Edolisoma coerulescens
AGGGCACTGAGTAACAATGGAAAGTAATAACAGGAAAAATGGATTTTTCTCAATATGTTGAACACACTGCCAAAATCCCTTTGCAATCCACCTGCAGTTTGCAGACTTGCTGTTACAGAGAAACCAAAGTTAAATAACAAACAATGGACTTTATATGCTAAAAAAACCCCCGGCCCAGAAGACAAGAAAGCAATTTTTAAATCATAATCAAACTTACAGTTATAATTGATTACTTTCTGTGATAAATTTTCTCCATGAAATATTATTCTTTCTCTTGAATAACTGTAATGGATGGTGATAGATGTTGGTACTCAAACAAATTTAGCTTTTTTTCTATCAGAAACTTATCCTTAGGGCCTTCTAGTTAGCAGCTCTTTTGATGTGTTATCAACCCACACCTCGCATCTCAGAGTCTCTTCAATGGAGTGTGTACTTCTTGAATAATAACTTCTTGTACAATCTTTAGAATAAAATAATTCTTACTTCTCCTAATTTGATCATGTATGCACCTGGTAGCTGAGATACAAAGAGCCTGGTGTCATAACTTTGGGAAAATTAAAAAAAAACCCCAAACCCCAAAAAATCCCCTCCCCCCGCCAAACAATACCTTATAGTAACAAAGAATTGGGTTTGCCCCTTTCTTTACAAATAGGAAAAATCAAGTACTATAGCTTATAAACATTATCATGGTCTGGCAAAGTCAATTTTGTATGAAGCACAATATTGAATAGTAACTGTCTTGTTACTAATAGCAGGAAAAGAGAATTTTGCTGAATGCTGTATTTACCACGGTCAAACACCTACTCATCTCTCACTGAGGCAATGTTGCATTGAAAGGAAATACCTGTGAATTGGAGTAATAAGGATTTGACCACATGTAGAAAGACAATATTCCTACTTTGTGAACTCATGCACTGATTAAAAAAGAAGCAATTATAATTTTTCAGCAGATTAACTGTAAGTTTATTAAAACCATTGTCTGATATTCTATACTGTCAAGTTATATTTAATACTTATTATGAGATTAAGACACAAAGATATATCTAGTTTAAGGAAATATCTTCAAACTTCAGTGGTAAGAGACCTGTATTAAAGCAAATATTCAGATTAATTGGTGATGGGATCATTTAATGTCTAAAAACAAAGAAGAAATTGCTGACTAAGTCAGTGGAGGGAGAAATTTTGGGGTCATCACTGTCTCTTCGCAATCATTTCCCCAAATGTTTATACACGTAAGCCCTGACTAAAAATCACTTAATAGATTTAATCTGATGTTATTAAAGTTTTGGCTGATTGTTTACTACGATTGACTACCTTATGTAAATACTTTAGTGCTTTGTCTGAAACTAACTTGCAACAGATGAGTTTAAAGGCTAGTTAAAAACATGTGTGTTGATTATAAAATGAACAGAATAATTCTAAATGATTTCAAAAATTTATGTAAAAATGAGTGAAAGTACACTAAAGCATCTGACTATTTATACCCAAATTTTGAAATCACAAATATATAATAATTAACCAGTAATTTTGAAATAGATAATTTTCCTCCATGTTTTAATACATTTAATAATCAAAATCTTCAGGCTAGCATGTTCTACAGAAGACACCAGCGCAGAGTAGAGTGGCAGAATCACCTTCCTCGACCTGCTAGCCACACTGCTTTTGAAGCAGCCTGGGACACAGTGGGATTTCTGGGCCAAGGGTACACATTGCTGGGGCATGTCCAGCCTTCAGTGTCCACGAGTCCTTCACCTAAGGCCTGACCTCAGTCCTCTCATCCCCCTGATTGTATTGATACCTGGGGTTGCCCCAGCCCAGGGGCAGGACCTTGCACTTGGCCTTGTTGAACCAGAAAAGTTTCCCAGAGTCCCACTTCTTGAGCTTGTCCAAGTCTCTCTGGATGGCATTCTGTCCTCAGACAGGTCGGATGCATGTCATCAAAATATGAGTGCAAACAGTGAAAGGGGAAATAAATACACAGTCAATAGACAAGAAACTATTACATGGCTCTTCACAGATACAATTAGGACTACTTAATCTCATTTGGCTCTACCTTTCAAGAGAACTTTGAGTTTCTAGACAAATGAAGGCCATTCATGTGCAGTAAGCTAGCCATAACTCCTTTGCCTCCATGTTTCCCCTAAAGCTGTTGTAAACAATCCTAATTTTTTGTTTTATAAGAGTTTAGAAAAGCATAAAACTAAAGTGGGCCTCAAAAACGCAAAGAAACTTTGGAACTGATACTCTGCCAGATAACAGAAACAAATTGGAGCATACCTTGACAGGCCAGGAGCAGTTAAGAGTGAAAGATCAAATAAGATGTGAGAAATCAAAATAGTCAGAGACCTTTAGAAGAGATATCATATTATTAAATTAATTACCAGTGCAAATGGTACATGTGTAGACAATATCATGTACTAAAGAGAGGGGATAGAATTTCTCTGTTCTTTCATTCCTTCCTTTCTCTACTTCATTAATCCTGATGCCAAAGGGGAGCAGTTTCTGTCCATACATTTCACTGGAGTTTTATCAAGCTAATGGAGATTCTGAAAATTAATCTGTGATATTGTACCATAATTCAGTGGAGTACTGCTGTCAAATAAAATTTCCAGACTTATCGCTGCATTTTCTTTTTCATATTTTCTGGTGGTTGTGATTCCAGATTTTAAATCAATACCAGTTGCCACACCACAGTGTGTGACACCACAGTGTCTGAAATACTGTTGTCATTTTCTCTTATAAGATAGATACATCAGGATAAATATTTCAGTGACAAAGCCAGTAATTTTTTTTCCCCATGGCTACTATTAAAAGCCTTCAAATATTTATAGATTTTTATTAGATCTCATCGTCAACACTTATCAATACTCAGAACTTAAACAACTCCCAGTAAATCAGTTCCCCCTGTCTTTTAATGTATTTTTGTTTCTAAATACCATGGCCACTTTTCAGAGGAAATAAAAATGTGGACTTAACAGACTCATGTACGTCATGAAAATGACGAAGCAATTTGAGAGATACAGCAATAGCAAGTTACCAGGACTGAATGATCTCCCTCCAGAATTCTGAAGATAGAAATTTATTAATTACAGTATGTATAGGTGGGAATCTACTTTGTCTCTTTAAGACAGTAATAATAATATATAACCACTCCCCATCACAGACTGAAAGGCACTAATCCTGCTAACTTCAGAGTTTTGAGTTTAACAAATGGTGTGGAAATCCAGACACATTCTGGTGCTGGGAAAGCTGTTGAATTGTCCTAAAGATGATGACAATGCAGGACTTGAAGGAGTATAACCTGAAAGGACGAAAACAATGCCACTCCTGCAAAAAGGAGCTGAATTAGAGCAAAATAGGTAAAAGTGAGAAAGGAATAAAAACTCCATGACGTTCCAAAATCTTATGGTAAAGATAACTTAAATAAACTGTTTAAGGAAATAAATTTCTGTGTAGGAAGGAATGAACTTCTACTTTGGATTAAACGAGGTATTTATTATTTCTAGAGTATCAGTTCTCTCCCCTCCCCCCAGCATGAAGGTAAATTAAAATTGTACTAACACATAGTTAGGATGGATAATTACTCCTGCTGTGTTTCTCTGGTTGTCTCCACATATGTTGGCTGGGATGGAGAAGGTAAGAACTAGCAAATGTCAATAAACCGGTTTGAGCGGGTCTAAAACCAATATGGCCAGTGGCAGGATGTTGGGACAACTGAGGTGTCTGCTGAGGTCCAACTGTCTCTGCCAGCTCTTGTAGGGTCTGACACTACACAGCAACCTGTCTGTCTGCCCATGTCCAAGCTGTGGCTGTGTTTGCTCCTGAAACCAAGCTTGACTCTCCAGATTTGTTCTGTAGGTGCATACTGCAGAGACTGTAAGGATGTTGTAGTGCTGGTGGAGACTCATGCAAGACATCTGCTTGTGAGGAGCAGTGAGCCAGCTTGTGTTCCCATATTTAAAAGAATAGCAATAACCCAACCAGCCAATAAATAAGTTTTTTCTGCTCTAAACCTGTAAATTATACAGAAATCAGTGTCATATTGTCATCCTAACCACAACTTGTTGCTTGTAGGAGCACATCCAGGTTTGTTCATCTGACTTTGGGAAGGACATTTGGTGTCACTTGGGTAACACACTTTGGACATAGGTTTTATTTAGTATGTCAGATGGCAAAGCAAGTAGTTAGACCTCAGCCTGAGACTGACTCACCTTGTACTCAACCAAAGTCTGTAGAAGAGAATGTTAGTTGAGTGGATGTACGCACACAACAAATAGCATATCATCTGCCCTACGCAGACCCACAGACCAAAAATAGAAGAGCACATTGATGAACAGAAATAAGATTAATTCCTCTATCTGTCTTGAAATCAAAATGGAATCCAGCCCTACTCAGGCAAATATTTTGGCTGGATTTTTAAAAAGGGTTAGATTGGTGCATTGCTATTATTCACTGTAACAACTCATATAAACAGATAAATACATGTCTTTTTAAGCCAAATGCTCCTCTCCAGCTTTGAAATGAAACTGAAAAGTTTGGCTATCTAAAAGTAATCAAATGTAATGCTTGATGCTGTACAGTTTTTCTTCCTGAAGAGTTTAGGAAGGATATATTTTCCCATGTTAGTGGGTAACATCAGTTTTATTTTTTCATCAGCTAATATGTTTTTGAGGTACTTGCTCACTAATGCTGGAGACACAACGTGCCACTGCCTAATTCTTTGTGCCAGAGGTGTTAGTACTCCAATTAGGTGAAAACATTTAACATCCTAGAAAAGATGGAATAGTTGTTCCCTTGCTTCTCATGGATTAAGTTAAATCATTCCTTTGTGGCCATTCAAATTTTGGTCTATTTCCTTACTCTTTCAGTCAATCAAATAGAATTTTTAATGTGTCCAGTAATCTCTATTCCCAGGCTTTACCTATTAAAACACAAATAAGCACAAAAGTGATGCAGGGCACCCATTAATGGTGACTTTCCCTCGCACATAGGCAAAGAGCTTGTCAAGTACACCTCTGCCTAATGAGAAAGCACAGGTGTTCTGACAAGCAACAGCAACAAATTAAAAAAAATACTCACTATCCTGTCAAATAATGTGTGTATATCAAGGATCTGGAACACAAAGCAGACTTATCAGCAATCACATTTTGGGTAGAATTCACTTGAATTGTAACACCTTCTCCCTCTAAGGTTTTGAGGGAGGTATCTTAAAGAAGATCATACAACTTACTTATCCCAGGAACAAATGTTCTTTTTTGAAAGCTGTCAGCTTGCTGACAGATATGATGAACGTTTACTTCAGTCTTGTAAAACATATTAATCAAACTTGCTCCTATAGCTTCAGTCCAAGGAGGGTTACTTTTTTCTTTAGAAAAATGTTGTACATAATTGAGGAACTATGAATACATGTACAACTTGAATGCAAGCCATTATCTATGACATTCATTTATTTGTAATGAATAAATACTAGTCTATAACAGGCTTAACGGAGATGGAAGCAGTATATGGAAATCTGTTTAATACAAGGCTATTTGCCAAAGATCCATGCACCATTCATTGAACCTTAAAAAACTTTTGAAAATATGGGTTGCATTTGCAAACTTCCATGTATGGAGAGCTGGCAAGCTGCCTGGTTTCTACTTAAAGGATTGTCATTCTTGGAAAAATAAATTTCTCTAACTAGACAAAAGTCACTGTTTTCATGTTTCACTGCAATCAAACTGATACGGCTGACAATTTAATGTCTCGACACTTAAAATATCTGCGGATAATCAGTTACTTCAATCATCATAACTACAAGATCTCTGTATTTTCAAAGACTGTATACATATGACAGAGATATTTAACAGTTTTACAGAAACCTCCCCATCCTTAATCTTTTGTGATTTCTCTTAAGCTGTGAAATTCTTTTTTTCCCAAATGCATGATTTTATAATTAATGGGGAAAAAAATCTAATTCTGCACTGTAATTAGATTTTTAAACCTTTGTGTTAAATGTCCTGTTTTATTTAATTTGATGTATATTTCATAGCGGGCTTGCCTGTCAAATGGATGTGGAAATGTGCTGGCATTCCTGGTGAAGAGATCTTTATGAGTGAGAAAATGCTCAAGGCTTTTTCAAAGTGGGTGCTGAACATACGTTTCTCTTCTTTGACTCCAGGGACTGCTAACAGCTGTCCCAGCAGACAGGTATCACAAGGTTAAAGGCTAGCAGAGCAGTGCATCTTCAGGATCTGACTGCCAGCAAAGGAGATGGGTAGTTTCTCAAAACTAATAGTGAAAATGGCAGTAATGATGAGAAGCAGAAGAAGCTGGCAACAAAAAAATGAAAAGGAACCTGCAAAAAAATGAATTCTGGGTAGTACAACACTTGGCAGAGCTGATTTTAATATCTGGCAGGTTGAGTCCACTAATCTTTGCTATTCATATTGATGTGAAACTTCATAGAATTTTAGAGATTTGTATCTATTAAGACATGCAGGAATGTTGCTACAACATGGGAACGAGTTGGTTAGCACCTGCCGTTCTTTCTCCATGATAAAAATTGATATTAACTGTTTTAAATGCTTAACAGATAATTACTCTCAACACTCAAGAAGAAAAGCTACATCTTTAGAGCCTCTTTTATCTTTAAAAAGTAATTAGAAAAAAACCAGACTAAAACTCACCAGCAAGGCAAAACAACATTCTTCCCCCTACTGTCCTCCCTCTCTTTTGTTTCTTTGATTACTTGGAGCCTTGTAATCAAACTAAGCTTAGTTTTAGGACCCTTGGGGCAGTATCTCTTAGCTCCCTGTCAGGCTGCGTTGGAAAACAATCAATCTTGTTCTTGCGCTGGCTTGGTAGAAGTGCCACAACACAAGGAGTGCAATGCTTTGCTCTTTCTGTGAAGCTTCGATGACAAAAGTTTTTATCAGAAGCTGGCTGTATTTAGGATTATGAATATGCAATGACTCTCATTAGTATTGAAGCACAGGAACACGGTCTGACATCCCTTGCCACTTTTAGCTGCTGCAGAGTTGTCTAATGAATTGTCTTGCTCTTTCACTCTCACAGTCTTTGCTGTTATGGCCCAATTTGAGAATACTATTGATGGCAGAAATTAATTGCCAAAAACCACTCTTGATTTTGTTAAACAGTGTTGAGTCAGTGTTTAAATTGTCAAAACAGAAAACCATTAAACTCTACAGGGGACAAATCCATCGCAAGTGGAGAGGATATGCGTGTCTGTGTGCATAGCCATGCACTAGCATAAAGGTGTATGGCACAGGTATGCATATGGTCCTGCAACTGTACTTATACATACAAACATATGCATGTGTATTAGAGATGGGTCTCAGAAACCTAATGTCCTGATGAATTATTTCTTTTTTTTCTTCCAATAAGAACAAACAGAGCTAATGAAAAGTTTTTCAAATGAGCTTGACAATACATTGCTACTTGATCAGCTGTTTCATACTCTTCCGTCTCCCATTGGAACTATGCCAAATACTTTTCAGCTCATCTGAAATCTATTTGAATAAGTTACTGATACGGATGGTTCCAACAAGTTAAGATATCTGGCTTGATTTGTTGTATTTGAGGACATGCGTAGGCTTTCAAAAACAAGCGGAAATGACCCTTCTCCCCCCAATTGGTAAATTAAGTATTTTTTTCCCTATTCATCTGAAATGTCTTCTGACATAAAAGAAGCTTTAATGGCTTTCTGCAGATTGTGAAAGGTAAAGTGAATTGAAACAGATAATGTATTCACAGAAGCTTAAGCAGCATTCTGAAAGGTGTGTGTGTACTGCAAATAATAAAGAATATGAAGTCCCCCCAGTAAGATGTCAGTCCTCTGCAGCTCTATATCCATTTAATCAGAAATGGAAATGGTCCCAGTGCAAGGAAAGAGGATCTCTTTAATTTTTATTGTGATTTTTTGGCACTGTTGCTCTAACACAAGCTTGGCTTACCTCTTGATCCAACCCCAGGACTGTCTGTTCTTATCAGCTGGATTAGAAAATAATGAACATCTACATCTTGTGAGTATCAAATACAAGAGCAGTTTAAAATAAATGCAGTTCTGACAAAAGTGGCTCAACTATCATACATCAAACACTTGTTACCTCTCTTTGCCTTAGTGACTGCACATGACTAAGAAAGAGTGAGTGATAAAATCTGAAGAAATATGAAACCAATCTGGGCCTTTTTAAAGATCATCAATCATTCTGCACAGCCACGATATTATTAGTTCCAGTAAGCCTTGTTCTCCTATTTTATGGACATCTCAAGCCCCCCACCCCAGGACCAATGCTACCATGGGAAATCATTTTTATGGGCAGCATCTTAGTGTGGGCCAATCAGATCTAATCACATAACAAGCTACTGAATTATTCAATGTTCTCCCTAATTTTGCATTCTTCCTGCACTTTGTTGTCACTACAGGGTTTTAAAAGTATGGATTTTTACAATATTTATTAAGAAGATAACCATTCACAGAATTTTTTCTTTCAATAATCATCATTCCCTTAGATTGTTGCAGTGTATACATTACTTTATACAGAATATTTTCTCTAAAAGGAATAAAAATCCACAATGGGGCACTCAGCTTTAAACTCTTCCAGTTTTTAATATACCAAATGTAAGGACAACAATAGTGAAACAATCGTGTTCAAACATAAAATATTCATATTTACGGAGCAAAATATAACCAGCATGTCTCTTAGCTGTTGCTATGAATACAGGGCTTACATTGTATGTGAAAATATTTCAGTTTTAATTGCAAATCTGTGCAGAGATGATTTGGGGTCTGTAATTAGCACATAAATTTCAGACTTTGCAACTGCTGTGAAAACACACATTATTTATGGAACTATTATCTAAATATAATTCAGTGTTTTTTGCTTTCAATAACTACTGTAAAACTCTGATTTAATAAAATGTGAAGAATTTCCCATCTCTTGCACTTCTGTTTACATTATGGAGCATTCATTCCTCTGCATTGCCATTTCCCACTCAATCTGCAGTGGACTTTGCTTTTATCCATACTTCACTCATACCTCAGGGAGATTTCTTCACAACCATAAAGCGCCTGGCACTTAATTTGTTTAAAATGAAAGCCTGGATTATTCAAATAGCTCTGAACTGCACAAACAGAGTAGTTTATGTGGCCTCCATCCTCATGCTTTTCATCTGGGCTAGAAGCAGAAATAGATAGGAGCTGGGTCTCAGCTGGGTTTAAGCTCCTGTATGCAGATTTCCAGTTATCCAGACAGGATTAATGGAAGGACAAAGTGTTACCTTGTTATCACCCACTTATTGTACACTGCAGGCTCAACCACTTCTAGCTCCCATCAATGTACGGCACAACCAGTACAAAATTTGCCTCTTCCTTACCAGAAATCCATTCATTTTAAAAATTGGTTACTCACAAAACCAATTTTATAGCAATTATTTTTGAGACCTTCTTCTGTTCTTGATTTTAAAAGTGTATTTTTAGGTCACATGGAACTGAGCATTTTTTGCCAGCTTTGTGCTTGTCCCTAGGTTCAGGAATGGAACTGCAGATAAAGGGACTGGGCGCTAGGTATGCACAAATACCACAATATTAGATTAAACAGTAAAACAGAGCTTGCAGGAACAACGACAAAGTCCATAATATGGACTTAAGTTACATCAGAATGTAACACATCTGAAACTTTGTCTCTTCTACTTTTTTCCCCCCACATCCTTTTGGGTCTGTATATAGTTTTACTCTCTGAGGGAAAATACTTGCCCACTTTCTTCTGCTTCCAAACTGTAAGACACCTTGGTGTCTCTGGCTGCTCCAGCACCTCTGTGCAATGGCAATGTCAACAACCACTGCAATAATAATCAGAGTAGTGATCACTGACAGGGTTGCCTTGCCTCTCCCAGGGCTGCCTGCCCTTGCACCTAAATCCGTACCTGCAGGAGAATCACCCAACCCACCCACAGGGTGGGCTGAATGCTGTGTCATTGCCAGGAATGTGCAAATTTTTTGGCATGGGGCTACCAGGATTTTCTCAGACCTGGGAGCAATACCTTCTCATATGTGTGCCCCGTTGCTGGCATTGGAGACAGGCAGGAGCCCCGCATGGCGTGCACAGGCATAATTTTTGATTCGAACAGTGATATCAATGTCATGGTGCACATGCTCTGGAAAGAGAGTTACAAAGAGTACTTGAAAGATTCAGTGTGAAGCTACCGAAAGCTGTAATTTAAAGTTCCAGTATTACTATTAAAATTTGAAGTGACAGAGGCCCAGCTATGAACAGTTTTTTTTTTATATAAAATTACTTTTTTTTGGCCTTTGAAAGCCCTCATTTCTGCCTTGCCATCGCTGCCACAGGACCTGTCTTCATGGCTTCTGGTGTCAGCAGTATCCTGAGCCTCCTGATGAGGAATGGATCAAGAAGGCAGAAAGGCTTGAAGCCTCGTGGGGGATGGCAGATCAGACTCTCAGTGGTCTAGCCTGCTCTCCTGGAAATATTAGACAAAGCTTCAGTACCTGAAGGAAACCCCAAATCTGCCTTTGTAAACTGAGAGTGGCATCCAGGGACAGAGAAGGTACTGAGTACATTTTTAGGAAGATAGAAAAGGATAGGTGAGACAGGAGAACTTTTCTGACAGACAAGTCAGTTAGTAATTGCTGTAATTGCTTTCTTCACAATTTTGATGTAAAAATTTGCTGGTTGTTTACATAATAAACCTTAGCATTTAGTACACCTCATAAGACTGTCTACTCAAATAAGTAAAAAAATTCTCTTATATCTTTATATGGTTGGTACTACACTGATTACTTCAGATCAATAGGTTATACCATCTTTAAAACCTCAGGGCTGAAGTGTTTGCACTGGTCTTATAATACTGGTGTATTTTTCTTAATGTCTGGCATGATGAGATGCCATGACAGCCTGAGCCTTCTCATGAGAAGGAAGAAACGTGGAAAATTTTAATACAGAATGCCTTTCAAGGGTCAGAATCGTGCAGCCTTTCACACAAGGCCTTCCAAAAGTGAGAGTGGCATTTGGCTCACAGGCAGCAGAATGGTAGTCTAAAAATTTGGGAAAGTAGACCAGTCCTAAAAATATCAGCCAGACCATTCAATGTGCAACAATTCAGATCAGTTTGATTTCTTTCACATTATCAATGTAATTCCAGATGCAGAACAATTAATCCAGTTTTCAGATGAGATTAGTGACACGTGAATAACTTGGGAAATCCCTAATAAATACCCAGGTAGAAGGGAAATCAGAGCACTTTTTTCAAACCCGAGAGAATCAATTATTTCTCCTTACAAGTGATATCAGAATATTAGGGTATTTTTCCTAGCCACCTCTCAAGCACATAAGACCATGACATATCATTCTCACCTTCAGCAATGTTGCTGAAGGAATATGAGATACTTTCCATACACTGATCATGATCAGCCAAAATAGTTTTCATTTTTAATTCTGCATTTAATCAAAATGGAAGTGATCAGAAGAAAATACCGGAGAAATTGTTCAGACCACACTGGAGAGCACTCACCAAGAGGGGTGTATAAAGTAGAGGCAAAAGAACGTTCTCTTTGAAGGTACTTCTGGGGCAGGGCAGAAAATGATTTTGAGAGCAGAAGATACAAATACACCTACCAGCTCAGGTTTTTTGATAGTCATAAGCACCTGTGTTACAAAAGAAAGCTACAAAATAGCACAGGGAGACAAACTAGTGATGCAGGGGAGCTTTCACCTGCCTACTCCCCAAAGTAGAAATTAAAGCTATCAGTGGAATGGGTTTTTAATTATGGACTGGTAGGCCATTGTCAGCAGTTGCTTTCTGCAATAGTGGCAAGCTCAGTATTCGGTGTTCATGCACTACTTTAAATATTTGAAGTGGGACACTGTGCAGCAGCTAGAGGACAGCATCCTTCTGTGCTCAGTGCTGTACAAACACAGGATCAACACATCAAGACATCTCTGTGTCTAGGAGATTACAACACAGGGAACTGACTGGAGATATTTCACCATCCTGTTAAGGCCAAACTGGCAGTGATGCTGAACCCTAGAGGAAAAATTCATCACTTATGTCACTCCAACTGTATGCTCATATCATCATGTATTTTGTTTGAGCTTGACCTGGCAGGGGCTGGCCTTGCACTTGAAGGAAAGACCCATCATACGTCACCACCAAAGTAGTTGCTCTCAGCACCATCTTTGCAGCTGGCTGGATACGGGGGCTAAGTGACCTTTGGGATTCAGCCCAAAGCTTCCTGCAAAAACAGGTGAAGGCTGGTCCCAAAGAGGGCTATTTAATGTTGACTTAGCCATACTGGTGAAATCATTGAAGGAGGGACACATGATCTGTGCAGATGGACAAAGCAATGGGCAAAGCTGTGATCTGCTGCCAGATTGTAAGAAAAAAAGAATTATCTTATGCACTGTAGACACTCTTCACTGGCTTTAATTTTTAATAGAAATGTTCCTTTTTTAAGTACTATGAGCAATACAAGTTTAATGTGAACCTAGAGGACCATGCAACACAAGCATAATTGACTCACTATGATCACTCTCTAGATATTTTTTCCCCTTTTTCTCTTCAGTCTTAATGTTTCATTCTTAATGGAATCAGAAAGTGACAGAGAGCTGGAATGTGACAGAGCAGACAACTACTGTGAATTCAACCTAGCAGTCAATATTGAAATTGGATTTGAATTACTGCGTAAATAATTGCAGATTAGAGAACTGGAATAAAAGAGCCATGGTAAGACATAAACCATCTGCAGGCAAAGGAAAGCAGAAATAGTGTTTACAGAGGTCAAAGGTTTACATTTTTAAGTATCACTGTACTGGGGAACAGAGGTCACTTTTTATATTTGTGACTTTGCTCTGTAAAATTTGAATTTGTCTTACATGCAGGTTTGGTATCTTTCCACTAACTAGTGTTACAACTGAAACACCAAATGAACAGTATTTACACTGAACCTTTGAACTGTTGGTATGATACTAACACTCTTTTTAAGAACAAAGTAACTCAGTGTTTAACTAACCTTACTTTCATCTCCTCTCTCTGTGTGTGCGCTACTTTACCCCATCAACAAAAAACAATGAAGAAAGCTACAACATCCTGTAGGGACTATAACACGTCCTCACCTTAATCACAGGTTTATGTGGTTCATCAAAGTCCATCATCCGAACAGGTAAGATTGAATTCAGTGACTGCTGAATTGGACATACTCTGAGCTGCAATAAAAGTGGTGAATTTTCTGTGCTTATTAGAGGCTTCATAGTAGAAGTCTTGGTGTCTTATGGAAAGGTAGTATTACTGTCATCTGTGGTGTTTTCTGGAGGCTGAAACTGTGAAAACAGGTGAGAAACAATATTTGCTCTATTAACCAGACAAAAGTTCATAAAACTAATGTAGCTGGGAAAAGAACATCATGATTTAAAAAAATGTGGGCCCACTCCCAGTTTTAGGGGGTAGATGAGGGGAGATGAAGTCATCACGTCCTCACACAGGAAAATGAACAATGCTACATGTTGCATACAAAGCTCCCAAAGAGACTATTTTTCTGTTGAAAAGGTCTCAGACCCAGAAGCTCTCTTATCTCTTTGAGCTTGTAATTTCTCTTTCTGACCAAATGTTTTAGTCAGAAAAGGGAACAAAATTTGTATCTCTTACATCTTTTTGTAGAGAAGGATGGCTTCACAGCTGTTTCTTGATCCTGTAAATAGGTCTGATTAAATGCAGAAGAACAGTATAACTTGATAACTTTTGAGTATTACTCCTCACCCGTAAGAGCATGAAACAGAAAAGAAAGGGATCTGCTTATCTGCAAACTGGATCTGTTGTTCTATTTTCAGCTTTAGTAACAATGTTTTGTTATTCTTGATAATGACTTTTATTTTTTCTGCATTTCAGTGTATTCACCTTAAAACAACTGTAGTAATAATTTTCCATTGCAGAATAATGGTAGAACTCCTGATTTATGGAAGTAAAGTGTTTTGAGATCCTCTTAGGAAAGGAGGTATAGAAAAGGAAAGCTGTACAAGAAGATAGCTGGCAAGTAACCCCAGCTTATAATAACACCACCACCTGTGATGCCATCATCTCACAGTACACCCTTCTCTCCTTTCAATTAACACATCTTAGCTCAAACATTATCAAAATATTTGCACAGATGCAGAGGTAAACATGGCCCTCAGAACTTTCTTCAAGACAAGGGAAAATGTTTTCTTGTGGAGAAAGCTTATTAACAGTCAAAGCAATGATGGAATCAGCACTTGGGGCAACTCCAAAACCACCCACCCAAACTTGCAAGGAAGAGAGTTAGACACAGATCTTGGTGGCACGATTAGTATTTCCTCTGGTTTGGCTCTTGTTATTTCTGTTCACATCTATTGAAAGCAAAAAAAGGAAGCGTTTTAAAGCTGTGATCGTATTCCCCAGCAAAGCTGTTTGTGATTTCCATTTTGCAGGAGATTTTCTTTTCTCTTATATACACTACCAGGCTGACAAAACCAGACGACGACTTCTAATTCCTATTTCCCCCTGTTGACAGCACCACCAGATACAAATTTGGGAAAGCTGCCTACATCATTTGGTTCAATTGATAGGCTGGTGTTGTCCCTGGGCTGAAGAATGTGTGTAACTATGTATGTTTGCTTCTCACTGTCCCTTCAGCAAAGGAACTGGAGAAGAGAATGGAAAGAAAGGAAATGTTTAACCTGTTAATCTACTTCCTTCTTTCTGCGCAGTCTTTTCTGTCTGATAAATAGAAAACTAGGGTGTGTGCCAGTTAACACCTTCGCGACCAATAAAAGGTCTGTACATATGAGATAAGCAGGCGGACACTGATCATGTTTTGAGTTTATGATTTGTGTATGCTTCTTCTTGGCCCTACTCCTCCCTTCATTCTTTAATTTGTATAAACACGTAACACAAAAAGGGCACTCACACGGCCAGCCTCCCAGTGCATATGGTGTGGAAGAGAATGAAGGATTAATCACTAAAATTTCATTTAGTAGTGAAAACCTTTCATTTAATAGTGTCTGCATTAAGAGTACCTTGTTAGGCACAATGACAACAACATTGTCAGGCACAAAAGAAACTTACACAAATCCACTTTGGTTTGGCCCTAATTTCTGAGAATTAAGTGTATATTAAAGACTCAGAAAAGTCCTCCCTTAAACTTAATTGAGAAAGGAGACAAGACACCTTTTTAAATATAAGCACATGTTGTTGCTGATAAACCGATTTTGAATTTTGTAAATTTGATTTACATCAAAAATGACCAAGAGACACATGCTGCTGTGTGACTTTCATTGTAGCATCAGTATCATATCTTCCACTTCTCCAGGTATAAAAGGTAGTTTAACCTGGTTTTGTAAATGCATAGGTGGGCAGCATCTGCGCTGATATTTTGCTTAATGATGAGGCTGCTCTAATGAGCCTGAATTACATGAGGTACAGTTCCTAGCTGCTGATGGGGCACTGCTGCGTATGCCAGCTCTACCCATGCATGGTCCAACAGGAGGAAGCAAGAAACATCTCTGAACAGAGAACTGGAATGGGAGCATCCTTGCTCTATGTGTTTAAGGGGATTTAGTGCAGTCTGACCTGAACTTTCATCACAAACTTAACCATATTGCTTTGTAGGATCAGGCCCTTGTTTTATAGCAATAGTGGAAACCTTGAGGTAAGTTAAATCGTCAGATACAGTGAAACAATGACAGATCTGTCCATAGATGTCCAACTGAAGGTAACGCTGAGGACTGTAACCATACACAGCAAGACGGACACACAAAGCAGAAAAGGAAAGAAAAGCTCTCCTTCATCTTGCACTCTCTCAACCCACCACCCTGCATAACCTCCCATAGCTTGAAGCAAGACAAGAAAGTCAGCATTTCGCACCCTCCAACAGCTTTGACATGACAGGTATGGTATTTTCTTACCCACAGAATTGCCAAGGAAATCCGCCCTAGCAAAAGTGCAAAAGTTTTCAGTATAAGGAGGTGGGGTGCAAAAACTGGCTTCTAGGCAAAGGTTGAAATGACTCAATCTGAAACAAAATGTAAAGCAATTACTGCCTGGAAAAAAAAAAGATCATGCTGACATTTAGAGGCTGCAGTGATAGTATCTGTCCCTTCCCAGGCTGACATGAGCAGCCTTGATTTCATCCCAAAATGATTTTATTTTTGTTTGTTTGATATTTAGAAGATCCTTTATTTGGAGGTGGGGGGCAGCAGGATGGATTGCCTTAACTTCAGCTTTTATGCTGAGAAATAATTGCCACCCCAGAAAGGTAATTACATACACCATTGTTTATACGCATAATAGGCCTGGAAAAGCATGTTCTACAGATAGAAAAAAAGAGAAAATCCTGCTTTCACATCAAGGCGGAACACTATGCAAAGTGACAGATTGCCACAAATAGCATTCAAACCCTTGCACAGTAGTGGTTGATTTTTCTTCTGGGGAAGAGGGGGAAGGGATGAAGGCTATGGAATAGGGTGGAAAGGGAAAAAAAAAGAAGACAATTTTGTTCAACAGCCATAGTAACATACACAGTGGTTTTTACTGTCTTGATTGCTGCTAAATGAACCTGATCTTTAAGTTGTTTTTAAAGTCACCACCTCAAAGGGGCATTTTCTGTTGCCATCTTGTGCAAATACCACTTCTCCTAAAGTGGCCTTAATTTGAATTGCTTTGAAAGCAGACCAGATAATCTGCTAGAATATGTTCTGGCATGATGCATCTCCCCTTTGTGCCCTTAGTATCACATAGAAAGTGAATTTAGCTCAGAAAAGGACAACTAGTCTCTTTTTCTCCCTTTCATCGTAATACAACAAAAGAATAAAACAAACAGTGTGCTGTGATGTCAAACCCATTTCAGATTTTTTTTTTAATGCAAAATATTTATTTCTTAAAAATATTGAAATTTTCAGGGCTGAACAAAGGAAAAAAATCCATATGTATTTTGATATTGAACCAAGCATTGTTAGATGCTGAAGCAATTCATAGCAGGGCTATTCTCTGTGGCAGTGTCCAGCAAATTGCATGAGCTGCTTGTTAGGCTTGACAACAGTGTTTTACCTAACAAAGGCCTCAACAGCTCAGAGCAGCAGAGGAATGTCAAAATGAGCACATTTCACACACAGATGTGTGACCACTATAGTCTATAAGAAGATGCATGGGGTGGAGGGAAGAGGCTGGGTGCTGGGAAGGCTAACAGGACATGGCCCTACTGACCACATTTAATCAACCCTTCTGTAAACAATTCAACATTTTCATTGTTCTCTAAAAACTAATAAAGAGAAACAAGCACTTTTCATTCATCTTGAAGTAATTTTCTGTCAGGTTTGAGCCCCTTGTGGCTTACAGCTTGTGCATTGCTAGCTGTGTGATACAACAACTATTTCAATTTATTTTACAAACTCTGGCCATTCACATGTCAGTTAGTGTTCACCAAGCCGGCATCTGAAATTGTGCAGTTAACGAGTTTTACAACATTTCTATCAAGAGAAACTGTTTAGCATAACTGACTCTTAAGGAGTTATTATACCTCTAAAAATCCATTTTAAGGGGCATTATTTAAATAAAATAGAAAAACGGTTCACTGCCTTTTAAAGGGGCTACAAAAAAAGTCCATCAGATCCAGTGCAGTAATCCTCAGCTTAAAGCACTCTTGAGAGCACTTCTGGGAATTATCAGCATAATGAAATGTTTTGTGAAATGTCCAGATAGATTCCTCTACTCAACAATTTTACTGCACTATATTTATTTTCCTTCTAGTTTTTAAAGAAGTGAATTACTTTTTTGAGGTTATGATTCTACATTGTGTGGATTAACTGAATGCATTTCTGTCAAGGCTGTAGCATAAGTGAGGGGTTCAGTCTGTGTACAATCCATATACATTTGCACAGCAAAAAAAAAAGTCAAGCCCTTTTTGTTATTCTCAGCTCTAAAAGGGTTAAATCACAATGAGGCTTATGCAGATTTGCATTTCTCTTGTACCACATTTTTCTTATACTTAACAACCTGCTTATACAATGGCACCTATAAAACACTACATTGAAAATAGTTCTTAAATTGCTCATAAGAGCTCATAAAACTGAAATTTGTTCTGAACTTCTCTGAAAAGGAGAAATTTATGAATTTTAACTTAATTAATAGATATCTATCTTTTAACTGTGGCAACCAATGATCCAAAACTGCTAATACCGGGAGTCCATAATGGTAGAAACACTGCAGCATTTACACGAGTCAATCTCAGCATCTTACACCACCTAATGGAGTAAACCCCATGTTTGTGATGTAAATTAGTCAGTGTTCCTGCATAAAATAAGCACTGGTAAGAGAAAAACTATATTAAAGTACAAACACAGATACAGTAGGCACAATATGCAGGTGTGTGTAGACAATATGAACACAGATAGTGGCAACACATACGCAATGTTGTACCTGGTGTTATTTGTTCAGTAGGACAACAAAAATGGTGAAGGGTCTTGAGGGGAAGCTGTATGAGGAGCAGGTGAGGTCACTGTGTCTGTTCAGCTTGGAGAAGAGGAGACTGAGAGGAGACCTCATCACAGTCTGGAACTTCCTCGTGAGGGGAAGAGGACGGGCAGGCACTGATCTCTTCTCTGTGATGACCTGGGGCAGGACCTGAGGGAATGGCCTGAAGTTGTGTTAGAGGAGGTTTAAGTTGGATATTAGGAAAAGGTTCTTCACCCAGAAGGATGTTGGGTACTGGAACAGGCTCCCCAGGGAAGTGGTCACAGCACCAAGCCTGACAGAGTTCAAGCAGCCTCACAAAGTTCCAGGACAACCCTCTTGAACACATGGTGTGACACTTGGGGATGGTCCTGTGAAGGGCCAGAAGTTGGACTCATTATGTGTCAGCCAAAAAATAATTTGACTTAGTTCTTCAGAGTTTTTTATATTCATTCTAAGACAGAGAGACTAGCACCATCACTCTTGGAGATTTTTTGATAGATGCTCAGTAACTTTCATGCATAAGACACCTAGACAATAATTTGTGGTCTTGGTGCCATCTCAGAACAAAGGTATAATCTTTCCTGAAGGTATGAGCATTCCACAATCACAGTAGGCAGTACTATAGCAGTAGTGACAAAGGAGCTGGTGTCTCAGAATCTACCAAGACAGAAATGAATGTAGGATGGCTTCCAGACTGGAAATCTATGATTGATCAACTGTACTAAGTGAGATAGTGGACACTTTCCTAGCAGTTGAGCTACAGCTCAGTTTTGCAAGATGTCAAGCATTTGGGCACTGTCTGTACATATTAAGTTTTAAGCAGTCACTGGCAGAGCTGGCTAAAGCAGTGGGCTTTTTTATGACAGAAATCTTTATTGAAGTGGTGTCAGGCTCCTTAGCACTCTGCTTAATGCCTCAGCATGGCAAAGCACATAAAGCAGGAGAAAAAGAAGAAGGTTTTAAAAATATGCTGAAATTTATGTTAGAATCAGTGGAAACCTTAACTACACTTAAATAATGGATGAGTGGTTGTGCTACTGAAAGGGAAAGATAAAAGCCCTCAGATTTCCAGATAGTAAAAATTTTGGATTGTGAAACTTGAAAGCACCCACTGTACTAAAAAAAGGATATCCAGGTCTAGAGAGAAAACCAAGGAGGAACAGACCAGAAATGAATTTTGTACAAGACTGATCACACAGACAAAGGAACTGAAGGAACAAAAGAGTGAGCTGAAGTTAATTCTAGTGATGCTTTACAGTCGTATACATTCACACTTAGCTGTTAGCTTTCTGCACAGTCAACTAGCAGATGCTGCAGCAGGAGCACTGAAGGTCTGATGGACAGAGGTAAGCAGGTCATTAGGATACTCTACACAGTCCTCCCATATTTATGGGATATGACTTCTCTTTACAAACCCCACTTCTTTCTGCTTCTTGGCCTGAAGAGAGTTTTGATAGGAAATTCAGAGCTCAATCTACAATCAAGGGCAGCAGCAGGAGGTCTGAAATGAAAAAATAGTGGGTAAGACCTCTTCTGCTCTGTGCTGAGGAGATGCAAAAGAGGCAAACACTGAAGTGGAAGGTAGGATAGGAGGTGGCTTGACTGCAGTCATGTATTTTAGCACAGTTAATTACTCTCATGTATTTTCCATAAGTTTAACTAGTATGGCAGCAGTATTTCTTTGTCTCCTGATTATTTATACATGATGTTGACCAAAATGGAAGCAAATATTTTTCAACCCTGCACAGAGATTTTTTGTTCTGGAGTGATGGTCTTTCCCTTTCGGGGAAACATCTATATTAAACAGAAAAAGAAAAAAACCAGGGTGAGTTTCAGGTGTGATAGATTTATTTGTGACAAATGGAAACTCCATAACTGATTTTTTACGTGACCAAAGACCTAATGCTTGCTGCACTGATTTTTTCTTTGTTCATAGAGGTTCAACTTTTTGCCCAGAAGTTGTTTCACTTTTCTCTTTTCTAAAAGGACTTGTTTTTCCCCTGCAAGTAACATTCACCCCTAATTTACAGGAGACTGCAATAGGTCTTGGAGATACACAGGCTTGAAAGAGTCTAAGGTGCAGACAAGCTCTGACTACTCCTTCCTGCAGGCCTGTGGGGGGAAAAGTCCCTAGAAAGGAGCTGTGGGTGGGAAGCACCTGGTTCATTAATTATTTTACTGAAAACTATCTTGGCTATCCTTCAGCCCACACTGAAGTCTACTGAAGTTTGGACATCTCAAAGCTCTAAAATATGAGAGAATATTATTATTTTAATCCTGTACCTATATGCGCAGCCAGTATTTCGGTCCATATTCCTCTGCATTGTTGGGCTAGCTGTTTTCCGTCCCATTCTCAGAAAAACACTTCCCTTACAAGAAGGCATGGTCAGTCAGGGAATGTAGTCAGTAGAAAGCTGCATAAGGTGTGCTCTACCCCTCTAGGGAAATTACTGTCCTTGTTAAGCCTTTACTTCAGAGAAGGCTTGTGAATGTTTTGCAACACCATGACTGAGCGAAAAGAATAATATTAATGGCAAGTGAAATAATTGAGACACCATAATTTAGGTTCAGGTAGACAAGTCTTCAAATTATAATTTAAAACCATTAAATATCATAGAAAAATAATTCAAAATCTGAACACATGCAACGTCAAAGCTGATACTGTGTAGTGAAGAAAACATTTACATTCACAATCTCTGTCCCTAAGTTGGTGACAATCAAAACACCAAATTCCCTCACATTAAGCACAGCTATTATCAGGATAATGAGATGCAAGTCCACATCAGTCTGGTACCATGACTAATAACATCAACAAGCTTTGTTTTAAATACTTGTGAACTTTGATTGGAGCAAGTAAAACATGATGAAGAAAAAGTGGGAAAATTGCATTTAAAAAAAAATCAAAAGTTTTATTTTAGCTCGTCTTTTTATATAACGTCAGGTGACTTAGACTGGTTTTCCTTGGCCTTTTGGGACATGATGACACAGTTATTTGCCATGAGTCCAAAATTCCATACACAGGCTCTCCTGCCTCTGAATTTGAGTCTGGTTGATATAATCATCTCTGTAAGAGCTGAACATGCAGCCTGCCTCTATTACTTCCACAAATGCTAATAAAAATGAAGACATTACAGTAAGATTAATCTTTGCTGCTTTTCTTTACCCTGGCTTCCAAAAAACAAAACTTTTTTTTTCAGTCATGGAAAGGCTATGCACATGTCCAAATTAGTTTGAACTCTTTAGCTACTTGCAGCTGATTTTCTAAGGGAATAGAAGAGATTGTGAACCTAACAGCGGAGCAAGAAACTCTTGGCACTGTACCTCACAATGGTCAGGTACCTGCATGTGGCAGGTTCTTTCCCATCCCACAGATTTATTAATATCAATATCAATTGCCAGGTATTTTCCCACTTTTTTCTGAATCACTTCCGGTTCACTGTTTTTGCCCATGGTCCCTTCGCTTTCTCTTCCTCTTTCAGCCAAGTCAAGCACAACTCAACAAAAAAGACTAGTCTCACCCTCATGCTATCAGCTGCTGTAAAGTGCAAGATTAAGTTTGAATTCACTGAAAAACTTGCTACTTCATAGGCATGGTGATCTTCTCACTTTTAAAAGGATGATATAAAAGAATATGTAACCCCCAATATTCTGTAACCAATTGCACCAACCACGGCAGAAATAATGTGTGATTACCACTTAAAAAAAAAAGAAGTTCATGAACACAACCTACCACAACAGGCTGTTGGAACCTGTCAAAACCAGTCTATAAAACTACCAATAAAAAAGCTCAGTGGATTCTACATTACAGAAGGAAGAGGTGAATAAGTAGAAGAAAGAAGAAGAAAAGAAGAAGAAGAAAAGAAGAAGAAGAAGAAAGAAGAAGGAGAAGGAGGAGAAGGAGGAGAAG
>VWZW01000482.1:80541-124852 GCA_013397115.1 Edolisoma coerulescens
GCAGAAGAAGAAGAAGAAGGAGAAGAAGAAGAAGAAGAAGAAGAAGAAGAAGAAGAAGAAGAAGAAGAAGAAGAAGAAGAAGAAGAAGAAGAAAAAGCAGCAGCATTGGAGTCTACCTTGAGAACATGGAACTTGGGAAAAGATCAACACCTCAGTTGACACAAAATGTGCAGACACATTCATTGAAAGAAATGTTAGGGAAACTTCTCTGAGACGCAACAATGCCTAGGACAAACCGTCCTCTGCCATCAACTGCTTTTCGGTGATTTGCCAGTGGATTGGACATCCATGGGGCAGTCTTGGAGTGGAGTCAGCCCTGCAAGAACTGTCAGAAAATGAATTGGGTGGAGGAGCAAAACTGAGGCTTACAAATGGTGCTTTCATAGATTTCTGTCACCAAAGTAGTCCTGGTGTGTGAGAAGCTTTTGACAGCAAACTGACAAGGAGACTGACCCACACATCTCTGGGCTAGACCAAAGCCTTTGGCATCTTATCTGGAATCGGGACTGCTGAGATACATTTCCTCAGGGAGGGGAACACCCTGTTTGTTTGGACATGGCCATTTTCTTCAACTAAACTAGTATTTCTGCTTTCACTGAGCGCAGGATTCACATGATTTCATCTCTCTGTGGGGAATTTTCTTCATATGAATTAAAATGGCATCATTGGTACGGTGATTTTCTTGGGAAGGTTTGCAGTAGGTTTGCAAGTCAGACAGAAGCCCTAGCTAGCAATCACTTCAGCAAAAAATAATAACTTTAACGTCCTGGAATGTTAGTGCTTGATGTTTCAGGAGTAGTTTTTATTTATCATTCTGTATGTCACTCACCTACCTCAGATGATAGTGTTAGTTGTTCTCTACAGATGAATTGCAAAAATAAAAGTCTTGCACTTTAAACAGTATTTTTGCATTGTGAAATCCACAATATCTTAGAAGTAAAAATCTTCTTAAACAGAAGACAGTGTGGACACTTACTTAACATAGCTCACATTTTATAGTTAATCAAAGCCTATAATCAGTCACATTGTGGCATTGCTCATTGACAATTTCTGTCCCCTGGGACCTAACCTAAAGCTGGGAAGGTATCTATTCCTGTGGTCCTGAAGACAGTATGATGCAAGCAGTGTCAACCGGAAGTGCAAGGGGATCTACCACTCACTGCCTGTTCTCAGTTACAAAATTCACACTAAATGAGCAGATGAACTGAGGCAGATGTCTCAAGTGCTCTGATCACACTGAGGCCAGCACATGTTGACTTCAGTGGTTTTGGACCAAATTCCTTCTTTGTCAGTGAAAATGTGAAACTGGATAATTTGGTAGCCTCCGAATGCCCTATGGTCTTTAGTGTTCCAAGAAAGGGGAGAGAAAAGGAGAGCAGAAAGATTTTCCCCAAATTGCTTTTAAATGTGTTTCCTTCACTCTAAAAGTCCTTGCTGTACTTCATGTGCTTTGACACTAGTTCAGCTGAGGGTGAAACATGTATTTACAAGATTCCTTCCTGTGGCCTACTAACATGGGAACCGAGTCTATGCGTTAGAGCTTGAGCAACAGGTCAAAGTCAGATTTCAACATTTCATAGGTAGAGGTAACCACCACACAATAATAATAATCATAGAGGTAACCACAACACAAAAAGTCAGGATAACCGCAAGAACCAGACAAAATCAAATGGTGATTTATTCTGTCAAAACAAGTATAAGTAAGAAAAGTGCAACTTATACTAATTTTATTTTGTTGTTGTGTAATTCCATTTGAAAGGCCATAGGGAAAAAATTGCCCCTTCAAATGTTAGTACATAGATCTGTGACACAGGGTTCTCTTAAAAGTGATTTGCCCAGCTGCCTCAGGTGTATATTCCAGTTGTATATTGAGCTACTCACAGCTGCAATGTATGCTACAAATTTATCACATCAGGTGGTTCTGTGATGCTATAAGTACTTACTAATGCAAGCTGTTCTAAACGACCTCTCAAAGAAATAGGACTAAGTTTCTTAAACATCTTGATGTTTTCTTCAAATATTGTAGTGCTGCCCATGTATAAGGTGTAATTCCATTTGCCTAACTTATTTTACATTTATTTTATTAAAATGATGCAAATGCTTCATGAAGACTCTTAAATAAATATATTCTGGGTTTATACAAATTTATGAACTTGGTTAATATATTAAGTTTTGCTAGATTTTTATAAATATACTCTTATTAAACTTATTAAAATGAAAAATTCATTTTAAAATGGCAGTTACACCTGTGTATCCATTGTTCAGCTTAAGACAGTGTAGAAGATAGTATACATCTAGAAAGTCAAGGAGTAGCAACCAAATGTGTATCCATTACCAAAGTATCCCTTTTTTTAAAAATCCCAGCTGGCTTTCTAATTGTCTCTGTGTTAGATGCTAGATATTGTTAGATATTGTTTACCACAGAATAGGTCCACTCAGGGTATAAAAGGTGAATGTGTGGTTTTCTCAAAGTCCTGTGCAATAACTCCTATACAAACTCTGAAAATGGAACTGATAATATGTCAATGATTACTCTACAAAGAAGTTAAATATTACAGCTAATTTTCTCACTGAAATCTAATCCAGGGATTAGCAACAATGGGAAATCTGTTTTATTTGCATTTAATTTGTACCTTCACATGATTATCTCCCATGTTTTAGTTTCAGGAAATGTGGTTCAGGCTATTATAACCACATTTCATGCTGCAGTTGCACTGTTATTTGAGCTCCATGCTAGGAAATGACTTGCTGAAAAAATAAAGCCAGCATACTTTATTTTAATTATACTAGAGTTGTGTCTAAGTACAAAAAAATAGTACAGCATATATTTAATATGGAGCATGGATTAACAGTTTTATGAGACATAAAATCTATTTATATCATTTTCTCTTTACAAATCAGTTATATATCTTTCAACAAAACAAATGCCTATAGCGTAAAAATGAATAAGGAGAACATCAAACTAGCAATCATGTAAGCAGTAAATAACATCTTAATTGGCCTGGAATGCTGGAGCTTGATTTTTTTTTGAACTAGGTTTTATTTATTGATCTATATGGTACATTTATCTTTCCAGTGATTTGTACAAGTCTATACCCTTTCCTCAATATTAGATCCATGTATGGCTTTATATTGCAAATCCCATGTGGGGGAATAGCCAAGTAAAAGAAGAATCGTTGCTTCTGGAAAAGTCATCAATTTAAAAACTTTCACTGAGGCAAGGATAACTTCACAGTTTTCACACTTCTGATAGAAAAGAAGGGGGCAGAGGGAGAGGGAGGAAATGGTGCTATTATGCAGTTGCCACCCAATGAATGCTTCAGCAGTCCTTTACTCTTTGCTGGTTTGGCAGTGACAAGAAAACAAGGAAGGATGTGCACTGGGAAATGTCTTTTAAATGCTCCTGCTTATGTTCCTTTTACCAGCGAGACTAGCAGGCAGAAATGGGTATGGTGGGCTTTTTACATGGTCTGCAGCTTCTGGATTTGGTTCTTCTCAGGAGCGTTTGTGCAGATTTGTTCCTAACACCCACACCATATTTCAAGCCACATGGCACTTCACCCCACGCTTCACACAATGCCATGCAGCTGAGAACTGGCAAATTCAATCTTCCTCCACCAAGGCGTCTGGTGGGGAATTCTCCTCCTTGCTGAAACATAGGTGTCTGCTGCTAAGTCAGTATACTAGAGGAAGAGGGAAATCTATCAATGACTCTCTTCTTTCTTATAAAAATGTAGCTGAAAATGTCACTGGGGAGATCCTGCTCAGTGCTTTGCTTAGGATTGTGAAAGACTGGTCCTTAAAACTGCTTCTGCTCTTGACGGTGGAAAAAAAAGTTTACAAACAGCAGTGTTGCACTTGCCCATCTCCTGCTTTTATGAAAGTGATGCTATAAACACAGAAAAGATCGTGCTCTGATAGCTGTCATTGCTCTAGTATAACCTTAGCTGTCTGGAAATGAGCTAATTAAATTTTTTGGTGTGTCTTTTAGAGAATACATTTGCATTTGACATAATTAGTGGTAGGCAGATCCAGCTATATCCAGGGGGAATCTCAAGACAACTGCTTTGCTGACTATTAGTGCCTAATTTCTGAATGTCAAGTCCTGCACATCTTAATTTCTAGTGAATAAGCTCAATTGAACTTGCTCCCCAGTTATGCAAAAACTGTTCAGATAAAACCAAGTGGACACGAATGTAATGAATGTGGTTATTAAATTGTTTCAATTGAAAGAACCCTATTCTTATACCATCATAATGGGAACAATTTATCCCCACTGATCAGCCTGTCTCTTTTTTCTGAGCTCTCTTTGATCTTGAAGCATATTGCAGTGGTGTGTCCTATTGAAAAGCAAAACTGGGGCAATTTTAATGCTTTTGTACCTTACCAGTGCTCTATTTTTTCGTTGTTTAAAAATAGCTGTTAATTATAAGTGCAGTTTAAATGTCTCAAGTGACCCAGAAATGCAGGTTGGAATGAGACAGATTGTGTGTCTCATATAAAACAGATGTACTTTCCCAGAGCATCCTGAATTCAGCCCTCAATGTGTAACCTTCTCTAAGGTTATTTCAGTCAGGTATTGAGCTTGTCTAGCTCTTAGATATAAAATCCCACACATTTTGAACAATGAACACAAAACTTCATCTACATTTACCTCAAGAATAAAAAGCCTCTTTTTCTGTGTGGGTGTATTTTGCTGGTAGTGGTTGATGGGATGAGGGCATTTCCCTTTGACTCCAGAGACTCAGGACACCATATACATAATTTAATCTCCACCTCTTCTGCCTCTTAATGTAATAAACTCACACTCTCAAAGAACATTTAGTGGTAATAAACTTTCAGGAGATCCTCTTATTTTGGCTGGATTAAGTACCATTTGGCTGCACAAGTACCAGCCATACCTTGCAGATACAAAATTTCAGGCTTCTGTGTTTTGAGTGGCTCAAAGTAGTTTTTTTGTTTTCTCCTCTCCCAACGATTACTTTTAGTTCCTGTCTGTGATGAGGTTCATCAAGAGAAGTCTGAAAAATATTGTGCAAATAAATTAAGGCAAGTTAATGATTTACTGGAGGGCCTGAACAAATCAGTTATTTATATGTCTATTTATTTATGTGTTGTTAGACCGCAATTTACAGACATTTCAATTCAGCAACATGACTCAGTTTCAGCTTTCTGGTTAGAATAGGCTGTCAAGTGCATTGAGTTTGCTGAGCTCTCCTGTGTCCCTGAGGATCAGTGGTACACATTTCAAAGCCACCACCACTTCATGAAACTGAATGGGTTAATGGCGAAGGAAGACAGGGATCAACCAAGCTTGGATTGTACATTGAGATCTCAGTCATTAAGAGGGACTGACATCCAGCTAAGGGCTGGAAACTGCAGGAATGATTAGTCTATGAGTGTGGAAGAACCCGTCTGCTCTGGAGATGAGCAGCAAACTGATCCACAAGAACATTAAAAATTTTTTTCTCTCTTTCTGGCTATTAAGTATCATATACATTTTCGTCTTCACATCAGCTAAGAAAAAAAAAAAGAAGATAAAAATCCCTCAGAATATCAACTTTCTTTGGCTCACAAAAACATTTTCCTAAAAAGCCTAGAATTTTATGGCTCATGTTCAGGCACTTACATCCTTACATAGTCAGATATACACATGATGAATAGAGAAAAATCCTCATTTGATAGGGGGAATAAGTACTCTATTTTGTTTCCCACTCTCTGGGAAGCAATTTTCAATTCAATACTTAGAAAACTTCTCCTGAATCTCAGAGGATGTTAAAAGAATATAATATATTGTCATACTGTGAGTTCAAGAGAAGCCACAGACCTCCCTGTTTTCTGACATCAGTCCCTAAAAGACCTCATTGACTATATCTGCACTTGGGAACTTTCTACAACTTTTGTTATGGAAACAAGAGTGCTTTCTTTAACTATTCCCACTTTTAACACTTAATGCTATCACAATGCAAAACAACAGATTTGATAGTAGCTGAAACAATAGCACATCTATATTGGAAATAAGAAAACTAACATTTGGAAAAAGTGTTTATCAGTTATCACTATCTTTCCATCTTTAGAGGACAATATTTTGGTGCATAAAGGATTCTCAAGGCAGAGATGTCAAGAGAAAATTTCCTATTAAAACTCCATGGGCTTTGTTTTGGCCTCTAAATTTTCATGTTGTTATTCTGTGAAGCACCAGGCAAGGACTGAGCCTCAGTTTAAACACATGCATGAATTAACTACCCCTTTGACAAAGCAGTGCAAACTCAGACTCAAGCATATACTTAGAACTGAGTGCAATCCTGATGTGGGATGGATACACACTTCAAAGTTCTCTAGCAGTGAGAACCATAATGTGAATTTAGGTGAAAGTATTTTAAATGGACTCAGTACCTTCTCAAGTGAGTTTAGCAGGGACTGCTATATTTGTGCTCAGTGCAAGAAAGTTTTATTTCAAGGTAGCTTGGGCTAACATTACTTTTTGTGCTTTAATTTTAAATTTCCGCTCTCTAATGGGTGACAGTGACAATGTTACTATACTAAAATCAAAGCAGCTTGATATATGAAGTAACAACTGTTATGTGGCACTTCCCAGCCCTCCCAAGCCTTCCCCCCTCAACCCCCCGCCTCTGCACACACAAAAAGAATAGGCAATCAGCTTAGGAAAGGTTTTCATGTTTTGCTTTTCACAGAAATTGGCAAACCAGAAAATTTGTGTCTCTGAAACTAAAGAATAACCTTATAGAAGTAGAGTGAGTCACAACATGTGAGGAGAAATCATGGAGCAACAACTTTCTGAGGAGGTATAAGTCACAAAAACTCTTCTGAAATCCACAGGAAAGACTGCACAGGTCATCTAAATAATATTTAAATATGTATAAATAGGTAACAAAAGAAAGCAGACTGCAAGGTTAACAGGCAGCAGTGATAGAGGACTCTGCTGCTTTACATCTACTTTCAGTCCCAAACTGGCCTCCATTGAACTGCTGAACTGGTTTTATGGACTAGTAGTTCTACTCAGATTTGGAAAAGTTCATGCAAATACACTAAGTTTTTGTGTTGGTAACATTAGTTAGCTTTTTTTAAAGTCTGATAAAAAATCTTTTATTAAATTCCTATTTGTCAAGGAAAAAATCCCACTGTGCCATTATGGTTGCTGGGAATAGAACTGTTATGTTTTCTCCCCTTATTTCAGACATGAAACAGAGCAGCTGTATGTTGCACATCAGACAGAATATATACATGCATATATATTTCTATATTCAGTCTTTGCATTTGCTTACATGAACTGCAATGAGTGAACCTAAAATATCCCTCAGTTTCAGAGAGGGATCCAATGATTTAAATATCTGTGATCCCTCTAATGAAACCATCTTTCCAGTCAGGATTAATAAAGCTTTTGCTGTCATTCTTTGTCTCATTTCAGACACTACATGACTGAGGGCCTTTGGAGGAGGTCCAGAGGAGCGGAGCAAGAACAAGGTCAGGGAAACATGATCCATGAAGGAACCCCAAACAGAGGTTGATCAGCCTCTAGAAATGAAGACTGTCAACAGACATGGTCACAGTGTTCCCCTGCTGAAAATCCTGGTGCCAAAAAGCAGAGAGATTTGTCCTCCCTAAACATAGATAGCAGAAAAATTACTTATAGGCTTGAGCTGCAGGAATGTGCAATCAGGCTGGATGCTGTAGTTTTTTGGGAGGAGGGTTATGGGAAGATACTACAACTAAAACATGGTGAGGTGTTAAAGGCAGCTTAGACAGAAATAGTTTGGGAATGCATTTGAAGTGTCTACAAACCCTTTGACTTTTTTCTTCCAACTAGTCTTTCCATTTCCCTTCCCAGTAACTCATTGCATTTCTTCCTACTCTAAGACTTCCAAATAAAGGTTTATTGTCTTCCACAAAAATGCATTTATCAGTGTGCTGCTCCTTTCCTCTCCTTCCCCTTCCCTTTTGCTGTTTTTATCTCTTTGTTGTAGCTATCCATCCAGATCTAATCAACAAACCAAAATAAGCTGAAAAAGTATAATGTAAGGAGATGAATGTGAATTTTGGTGGACCAAGAACATCTCTGTATCTGTGTTTATAACTCTCTCATAAGCAGCAATTTTTTTTTTTACATTTTGTGCTTAAATCCAAAACTTACTGATCCTAAAATCGACACCAATGTTTCAGCTGAAGTAATATGCATCTGAGTTTTGTAGTTGTAACTGCTTTATGCTATATTTTCCTAACGAGACTACTATTTTGCTTTCATTTTTTGCCCACAAGTTCCTTGGCATGCAGTGATGAGAAGCTTGGAGCCAATTTCACGCTTATGTTATGGTAATTCCAAAACTGTTTCATGTAAACGGAATGAACTCTCCTCACTGGAGGTACAGAAACAGGATCCTTTCCAGACAGCATCCTAATGGGCAAGCTTCCTTTGTTTGCAATTTCTTTGTCATACTTTGCCTCTTGGTCTGTAGTTCAATGAATTTTATTCTTGGTCATAGACATGCTTCAATAAAAAGAAAATATTCTGAATAAGGGTTTGCATGGTAGATAAGGTATTTTTTTTCAAGGAGGGCTTTCAATACAAGATGTAGAAGACAGGTTTCACGTGGCGTAGGCTTCTCACCACCAAGTTATTGCAGAAACAGGAGGGAAAACAACCTTGCCATTGGCCATGGAAAGAATGAACACACATGATGCTTTTGTTGATGTGGTGTGGGTTTTTGTTTTGTTTTGTTTTGCTTTGTTTTGTTTATTTGTTAATTGGTTTGGTTTTTTAGTTTGTTTGTTTGGCTTGTTTTTTTAAAATTTAGACTCAAAACTGAGACACTGGGGATAGTAACTCACATCCATAGAAATGTAAGGAACTGTAGCTGGATACCTTTTAGGAGAAATCAAGTCAATGATTACCTGTTACGGTGTTCAAACATTGCTGCCGTGGGCGCTGGGTAGAGGCCAAGTCAATGAATCTGTGACATGCTCTAATACTGGATCACACTGAACAACTGGGCTTTGATTCAAAAAACACTTAGTTACATGCATATTTTTAAATTCTTATATACATTGCATTTATCATATACCACATAGTCCCATTTCCCAGCGCTTGTGCTTTGTGCTCCCACTCATTGCATCCCATGGCTGCTGCCAGCACCCAATTCAGTGCCATCACCCACATATTTATTAGGTGGTGTTTGTCATCATGAAGAGAGCTGTAGGCAGAACTGCCAAGAAGATGCTGCTTATTACATCTTTTGCTGTATTGCCTCTATTTGAGAGAAAAACTAGAGAAAAAAACCTCTCAGTAAGCTGCATAATTCTTCTGTAAATAATATTCCATTCAAGAAATTTTTGCTGTCCATATTTTATGCCATGCTACGCTTTGAAACAAACTGGTGTAAAGCTCAGGATATTTTCCTAGGTGCTAAATCCACACTAATCACTGGTAGGAAAGAAGACATTCTTTCTGAATTTCTGTGGTTCCTGGCCCTTTACTCCAAATCCATTAGTACACAGGGATTTAGGACGATTGGACCTGCTGGTAGCCAATTAATTGACTGACTCTGTAGCTGGTGATAAGGAAAATGATTCCACTACAATTCAAGCACTTCATTACATCCTGCCCCAAGTCAACATTATATATATTTCCTAAATTTCAAGATGGAAAACATACTTTCAGTCAAAAGACAAAAGCTTTGGGCACAGAAAATTGCAATACAGTCCTTTATATTTTTATGTAAAATAAAGTTAGAGGACAGTTTTCTTCTGTCACAATTCCTTGCTGCCACAAGGGAAAACTTAGTTATTGGTGGCAAGAAAAGGAGTCCATTCTCTGAGGACAGTTTAATTAATACATCATTGTAAATTAACTTAGTTGATTTAACTATGTGTGTTTTAAATTTCATCCATAAAGCATGAGTGTAAATACGCAAGAAACTGTCCTGTTTCTAAAACAGTAGAGAAAATGTGATACAGTGAATTTGTTTCAATTTGATTTGTTGACTTGCAGAGAAACTTTGGATCAATCATGTAACTCTTCTGTGCCTGACTTTTTTTTCTTTAAAATTATGATAATGAAAGCCCAGAATATCTTGTAAAGGGGTTCAGACAGAGATAAAAAATAAAAGCAAAGTGATACTAGTTCCAAAAAACCAGTTGAGGCTGGACTACTGAACTCCCATAAGATATAAATGAGGATTTTTTTACTTCTAATCATAGCTAATTGCAACAAGGCTGTGATGAAAGTAATGGGAAGTTTAGGAAGATTTAATGTGACAGTGTGAGAGGAGACTGAAAAGATCAAATAGATTAGAGGGAAAATGGAATTAAAACTTGATCTTGTTCTCCCTGGAGTAAATGGCAAAATTCTCATTGACTTTATGAAGCACAAAGATCCAGGATTAGAGGATGACCAAACAATATAAACACATATACATGAATAAATGGTGTGGAGGCAGTCAATTCCTTAAGGTAAAGAAGTGTCCTATCAGTGGAACTGCAACGGAGGCTCCTTAGAGCAAACAGAGCAATTCCTGTCCTTATGCAGAACTTCTGACAACTAGGCACTGCACAAAGATGAACAGATCAAAAAAGGCAGAAAATTTTTAAAGATATCTACAGCAACATATAAAAAGAATTCCTAAAAGCTAAGAAAATTGGCATATCATAGGACATGGCTGAAACCTAGAATTATGTAGAAATTAAGCCCAGAATTCTGTAGAAACTACATCCAAGGTAAATATTCTGTTTTGCGACCTTATGCAGCTTTGGCCATCTTGCCACTATCAAGGCCTTAGAAGGCAATTTCACCTACTTTCTGTTCTCATGCACCCTTAAAGTCATCAGGTAGTGTTCTTCTTTTCTGTCCTTTTCAGACAGAAAAGTATAATGGATTTATTCCAATTGTTAAGAGCAGGAGGTAGGGCAGATATCAGAGTAAAAAATGTAATAAAAGGCGTTTCTTACTATTTCATTGTTTCCTATGAATCACTGTTTGGCTCCTACATAAACCTTTCATTTTTAGACTAACTCTTGGAAGCTGTTGAGTTGTGTTGGTGTCATGGGAACTTGGATCTTACATGTGGAACTGCTTGAAGTGTGTGGGATTGCCACACAGCCATGTATTTCCATACAACCATTGTTACAACTTGTCTCAACCACAGGGATAACAACATCTGAATCAGACACTTCAATCAGTGTACAGGCAAACAGATGGGTCCTCCAAAACATTGTATTATTGTCTTTGGATTTTTACCTTTTCCAATTGCTCAAAAAATTTAAAATATTTTTTCCTAAATATTTAACATAAAGAAATAGTTTCTTCCATGTAATTTGTATATTGAAGGGAATCAAAAAAAAGTCTTGTTTGGATTACACATAAAAAGGTGGTGATAATGCTTTGGAATTATATTTTTTAAAATGCTACTGTGAAAGTTTTCAAATTGTTTGTGTGGGAGGAGAAAGGAAGGATAGTTAAACTAACAGTTAAAGGAAAACTACTCAAGCATTTGAATTTTACAGTATTTATCTTTACCACAAAACCATAGAACTCATTCTCACAGAATATAATGCAAAAGATGTAACAGAAAACAGACAGGAATTTTATCAAATTGTTGGGAATTGACCTAATAATTGAAGGTTGAAATATGCAGGTCTCAGTGTCGCCCAGATGATTCTGGAGTCTACATCCTGTGTGCATGTGAGGATGTCCCTCCTTGCCCTGCTAGACTCTTTCTGTAGGAGTCTGACAGCTCTTGGGAAATAAATATCACAGTGCTTGAGTCAGTATGGTCCTTCTGATTCACTTACATTGTGTTATCTCTAAGTCCATTGAAACCTGAATATTGCACAGGGAGATAGGTGGAAGGAGGTCTCGGGGGAGAGTGAGTGGTGGGAAGTAATGACATGCTGAGGAATTTCAAGGAGGCAGAAATCAATATTCACTTAAAGAGTGTGTGGTACCTGAGGTGAAGAAATAAGCTAGAAATGATAGAAGGGGCTTTAAATAACTTATTCACTGGTTTTGAACAAGGTGTCTCCTTCCCACTTCCCCCTCCTCACCAACAACTTATAGAATTCGACAAACTTTACAAGATAGGGGATCAAATACACGAGGGAATAAAGGTGAAGTCTCTCTGAATAAAGGATGACATGCAGAATTTTACAGATAAAATACAGCTGAAGAGACACAAACACTTTTTAGCTGGAGATAAAGACCAGTACGCTTTAAGGGAGCTCATCCAGTCCTAGGAAGTATAAGACAAAAGCAAGGGCAACATTTTTCACAGAGCTCTGTACACCTGCCAGAACATTAGACCTGTGTGCAATCAGAAAGTGGAGGTGGAAAACAACTTCACAGAACTGTCTCATTTTAATTAGTCTTACATGAAATAATGCTTATAGTCAGGAGGCTTTGACAGGTATAAGCAAATCACTGCCTCTCTATCAGTAGTTTAGGAAAAGTGTTATCTTAGATCCCCCTAAATATGCTGACATAAACACCTGAGCGTCCAAGAAAACATGTTTTGAAAGTGAAGGCTGTGCTTAACAGCGATTCTAGTTATTTGGAATGCTAGATAATTTGTTTTATGGAACTCTGCTTATGAACACAAAGAAAAGAGACCTAAACCTACCTAGAAATAATTGGACATGGTAGGCACAAGGGGACGGATTTTGCAGTCTTTATGAAACCAGCTTCACTGAAGCCATGTGAATGTGTTGAAGATTGCAAGTCTGGGTCTGCAGGAAGAATCTGAAAAATAATGTGAAATCCAGACATACAGGGTCCCCAGTGCAATTCTCAGGCCAGAAAAATGATGAAAAAAACCCCAAAACTTTTTACAATGGTAGCAGAGCTATTTTCTAGTTTAAGATTTAAACCCTGACCCATTATGAATATATCAGCTGGCCCACACAAACCTTCTCAACTTCTGCTTAGTTGAGTTGATAGCCATTAGACCTGGCAAAGTGTCAGATGCTTCATTAGGGAAAACGTACGTGCCCAAACCTGGCCCAGGTAAAGAGTGATTTGTAGGGATTTCAGAATACTGTCCATGTTCATGCATGGGGAGGATCTCTTCAGAACTGGGGGAAGAAAAGACAATTTAAAAAAGGTAATCCATGTTATTTGTGAAGGAACAGGTAGTAAAATAAGAACTCATCACTCATCAGAACACCTGTCATTCTGATGTGTCATTTCTCTTCTCTCAATCAAAATGAAGTTTGAGTGAAATACAGGCTCATACCATGATGCACCCTGCTGCTGCACTGGTTTTACAAGGGTGCAAGTCACCAGAGTTAGCCTGGGATCAAAGCTGGCCCCCTGACTTTTTCTTCTCCTTTATCTATGAAAATGAGTTGTTTCCAACTTAGATTTAAACATTGTAAGATTTGATAAATGAGTTTTAACCTGAGGTCTCTTGTTAATTGGAATGTCTGAAACTTGTTTCAGTTAAAACAGACATCTTCTGAAGACATTTGGGGACTAAGACTCATTCCAGGAAATTGTAATTAATTCAGTGCCCAATACTTGGAGGGTAGAGCCTACTGGCCATATGCTGGAAGTACAAAAATTCTTCTCATAAAATACTCTGTCCTTTAGCATATTAGAAGCTGACTCAAACCCCTAATGAAGATTTCTTTTTTTTTTTTTAATCAGTATATTTCTTTACAAATTCTTCATACCATTCAAATGCTGTTATTGCTCAGGAACACTTCAGTTTAGGAGCAATGCATTCCACAATAGCTGCTGCGTACAAGCTGGATCCATGGTGGGATCCTACTGGACCTCCATTCTTACCCAACAGTAAATGGGAGAGTGAAGAATTCCCTTTCTTCGCTGGGGAGCAAACAACTGAAATTAGCCTGTATTTTATCCTGAACACATAGATGGTTGTGATTTAGTGATTCCTGCTTTGAAGTTCACAGGAAAATCTACTTCGTGATAATTTGTTCATACACTCGGATCTTCAGTTGTTCGCATTTTGAAGGTGAAGATCAAAATAGCTTAATACTAAGCATCTCAGTCAAGTTAAAAGTGCACTTTGTAAGATCCTTACTTTTTCATTTGCTTATTTATCTAGTTACTTTCACCAAGTATTAAGTAAATTAACAGATTTAAATTAATAGTGAAGGAGCTAAATGCTTTCAGTGAGATAGTCATTTATACAAAAGAAATCAGAAAAACATTACTTTCTTTTATTCTTTTTTAGGAAGTTTTAATTCCTTTTGGCCATTCAAATTTAAGCCAAAATAGGACTGCTTAAAACAATACAAAGCAGAGCAAACACAATTTCTTTCAAAGCTATACACTTTCAAAGACAATATCTCTTAGTTCTCCCTATGAAGAATCCTCCACTTCAGAGATCTTTCCTGGTTTTGTACAGAATAGTTGTTGAACTTATTTCCAAGTGACCTGTAACTTTGTTAAGGATATGAAGGTAATTGGATAATACATTTACGATTTAATAAATTGAGAAATGTATTTTAGCAGTGTAAGTATAGCTTACTCAGCACTTCCCTCCCCAGCTTAATAGCCTTTTCACTTTCAATAAAAACACAGAAGCCCTGGTTTCATATTATACTACAACAGAGTTCTTGCAATTGATTTGAAAACATGAGCAGGAGAGACTGTTGCCAGAACGGATGAGCACAACCAGCCCTAGTCGCACTGCCCTGGGAAGGCAGGAATGGCAACCAATCAATGAATATGATTTACTGAGCCAGACCTGCCCTCAGGTTGCTGGGCAGATGAAACACGTATAGAAGCCTGCCCATTGGAGAGACAGGTATGGGCATAATTTAATGCCAGAGATTTTTTTGGGAATGCAACCAAAAACATCTTCTGTGGGAGGAAATCTGAGAGGAAATTGCTTGTTACACAGAAAAAGTGAGAGAGAATTGAGCTGTGAAGGTGAGGATATGGCTAGCAAGGAGAAGGTGGTTTGTGTACAATATATGGAAAGGAAAAGAGCTGCCGGAGTAGGATGTATCAACAAGCCAGCACAGATAATGAGGAAGTGAAGGCTGTGTGGACGGTAAACATTCATGATTGAAAAGTGCAGCCTTGCCAAGAATAATAATTTACAGATAATTAAAGAAAAAATGTTAGCATAAATATGGGAAAAAGCTATAAAAGGCTCAAAGCAGACTTAATGATCCCCATTAACCCTATGACTCAGTGTATTACAGCTGACAGCAAACAGGAAGAGGAAAGACAGACATTAGATAATTAAGCTCCAGACAATCTACTTTTTAGTGAGTGTTATCAGTCAAATTTTTATGTTAACCTGGACAGTAGAGGCTGCTTTCATCCCAGAATTGTATCACAAATTCAGTGTTCAAAACTGCCACTTATCAAGAAAAGTTGCTGAATACTACTGCTTCTAGAGACCAGTAGTATTCATGGAATCAGCAAAGGTCTTTAAAACCCTCACAATTTTACATAAATATTCAAAAAGAGACAAAAGTATTACAGCAAGACAAACCTTGCATAAAAATATGTGTTCCAGGTCAATATTAAAATATTGTAAGGAAGCTTCTAATATTGTACCTGATCTATAGATGAAACTGGTAACATGAAACTCTGGTGCTCCATCTCAAATACTTGTATAAATTGCAAAAATTGCTAGTAGGAAAAAAGATTTTTTTATCAAAACAATTTCAAAACAGGCAGGAGTGTCAGGAAGTAACCTAGAGACCTCTGCATATCTCTATGCCATGTAATATCTGCTTTACAGTAAAAAAAAATGTAGCAAGTGGCATAAAACATGGTACTCAGACTTCACCCCTCTATGACTGGTCAGTGGCAAAATCCTTTTGCATCTAGAAAGTCTCCCAGAAGAAATGTTATTATGCATGATTCCCTTAGGATGTTAACAGAATTAAACAGAATTGTTCTCTTTTCTAGGAGGAGACACTTGTTTTTCATGAAAATACTAGGAGAATGAACGTCCTTACAGTATTTTAACAGGAAATAATGACAGAGACAATTTCTCTTAATATTTCAATGTACCACAGAGTAACAAAAATCTGCAAAGATTTGTGCAGCTGAATATATACATACATATATTTTTTTCAACACAACTTTTGACATGGAAAATACACTATTGTTAAGTGGATCCTTCTTCCCACATGTTCTGATTTCATTGGTGTTTAAAGGAAGGTTTAATTCTTTTATCTCTGGAGGATAAGGATAAAACCATTTTCTGACACACACATCATTTTTTTTGTGACATCTTAAGGAAATGTATAGAAGAAAATGTGGGAGTGTCGGCATGTCAGTGTCTTACCTAAAAAGTCCCAAACCCAAATGTAATCGATAATTTCCTATTAAAATGATATGCTAAAATGACTTATTTTTTTTTGTGTGTTGCAGAGGAAGGTTTGGTTGCATTAATACTTATGGTGTATACATGCTTGAGTTGCTTCACAGCCCTTTTGCCTATTCACTAGGGTGATAGCTAGAGGCAATCAAATGGTGGCCAGTTGTACAATGCTCCTTTGAACAAGGTTTCACAGAAATGGCATCTGTTGTGCATACAACCCATCTTTCAAGAACTAAAAGAGGTGTTACTAACATTTCACTTCCTCATGCAAATCTCTAGGTTCTTTTAATTCTGTATGTATTCCATCATAAATAGCACAGTTTTCTTTGTGAGACACAGCTTGATTTGGGTATTAAGGACATTTTGAAATTGATGCATCTGGACTGGATAAGACAATTCTTCATCTCTAAGGCCTAAATAAATATTGTTCTAGGCGAGATTCATCTGAACCAGCAATTGAGAAAACTGAGTCTTCTGAAGGCAAATGTATTTCTTATTTCTTGGTGCAGTATTAGTAAGTGAAGTGTGAAATTCCACTTTAATGACACGGTATTTGCAAGTAACTCAAAGCAGCATATTTGTGGTACATTCTGTTCACCTTACTCACTCCATTAGTCCTACCACCTTCAAGGAGACAAGTACGGTGTGCACAGCAAGTGGGATTTTGATCGTTATTCTATTTCAGTCTGCTGCAATTTGGTTTTGCACAACGACAGACCAGAGAGACATGCATGCAGCAAGTTTAAAGGGCATTGACTTTCCCTAGTTCTAACTGCTGTTGATCTTCAGGTTGGTGCTGGAGTCTTGTACAGCAGTTTTGTCTCTACAGCTGAGGCTGAATTGTGTTCCCAAAATGTATGGGCATTGGAGGAGTCCCATTTTCCAACCTGCGTTGGGTGTACCATGTTACCTACCTGAAGACAAAACCTGACTGTCTCATTTTCTGCAGGGTCAGTGGTAAGATGATATTATGGCAATATTAAGGGGTTTGAAGGCTAAACTAGACAGCAATGCTGCAAGAGAAATCAGAAAAGCACCTACATTTAAATAAGCAGGAGGGAAAATGTCAAATACATACATGGTCTGGTACTGACAGAGAAATGCATGTTTATAAATGTAATGGAGACCAGTGGCCACTCAGTGATTCCCACTGCTAAAAAGCACCTGATACCAGCCGTTACCAACACCACATTGTGTAGTATAAGGCCAGTGTTGTGGAGACTAAATGCACTTCTGAGGAGGGAGTTCTTGCCTCAGAAAGGCTACAGCCTTCTTATTAAATAATAATTTACAAAAGATTTTAACCCCTGTGGGTTTCTACAGCATCTCGACATAAGTTGTCAAAGATTTCTTTTATAAGGCGCTTTCCAATATTAATCTACTTAGTCAATATCTTACACTTCTGCATATGTATGTGACGGTTTCTAATTTCAGCTTTAAATATGTATAAAATTTATTCTGACTTTCCTATCACAGTGCTCCTCTCTTCAATTTTCAGCAGAGTGACTGCAGTGGGTGACTACTGCTAGGGCACACTGAGATAAGAGCAACTGCTGCTGAGCCTTTCAGTAGCAAGTGCCTCTAAGCCAGAGCTGCACTGAGCAGCAGCTTGGATGGGCCAAGGCAGCTGACTCAGGCAACAAAACTTGAAAGATCATTATAATAAATGAATTCAGACCTTGAGTGGGCTGACAGTGCTGGATTTACAAATTCCTTCTAAAACACACAGGATTGATGCTGTACTTTAATTAGCCACCGTGTTGATTTACAGCTTCCAAAAGTAGATGTTTTAGCATGCAGAGATGCTGAACAGCACCTTTGCAAGAGCCACTCCTCAGGCTGGTAAAACCACTTCAGGTTTCCAGGTTGGGCTGTTTGTCCAGCCTGCAGCGTTTGGTGGCTTCTGGTAATGAATTTTTTGTTTGTTTCATAAAGAGTTTCATTCAAAGCTTTAAAGGACCTTGGCAGGACTTAAGTGAATGCAGCTCACAGTGCAAAATGTAAGGTAGAGCAGTAAATGGTAAGGGTGTGCCAGCAACCTGCAAGTTTGGAGGTTTCAAAACTCCAAGGTGATATATCAGTTAGTTCACATCAATAAATAATTCTGCAGATCTAATCTGAATGATGCATACTGAAATGCTAATGTGCTTTTGGGTCTGATGAACTTACAAAAGAGTGATGCCAGCATTGTGTCAGCAGTAAGAGTAACTACACTATGATTTTCACATACACATCCGGGGCAAAGAAAAGCAAAAAAGCAAAAAACCAAAAAAGCAAAAAGAAAAAAAGAAAAAAGGAAAAAAGAAAATAAGAGAATAAGAGAATAAGAAAAAAAGAAAACAGCTGCTTCTTTTTTTAACAGGAACAGACTATACTAGAAGTCTATAGGCACACAAATTATCTTTCTCCTGTGATTCCTTACGCACTTTATTCATCCCCATCGCCCTTGCTCCTTGAGCTGGCTGAGCATGTGCACTATAAGCAGAATACAGACCCTACGTCCTGCCCCCATTAGGCAGTCTGTCTCCAAAGCATTAGAGCCATTGAAGAATACTTCCACAAATTTGACACTAGCTTGGGCTTTTGATACTTGTCAACATAACACATGACGACTAAAAATGCACCATAATTGAGGTAAAAATACAAACTCACTTTGAATTAGTTGTCATCACTGTCTTCTAGATCAAGCGTTTCACAATTAGGACAAAATAGAGATGACAAAAAAGTCACTAGAAGTATCTGCAATGAAGATATTGTTTAACAAATCATATTGAATGTTGACTGTCCTCTCATTTAAACACTGCTACAATCATTGACAGGAACATGTACAAGACAGGGGCACGAGGAGAGATGATTTGGGAAACCCTCACATACCAACAGGTTCCCATATCAGCAGGAGAACAATGAACTTAGAATGCAGTATCTACAGTAGCCATCCGTTCCTGTACCTTGAATTGGCTTCTTGCAAACAGTGCACCAGGAATGTCCCTTTGGAACTTTGCAGAATGAACAGTGAACAGTGGAACAGGGACTTCTGCCAGAAAGCCTTCTTAAGATGTACACAGAGCCCCTGACAGGATGATATGCTCCCCTCCAGTGGCATTTGCATTGCATAAGCTCTTTCAAGAGTTTTTAAACAGGGAGGGAAATATAGTCTGCTTGTCAAATACCAACTGGACACACGTAAAATACACTCAAGATTCTGTACAGAGTCACTGTATTTTATAAAGGATTTAGTTTTGCACACTCTACAGGGTCAGAAAGCAACATCAAAAGAGAAAACTCCTTCTGGGATCATGTCTTCTGCATTGAGGATTATCACATGCAGGCAAATAGTGGGTGACTCATACATGCTGTTTTTTGACTCTGGGTTAAACTTGGAACACAAATTATGTCAATCTGCTGATATAAATCTTCCAGAAATCATGGTTGTCTTGAGTTACATGGCACACTACTTTCCCCAACTGCAGGTATATTTGAATTCAAGTAGGCTGTCAAATAAATATTTAAAGGTGAAATGTATAAATGAAGACAAAACACAGTGACTAAATGCTGATGTGATGGTCTTTTTTCATGGTGTAAGAACCAGAAGATTGTCATGCAAATATATAGGGGTGTTTTGAGTAAAAATAACACAGGCTAACATAGAGTGTCTTGACCTGTGAATAAAGCTCTCTCATTTGAAGACATTATGGCTTAAAAATTTAAAATATTTTCTAGTTAAGGATTGTCTTTGTTGCCAGGCCATGATTATGTCTCTGTTTTTCAGGATATTACTAATGCCAGAAGAGGCACAAAAATTAGGAATCAATTAATTATTAATAGATTGCAATCATATTTGAAGACTGTGGAATATAGAAGGTACGTAATAAGAATTGGCTAGGAATAAGGATGAAGAAGAAATTGTTTAAAAATTAATTTTTTTTGAGGCTGTTTCTTTTGTGCTTTTTGATCATAGGCTAAGTTACAGCCATCTGTCTGTTTCTGCATCTATCTAAATATGTGCCTGAATATATTTTTAGAGGTTATGTCTAATTTACTGGGCCAGCAGAAAGCCACCTCCACTCCAGATTCATTCACTTGTTAAAGCTTCAGATAAAGAGGTCAAGGTCATGGCTATGCCAGCTTGTGGAATAGGAATTGAATCACAGTTACTTTCCTATGTTGAGAAATGTAGGCAGGAGTTTTTCTCTGTGATTCATTTCTTTTTAAGTGCATTCAGTTCCATCTCTCATGCCTGAGAATATTTTTAAGCTATACCTTTGTTTTAGATCTTCCCGAGTGCAACTTTTTGTTAGTGCAGAGAAAACAAGAATATGTTTAAAAATGCCCCTTAAATTTTGAGTGCCTTCTACTGAATTTCAGATGACCCAAGGGAAAATTCTCTCAACGGCTTCTTGGAAGTAGAATCAGTCCAATCACAAATAAAACGTGATTTTTTTAAAAGGAAGAATGCCTCTTAATGAATAGCACTAAACAAGGATTTTTGAAATTTCAAGTTCCACCTATCTTGTAGAATTAAATTTTACTTGGTAGCAAAGTGGTTCTCTTTTGTGTAAAATAAGGATCAATTCTCTCTTTGTAAACAGTCATTTAGTATTAAAGCCTTTCATCACCATAGATGAAGTACTGAAGTTAACATGTTGCAAGCTTTGTCTAATTTATTGATATATATCAAATATATCTGAAATTAGAAAAATAATTATGGAGATTAAAATTTCAGTTTTTTTGAAGCCTGCCAGTTGGAAACCATGCCAGGTTCACGGCTTAGGTATCCAAACCTAAAGAAATTAGGTTTTCCATTAAAGAAAATGCTAGCACTAGCAAGCAGAAATCATAATTGATATTGCATCCAAAGATCTTAGTGATAGAGACATCGCAGAAGTGAGAATTTAATTAGTAAGGCATTCTTCCTCTACAGTTCCAAGCAGACCACTGAGAATCAATAAAATTGTTTCTGACTTCAGAGGAGGATACTATAAAGGACTGGGCACTAGAGGGTCATAGGACATACAAGACACACAATTAGGTGAATTTACAGTGCATGCACTATGCATTGTGCTGTGCTATATGAAACTTGTGCAACACAGTTGTTTGCAGAATCCACAGCTTAGTGGCAGCCAAGCCCACCAAAACAACACTGTTTGACTGTGCTAAATATTCCTGGAAAAGAGTGTTTCAGTGCCAAACCTCACAAAATAAGAAGCTCTAAGAAAATGCATTCTATGGTGGGCATGGTCATTTTGCTGTACAATTTCAGATAATTTGCCAGTGAGAGTTAGGCATAACCAGATGAATGGTTTTTAAAAAACTTCAGTTCAGGGCTGGTAGAAGTATGTGTTAAAATTAAATAAGAGAATAATCAGCTTATCTGCAAAGCTCTTTGTTCACTAACTTCTACATAACAGCTTCTTCTCTTTAAAGAAATCATAGCAACTGAATGTTAGATGCTATTTTTATTTTGCAAAATGAAGCATAATTATTTAGAACATGTCCTAAAAGAGCACTTTCGAACCTAAGAAAAATATATTGCAGTACTGGTATAATATCTGCAGACATTCTCTCATTCTGAGTAGTACTGCCTCTGTATATATTCAAAAAAACATTAACCAGAAATATGAATGACTCACAATTGTGTTTCTGCGAGGTAAAAAGACTCAGGAATCCATCAAAGACCAGAAAGTACTCAAAAAATCATCCTGTAACCCCTGTGAGGCTATTGGGTATAGGATGTTATTCTGAGACTCCACCACCTTCCTCTATAACTGTTTTATAGCCCACATGCCAAAACAACACTAATTTAGTTTTGATATACATGGACGTGTAGTTCAATTAAATATTACTGCTTTTATTTGCTAAATTGAGGAGAATGCCAAATCATGAATGTAACACCCCAGAACATTTGAATGCTAAGGGTTTCACCAAATGTTCCTTTACTGTGGGTCAGTGCATGGGAGAAATACCAATCAGATATTCTCAAGAGGTCAAAAATTTCACAAAACTTTACTAGCAAAACACAGAAAATCAAGGAACTTTGGTGAAGGACTTTATACAACATCCAATTCAACATAAAACAATTTCCAAAGCATTAACCTAGTCCATTTAACCTAGAAACCTTTAAACCAGTTCAATGCCACATTACCCAAAATGTTCCATGAAAAGAGAATTAGAAGGAGAAGAAAGAGAGGAGTTGGAAAAGATATAGAAAATCACACATATATCAAGGAACTCCTGGGTTCCAGTGACAATGAGGCACAATCTCCAGAAGGCTGATAGGGTCAAGACCATGTGCTTCCCTCATGGTCACCTTTTAAGCCCCTGTGCCTCTGTGGACCCTCCTCCCAGGTGGCCACTTGGCTAATCAGAAGCTGTGTTGGGCAGGACTGCCAATGATTNGGCTCTGACAATGTAGCACTTGTTTCATATGTTCAACCTTGGCCTGGATTCACTGCTTATATTTACAGTCTGTGTTTCACAGTGTATGCTGTTACTTCAACATTTTATTTAGCAGAATAGAAATAGAGGTACAAATAAAAGCACCAAATGTGAAGTATAGCCAGAAGGTTTCGACAGAAATAACAGCAGGGCTACTTCATCTTTACAGCATTTGAGTCAATGACATTGCAACTGACAAGGTTTCTGCTTTGAGCATTTAATTTTGTAATTTAAAGTACAATTCAATACAACATAAAAGGGAGGAATGTCCAATTCAGTCACACACACGAATCCAAAAATTTAAAGTGGTATGAACACTCCTGTACTTCATTGTATTTTTCATTTGAATATATTAGACACATACCTTCTACATGCATTTAAAAATAGTGGTACTAAGGCAATAACATATTTTGAAGATGTCTGACAATTAACTAATACTTGATAATACAATTGTTTTAGACAGAATGTGATAAATAAAATTTTAAATTCATGTCAATTTCATAAATTCTACTGAAATTCAGAAACTGATCAAAGCACATGAGTAAAATTCCAAAATAATTCAGAAATAATTGAAAAATCTATTTGGTTGAGGAATCTTTGTCCAGTATATTATGATATTCAGTTTCATACATTAGATTATACCCTATAGGAGGCAATATTAAATTAGATAAATCAGATGTGAATGTAAGAAGTCAAAATTTTTGAGTGATTCTGAATAAAGAGAGGACTATAACCTTCTTATTGTTATCTGTGTTTGTCTTCAGAATACAACATTTTATCACATTAACTTTTGATTATTTACACATATGGTGAAAAATTATTATTCTCAAACAATGTCATAAACCCCACCTCCCTGTTGAAGACAATATTATTACTACATGTGTTTTCACTTACCAACTCTGATGATGTAGAACCTGCCATAAAAACAAAATGCCTGCACAGTCTTGAAAGATTTGTCTGCAGCATATTGTGAACAAATAGAGAGAGAGATGATTGACTGGAAATAACAAGGCAATAACTTCATGGCAATCATGAAGGAAGAGAATGGGGTAGTATTCCTAGCCTGCTACACCTCGTGGTGTCTCCAGTGAGATCTAATGTCCCTGTCTGACCAGGTCTATTGTAATATCATTTAAAAAATCAGACTAGTTGGATTTACTCCTTTTTTGAAGCTGGTATATAATAAAATAAAATCCAGATTGCAGAGGGGCTATTAATGAAGATTCAACTGACCTACCAGAAGCATGAACTTCACCACTGGTGGAGGTGTCCTGGCTGTCTATCTCTGTGGCCCCTACATAACAGAATATCTGGAAAGTGCAGGTGCCTGACCTATATGAATAAATGAATTTGCCAGAGGTGAATTGGCTGTATCCTCTGGGTACACCTACTTTGTGTCAGCTGCTCCGTCTGTGGGAGTTTGTTATAAAATTCCATCACCTCTCTGATATGGGAAGTAGGTATGGTCATGTTCAGTTTGATCCTAAAAAGGATACTCAGAAATACATGGCAACTTGTAAAACAATATTGCTTTAAAGTACTGAATGAAAATGCTTGGGACTCTTTACCTTAGACAGGAGATGTATGAGAAGAGGCACTATGCAAACATACAATGCAATACATGCTCTGGAGCACACAGATCCATGTATTTCCACTCTTTCTTGAGTGTGAGAGGGCATTTAATAATGCCAAAAGGTGGAAATTAAGGAATGATCAATTAAAAAACATTCTTTCACACAAGATATATAAATACTGTGAAACCGTGTCACAGAGGCTCTTGGAGGACAGGAAAGTAATAGGATTAAAAAAGGATTAGACATTTATACGCATATCTGGAAGAGTCAGGGCTATCATTAAAGACACAAAGCATTCTAGAAGGGCTATTAAGCCTTGCATTCAAGCCTTATATTGTCCTCTATTAATGAAGGTATTTCTACGCAGACTGTCGCAGGCAGAGATGCCTGGGTCTGCTGGTACCCTGATGACACTAGAAATGAAACAGCTTATTCCACTTCAGCACAGTTAGAACATCGTGGAGCCAAGCAAGGAAAACTGAACAGAGCTGCCAGCTTACAAAAAAGGGCAAACCTTACAGATCCGACACTTCAGAGCACCTGAGAGTGGTACCAAGACCCTGGGTCTGAATTGCTTTTTTAATGGCGATGTTCCTTAGTGCTAGTGTTCCCCTTCCCAGCTGTATCTTTGCACAGGCATCATTCCCATGACATTTGGCTTTAGCATCTGTGCAATGTAGTGCAAAAGCAGAGCTATCCCAAAATTTAAGAAAACACTCAACAGGCAAATTCTGGAACTTCTGCTGTATTATATTTACTTTTCTTTCTCAGTGTTAGAAAATTTATTAATGCCCCTTTTGTATACAGCTGCGAAAGTCAAGTAGCTGCTACAGAAAACACTATATTTTCAAAACTTGGCTTAAATTTCTCAAAAATCAAATTAATATTTAGTTGCTTCTGTAATTTATTCTCAATTGGCTTTTCCTGGGGTATTATATAGACAAAGAGAGTTTTTTCTCTCTCCAAACTGTTACAGCCACTTGCCTGACAGAAAGGAAGAAAGATAGGCACATAGACCTGAAAATAGTAATATGTAACTCATTTTCTAGGGTGGATACCCTTTCCAGCTGACTATTCTAACTGCATAGAGGATGGGCACTCTGTTTCTCTGGAGGTGGTGAAGAGTGATTATTTCTTTTTTTGTACCATCTGCATCTCATCACTGGAACTCAACACAGGCCATGACTGACCTGGGACCAGGTTGAACCATGCTTTTTTCTGCAATCCTATTATAGATGTGAAGGCAGAAGCAAGAAACTTGTAAGGTCTTTTGGCTGAAGATATCAGACAAGGCTTTGAAAACTGGTGGTTCAGTTGTTGGCTTAGGAGTCCAAGCAAGACAACTGACTTTCAAAAGACAGAAGAGTGCTTCACCAAGCTCTTTGACATGCCCAATTCTCTATAGCACCTATCCTATAACTCTTGATTATATTTTCAAAACAATTGCAAAACTTGGGATCTTATCTTCCCTAATCACTTCTGTGAATATCAAAGAGTTGTAAAATTTTTAAGGTTGGAAAAGACCTTTAAGATCTTCAAGTCCAACCATATGCTTTAGGCTTCTACACTGTCTTGGTTCCTTTGCAGGAAGACCTGACCAGCTGTGTGCTGCACACTGTCATCAGAGTGTGATCAACTCCCCACCAAGTTAACTTTGACACACTCAAGCAAACAAAATAACGGATATTACCCTAGCCTTAGAGCTACTGCACTACATTAACAGCACATGGCATTGTACTGTTAGCTGATCACACCATTGCTTCAACATTTCTGTATTGCAGGATTAGATAATTTCATTTCATTGTTGTAGATATAATACATATGTGATGATAAAAGTGATATTTAAGAATTATACGATAACTATGCATTGAGGTAGATGAGGCTTTTAATATGGATGTCTTATATACAAAGGATATAATAAAACATAAGGGCTTCTTCTGAGAGTACTGTTTTTGTAGATGACAAACCAGAATCACACTAATGAGTAAGTGTGATACATGGCATTTTGTCAGTTTACACTGCATTCAGATCAAGCTTCCGGCTTTAACCAGTCAGGGTTAGGATAGTCCAATGGTTAAAATACTAAAGTATTCATTTGATTCAGTTCCTGGAACGGTTTCAATCTCTGTGATTAAACTGGGACAAATATTTTAACATGTCAGTGTTTAATTTCTCCATCTAGAAGATAAGAGTAGTAAAACCTTTGACCTTCACAATGATGAATATATATATGATGTAAGTGTCTGTGTATCATTTGAACACCACAGTAACTGGGAGCAAATAAGCTACTGGAGACATATTTACTCAAATCTGCAGTAGCCATGGCAACAGCCATGATGGCAGAACAGTCATCAAGGTCTGAACAACTCAACACAGAAACATCCCAGAAAAAAGAGAGAATGGTAGCAGAAGAATACAAGGGACTTTCTCCCTGCAAACAAGATAGTATTTAAATGCAGTTCAAGAGAAGGCCAGAACTGCATTAGTACAAATTTGGGTAGTGTTGACCTACTGGTGGATCTTCTATGCCACGTGGATGGTCTCAATCATCAGAGCTACCAAAGATGAGACCTTTCATGAACATTAACTGTTTTATTTGGTTTTTGTTTTTTTTTCCCAAAACATGGGCACATTTGGCACCCTTGTTCAGGCAGTACCTCAGGCGTGGATGTGATTGAACACCTTGCTTGTAGTCAGACTGCTGGAAGAGCATGCTCACAGTGAATGTTCTCAGTTTCCTCTCAGTTGCCAGACCAGACTTACATTCACGGATACTCATTAGGACAGATTAGAATGTCTTGATACTTTATTGAATACAACACAAATATAAGAAATGATGGTCTAATTTCAATTTTTACAGGGGCCTCTGCAGCTTGGTAAAGACAAAGAGGTGTTTAGAAGACCATGGAAGAGATTTGTACCACATATATAAATATCCCACCTGGAAATAAATAACTTTAACAGTTTTCACTGTGCATTTGGCCACAGAACAAAGCTTTATGACAAAGCCCATAATTCCCATCTATCTACTTCTTTCATGTAAGTGTGTAACTACCACAGTTGCCTGTGCAGGTAAGGTGCTTACAGAGCAGTAAATACTGTCAAAAACTGTTGTGAAGGCAGGCCTTCATGACTACTACCTTGTGGGGGTCTAAGCTTCATTTTCTCCAAGTGTACTGCCAAAATTAATAGGAAATTCTTGAATATAGTGATAGGCGATCTCTGTGTATAGGGAGGGGGATCCAGTTTACAAGTGAAAAATGACAGAAAAACCAGAAAATCCTCAGTTTGCTTACAACCCCCCCTTTGCCCTTTTCAGAGTACTCATTGCTTTCTCATGGGTTAGTGTTTTTCTTCCTAGTGATGCTGAATGCAGATAAGACTTTTCTTGGTTCAGCCTCTGGAACCCACTCCACTGGTGAACTAACCCATGGATTTTTCTCTACACTAGATTGTAGCAAATTGCCTGATTTATACATACCTCTGGCCAAATACCACCTCAATAAAGCTAAAATAAATCCCAAATAATACCCTTTATGCTGGTGAACATGGCACAGGATTTGCAAAGCAATTTCAGGGTGGCAACATAGCAGTAAACTGGGTTAGGTATTTTAACACCATATTTGAAAATAAACTTGCTTTCTATTGATACCTGTGTTTCTGTTGCCTTCTATAGCACGTCATAAGTAACAGAAAGGTTTCTATACCTGCTTTAATAAACATTCAATAAACATGTCTGGCATATTATAGCTTCAGTTATGTGAACTGAAGTCTGCCATCAGGCAAAACTATTATATCAAATTACTGCATAATAGTTTAAAAAAATTCATTATAATTTACATTTACTTATTTATTTTCATATTAAATACAAGCAAGATTTATTGCAGTTTTGTGGTTGTAAGTCTTTGTGGAGGTCAGTATTGGGAAAGGCTACAAGAGCATGGTGTTTTAATGGGACTGGCAGATGTGTATTCCTCTGACTGTATGTGATAGAGATAATGCACATCCAAGGTCCAGTAAAATGTACATCAGATGCAAATGGACCATATTAAAACAAAGACACCACTTTTCAAATATGAAAGGATTTAAGTCCCAATTTTGCACTGATCAAAACTTCAGTCAGAGTAAGGCAGGGGATCTGAACAAAAAGAAACCCACATAAATGTAAATCTAGCAGAGAGAATATGTAAAATAAATGGCTCTTGGTTGAGTACAGTTCTCCAAAATGGATTAAAGGATCAGGTCACCCAGTTCCTCAGGACAGCTTCCAAAACCTGAAATACCCTGCTGTTCACTGTCAGTAAATGTCCTGATGGAAGCTTCTTAAAAAAGGGGAACCCTGACTGATAATTCCCTCTGGAAAAGTACACAAAAGTCACAGAAACAGTTTAAAAAATAGTAATAGAAGAATAGGTTATTTACAAGTCAGTCTTTGACCAAAGGCCAAATCTCCATCTGCTGATGCGGAGTGGCAGTTCTTTAAACCTTAGGCTAACATGTAAACTCCCAAGCTTTAAATAATTTTCCTTTGAAATGGGGAGTTTAAAACCCTTAGTAAAGCATGCATGTGCAGCCTTCACACTGAAATCTAAATCAGAAGTGCTTGCTCTGCACAGAATTTTGTATTGCACACCTGGGGCATACCATACACTAAAGGCTCTATATGATTCACCTCACCTCCCCACATAACCTTGTGGTTTTTTAATCTTTTCACTTACCGAGAACAGAAAGATCACTTGTAAAGATAACAGGGAAAAAAGACAGAATCTAGAAAATGGCATTTTTTGCTTTAGGAGTAAACAGGGGGTGGCTAAATCTGATTGTTTATCTCCAATTTTATAACAGCTTTGCCATGGGCTTGTCTCCTGTCATTGGCATGAGCCAAAAAGTCTCCATTTGCACAAGCATATGTCCCAGTAATGAGTCCTAGGGCCTCCCCTTGCAAATAACATCTCACCCCCTGTAAACAGGACTAAATGGCAAAAATGACTAATGCAAACCGTGAAAGGTAAGATGTTAAACAGAGACACGGAGAATAGGATGGGCAGTTTACCATACAGACAGCTGTTATCCTTTTCCAGCTTGGAGTGTATGCTCTCTCAACCTCAGAAAACCCTGTTGATGTACAATTGAGTTTGAACAGACATATAATTTTATGTGGTTTGTTCTTTGCATTCAGTAGCAAATATTTTTGGCAACTAATGGGCTGCTAATGCCAAGGTCACTTCCAGCCCAGTAACTATCAAGTGAAAAAATAACAGAACTTATTTTTCAATTGATGGGAAATGTCCAAATAGATCACCTTTTATCATTAGAAGAATGTTATCACCTTATAGGTGATAGGTTGTTCCTCGCCTTCACTTCAAGTATAAACAGTAGTTTTACCCAGCCCAAAGCTCTTCTATGATCAGACCACAAAGCTGACAAGAGAAGGGACAGTTACTGTCCTGTAGCCACAGCACCCAATGCTGCTGAGCTGTCCTGTGTTAGAACAACTTCAAGGCTGATTGTCCAACAGTGGCAAATAAAAAAGTGAAGCCAGGCCTGGTATCACCATCCTGAATTTAACACTGTTTCCAGTTACAGAAGCCACCACATGGGCTCAGGTCTTGTACAATTCAATATTATACAAGCTTTGAGGGTGTGATGCATGTAGGTGGGTGAATACTAGAGATTCAGAACACTCTTGATTTCAGCCCAGGTTATTTTGCCTATGACATTCTGTGCTAGTGGTGCAGAAGCTGTCCTACCCTCGGCAGCACCAGAGCTGGGAATACTCCCTGTGCCTGGTAATGTTGCATGAAAAATTAAAGATTGAATTAAAAAAAATCTAATTTTTAAAAATTAAAAAAGGAAAGGGGCTTTATACCCCTTGGCATTCCCTCCAATGGGCGACAAATTAGTTTAAAAAGAAGAGCCACAAGAAAAAAGATCAAAACCAGCGACAGGCTGCAACTGACTAGAATTCAGCAAGGCTCAGGGGTAGGAAAGAGATAGCTGTAAACTACCTTCGCTGTTCTCTTAATTTAGTGCTCATCTTGTTCCAGTTTCAATTGGAGAATCCTGACGGCTGCTCTGAGTTATAGGGTTTGCCAGCATTCTCAGGAGGTTTTCTTCTTTCTGCTGTTTGTGAAGTGAAAGTCACGCAAGGAAAGTACCTTGTGTCAATCACAGGCTGGGATTTCTTTGATGCTGGCATTTACTGAAAATTCTATACTGTTTTAATATTTCACAGCTAACTTGTGACAGTGGCAATAGCAATTAAATTAAAGCACATAAAGTGTTTTGCTTTAGATGTACCTTATCAATCCCAGTCCTTCCATACATCTCTTAACAGTTTTGCCATCGAAATGCCAAAGACATGATTAAATAAAGGTGGCTGCTAAAACTCTTTATGTTGATGAATTTGATCCTGAGCACTCTATCTCTACTCAGCACAAATGCTAAGCAATTAGTTCTTAGCCATGACTTATGCCACTGGCAATTAAAACAGGGTCTGGCACAAGAATTTTTGAGAATAGAAAAATGCAATGTCTAGCAACGTGTCACCACATTATGCTGCTTTTGATCCAATAAAAATAGGAACTGTATAAGTGAAATGCATGAAGAAGGGAAAGAATAACAGACATGAAGGTTAAGGTCAGTCATCACACACAGTTGACCTCTGTATTATTTTTTTCTTGTAACTTCCAGTCTGCCTACACATTGCCCTGCAACACATAGAGTGCTAATTTGATTATCATCGGTACCTGCAGGTGAAATACAGCTTTCCCTTTGCTTATTCAATCCTATGCCTCATTTCAGCACTGAAATCAGTTCATTATCCAGTTTCAGGATTATGCTCTAATTCAAAAAATCAGTTAAGCATACAGAAGGGTCCTAAAACCTCTGTGGTTTTAGGTGTGTTCAAAAGGCAGTGATCTTGATGTGGTTTACAGATGAGGTTCAGTGTGTTTCAATATCAAAGATATTGTCAGGAGAGTGCCAGGATCCAAATGTCATTGATTTGATGCTGCAGTTTGAATAGCTATGCACCAGCATATCCTCTAGTCAGCTTTCAGTTGTAGCCTCTAGACTTCCAGCAGCAAGGAAGCTGTGTTGCCTGACTGTTGGCATGATAATTGAATTAGAGAATTTATCTTCGATGCTACTGGTAATTCCCAGATCTAAAATTTTTGGGNGTGGAGGCAGGGTGATATGGGAATCACTTCCTTATTTGTGTAGTTGTTTTCTTTTAGGGATGAAAAGAAGCACACTGAATTCACCAAACCCTTGTGAAAGGCTCTAAGAGAGTCAGTCTTCCAGAATTTCTGCTTATGTTTCCTAAAGAAATAATTATACTTTAAACTTATATAGCACTATATGTGAGGAAGTAAAAAAAGGTAAAGAAAAGCAGATTCCCGAGATTTTGACAGAAGAAACCAGAGGAATTCTCATGGGACTCTGGGAATTGCTGAGCAGGAATAGAAAATAAAAAGAGTGAGAAGATATTTTTTCAGGTTCTGCATTTTAGCGAAAATAGAAGTTCTCTGGGGGCCTTCTCTAAAACTTGTCACAAAACTGAGATCTAGCCATCCTAGGCTAATGACAGTCATCAATGAAAGTTGATTTTCTTTCAACTGGCAGGTTGAAGAAATAGCTAAAAGCAAGAGTGGAAAGATACCTTATTTTTTATTTTCAGATTTTTGGTTTGCTGTTACCTGATGATAATAATTTTGCAGAAAGCATTCAATTGATGCCATATAATAGAATTTGCAAGGGTGACCACTCTGTCATGATTATGATAGTTCCAGGCAAATCTATGAGGTTGCACAAGGAAATAATAACTTTTAGGATTCCCACTTAGATGGTAAGGAAACTCATGGCTTCTTGGAGGTTCTACCTCTCTTTTGATCCCATTACAAATGCAATTTCTGTGTTGACATACCATAAGAAAATATTTTCCTTTTCTTAAAATTTCTAAGTATAATTTCAGAATCCACTTAATACCTCAGCTTTTACAATAAAAATAATTCAAACAATAGGCATTGGAAAATTGGTACCGCATTATTTCAAAACATGTCAGAGTTTGTGTTTGCTGAGAAGTGTTTCAGATTTTTTGTACTTAGCGACTGTTCTCACAAGTATAACAAATTTAATTTTCTTAATTAGCCATCACTCAAAGATTTTATCATTCCTAGAACTATTCTAACTCTTCTCATTTTTAATAGCTTTCACAATTCAGAAGAGTTTGATAAATAAGTACAACAAGCAATTTAAAGCTGAACATTATTCTGAATCCCGTGGTTGCAAAGCAATATTAATGCACAAATGTGTATTTAATTTAAAAATATTGTCCTTCAGCCACATATAATAGTTATATTAACACCCTAGGTTTTGTTTATGAGACAATTTTAAAATTTTGAAGTTAAAAGGAATTAATACACTATTTCAGCTATTCTACAACTCACTGTATATAATACAAAACATATGGCTCCTTAAAAAGCATCAAACAGGCTCCACCCGTAAAATAAAAAATACATACTGCTTAATTCTTCCAAGGTTAGCACTGCCCCAACAGATGTAGAGCTAAAGCAAGATGTGAAATCAGACTGTAAGTTTGGGTTCAGAGCCTTGCAAAAATGAGAAATTTTGTGTTTGCGACATCTGCATCCATATCCAGTGTCACTGAGGAGGACTTTGATCTGTCCTGTGTACCCAATGTGATGTAAATTCTCTCTAGTACACCACTTTTGGAGATCCTGGCTTATCAGGATAAACACAGAGCTCTGAAAAAGTAATCTTTGATATGTTTTGACGAATTACCCCTCCTTTTTTTTGTTTGTACACAAAGGTGTGTGAGACTTGAGTGGGAACCTCCAGGATATTGCCTTATCAGGCACGTGCACCTTCATTCTACAACACTGGAAGAAAGCACTGATGCAGACCTCCAATGAGAGGTAAGACATACTCTCCTCAAAAGCCTTCTAAATGCCCACCATTACTTTGCTGGTTTTTTCATTTTTGCCATTTTAGCAAACTGTCCCTCTTAATTCCTTTTTTTATTTTCCTGATACCAAATTCAACCATCAGCAAGAACAGATTATCAGTCAGTCAAGGGAATTGGCTTTTGGCTCCGCTGAAGTGCCTAACCGTCTTCTCACCCATTTCTGCTGGGCTGGCTTTTTTGGCCTCTGGAGGTGTGAGCTGTCATGGGACGGAAAGGCTGACATGATCGTAGGCTTTACTGACGGTCTGCTAGAGAGAACCAAGCAAGTTTTCACACATACTACATCATGCTGATCTGTGTAAGAAATAGAGGGTCATTTACCCCTCCACCACTGTTGTCTCTTCCAGCTTCTTTGCTCCTGGGTCCTATCCTTTGATGGCTTAGATCCTCAGCCTGCTTGCATGCGTGTCTTTGTTTCTTTCCATGTTTAACCTCACTGCATGATGGCAATTTCCTAGAGCTGTGAAGAAGGACATTGATGTTGATGTAGGGGTCACTACCACGCCCCCAAAAAAGTAGATCTCAGCATGCATGTCGTGTTGCTCCATATATAAATGAACTAGGGTTTTGAGAACTGCCATAGCAAAATGGGTTTTGTTGATCTCTGACCTTTATCTTTATGCAAATGATGTCCTGTTGAATATGGAAAGCCAAATGAAATTCGGAGGTGCCTGAGTACCTGGGACTCCAAGTAGCAACAGCAGAAGAAGGAGCATCAGGACAAATAGTAGTAATTAACAGCAGTACAACAAAACTCATCCCTTTTTAACCCTTTTTTCCTATTCGTTAGAGCACTGTAGGGGCACAAGTTTAACTATCAAAGCGTCAGCAGCACACTGTTCTTGCCTGGCTGTGATTTAGTTGTGAAAAGTCAGCACAAATTACAGCCCTGACATCATCAGCTCCCTGAGTCATAGGAGTTGAGGAGAACTTTTAGACACGAGCATGTTGGAGAGAGGGACAAGTGTGGTGAGGAAATACTGAGGCAATAGCATGCTGGATTATGCAATAGTATGCTCTGATTTAGCGGTGATAAACATAAGTGTTCCTTTTCTATGCAAATGAGGTTGAAATGCGGCCAACGAACCTAACAATGAGCTTCAAAAAAGCCATGAGGTGTTTCAAGGGCAGGCAGTGTCTCTTTTCTGAGTGCAGATACCCTGGCTCTGAGCATGAGCCCTTCACCTCCGTGACTGTCAGGCAGAGGCTTCCTGGGCTTTATTACTTCCCATGAATTGATAGAATACTGTTAGGTCCCCTCACATCTTACTGTCATTTCTGCATATCTCTTTCACCTCTCCAGAGATGGTATTTCGAAACCTGGTGTTCCAGAGCTGGAAGTGTTATGTCAACATTATTTCACCAGCACTTCAGCATCATTATTGGAACCTGTTTCATAGGCTTGGTGTTTCTGGAACTAATATGTGCAATGCAGAAATTATATAAAGGATTCAGGTGTGCAATCTGAATAGCAAGAAACACAGAAGACTTTCAGATGCACACATCTCAAAGGAAGCAGGAAAATAATTTTCCAGTGTCATCTAGCAAATGTTCATCCTAGTGTCTTACTGGGGTCTTAAAGCTGCATGACTTGAGGCCTTCTTACTAGTGACACTGACTCCAAAAGCACCAAAATCAGCCCCTTTCATCCAGATCATAGGAAGATCTTGTGTCAATGGTTTGACTCCCAGAGTTTGGAAAGAGATGTCAAATTTTCTGAAACTGACGTTGGTTTTATAAAGCTAAAGCTACCCAAGAGACTTGTGCAAACTCCAAATCATTCAGTTACAGTCAACTGTTTAGGGCATGTTTCAAAGAGCATTATTTTTCCTCCCATCACAGGCATAAGAGGTAGCAAGTACATTTGACAAGAGCTGAACCCTTGCTACCATGCATTCACAAACATGAGAGTCCTTTGAAAGAAACACTGCCTACTAGCAAGGGCCAACTAAAAAAAGGCATTTCTCAGGCATCGGACCAAAGAGAAGAAAAATATGACAGATTCCCTTTAAAAACTTGTCTGGAAATGAACCAGATTTTTAATGTGAATAAATATCTACTGAATCCAAAGATGAAATGAAATTTTTAGGTACCTTGAATAGAAGAAAAAGAGTAGATCAGCTAAAAATTGATTAAAAAAAAATAAAAAGAAATAAAATTACACTAAAATATCTTTCAAAAGCCAGCTGAGTCCCTGACAAAAAGAACTGAATTAGTTAAAAGGAATAATGTGATATTACATTATAATACAATGATGGTATCCCAAGGTTATCTGTTTATCAGATTTCTATTGTAAACTATGATTCTTCTCCTTATACCTTTGCAAATCCTTCCCAATGATTTAAGCAATTTCTCTCAGCTAATAAGTGATCTTCCTGCATTTTTCTACAGCCCAGTCAGTATTTCCTCATATTTCTACTGTAACTTTTTAGTGCAACAGTCTGCAGTTAGAATAGCAAGAGACAGAGAAGCTGTTTCCTCGTTTGGAAATGTATAGGTACCTTTCTGATTTTTAGAACTTTCTTTTTAAAACAAAATTTCTATGATTCCAGGTCAGCAGCAGTGAGTTTTTGCATAACAAATTCAACAGCCAGACCTGCAAAATTGATGCATTTGACATGAAAATCCATATATTGTTATTTTAAATGTATATATACTTAATAATAATAGTAACAACAACAACAACAACATATGAATTATTACGCATTGTGACATGTGTGTATCTGCAGGGCTGTAGATTTCTAGTTGCTTTTACATCATTTGCGTGCTGGTTTTATCCACATTGGAAAAACGATCCAGAGTTATAAGGAGGTTGATGGTTCCACCCCTGTCTGACTGGCAGTTTGTACAGATGATGGTGTGAGCACACCCTGCCAGAGAATCTAATGATTTCTTTTTCTTCTGCTTGGGGTGACCATTGTCTCTAGCAGGTTCTGTACAGAATGAGTCATTAATTAAACCTGGATTCTTTGCAGGTCGCCTATTGCAGCGCTGTGGTTTATTCTTGCTTTTTCTGCTCCTGCAAACAATATTTTGGGGGATTTCAGGCAATGTTATTTTTGTGATTTCACATTTTCTTCACTTTTCCTTCTGCCACAAGTATTCCTCTAAGAGACAGAAAGTGAAAGGCTCGGTTAAGAAAAACACAGCCACCTCCAAAGTGCTAAAACTGCAATAAACCCATCATCTCTAACAACAGCGGCATGAAAAGATAAAAACCAGGCTGCCAAGAATGTAGTAACCACCCATTCACTTTTAAATGCTCTCCACACTTCAATGCACAGACCTAATTACTTTTCTGCATTCCCAAATCCACTTTGCAGGGCTGCAATCAGAAACCTGGTGTTAAAATATTTTAGACTCTAAGGATCAAGACTAATTATGGGCCTAAGCTGCACCTCTCGGTTTCCTTACGAAGCAGCCTGCCCCCTCCCCCGTCCACTCCACCCCCTTCCCTTCTTTTGGGATGTTTTAAAGCATGCTCCACTAGAAGAACGGCTGTCCAGTCTCAGCCGGGGGTGAAGTAAAGAGAGAATAAAACAAAAAGCTACTCAGTCCAATTCAGTAAGCTTCAATGAAGCTGGTATATTTAATGTGGGCCCAGGGTTTGCCTACAGAATTGTGACAGAATGCAATATTCTCAACAAAAAAAGATGTGTTTAAAGTCGGGCAAGGCCCCATAAGGCTGTTGTTGGTGTTTAAGCAGTACACCGAGGTATTTAGCTCTAAGGGTTTCTAAACATTCCAGCTGAGAATAAAACCACAGCTTTACAGTAGCTTCTTAAAGGTTCGGGGGGCTGGGAATGTACCCTCCCCCTTGCATTGAAAAGTCAATAAACAGTGGGAAAGATCATGTCATAACAAGGATGAAGCCACCTATTACAGGGCATAGTGATGGCTAATGGTGCTATCACGAGGACTAATCCCATATATTAAATGCTGTAATTATTATAATAATATCATGGTTATTATAATGTCCAGGCATGGGGCATTTTTCATTTTGTGCAACATGAATCTGCTGCCGACCATCCACCCTTCCTATGGCTGGTGCTTGCTAAAATATGGGACTATTAGATAATGCCATCAGCATTGCAGGTAGCAGCCAGCACTCCAAGCACGTTTTCTGTAACATGTATTTTATATTTCCTGGCATTTACCAAGCTGCTTTAGGTCATTTTGTCTGGAGCTGCAGTCCTAAAAACTTTCATTCATGATAAACAATTATCTGCAAATGTTGACAGAAGTGTTTTTCCTCTGTGAAGGACTTTTAGATCTACTTATTAAGTAACAACAACATCATCATCATCATCAACAACAACAATAATAATAAACTGAGACTATTTACTTATTGTAATATAGGTGGTGAGCCACTTCCAAGGATCTTCATGAGAAAAAACCCTGAAGAAATATTTAGTTCTCTGACATCTCGCTCTCTTACCTTTACACAATTCAGAATAGGCTCAGATTATTGCAAATCATATAGTTACGGGCACATAAATGCTGGTCCAGTTTAGGATAATACAAAAATAAATAGTCATCCTCAACTACTGATATAAGAGAAAGGGTTAAAACAACAGGACACTGAGAGGCAATAGCTCACATGAAGGTTTAAGAAAAATAATAAGGGAATTAACAGAGACTATGCACATTGGCTTACAACTATCAATTAACCTTCCTTGTTAGATAGGTAATTTAGTCCACTCGGTAGCATCAAATATAAAAGAAAAGGTGGCCAAAACAATAATTATTTTCATGGAACTCAAAGGCTTAAACCCATAATTCCTAAGAAATAAAAACAGAGTTCTTTTCATAGTACATTCTTCATCTAAAGACTGCAATAAGAGCTAGGCCCTAGCTGTGACCCTTTACACTTCAAGGTGAAAAAGTAGGTTAAAGAAAGTAATGGCAATAATCACAGGGCTTTTCTACATAAAACAGCCTCTGAGTGGAGGTCAAAGATCAAACACTTGGGGCACTACCTGCGTCACACAAAGATCTCTTCCACAATAGAAATGAAGTACAAGACTGGCAGAGAACAGCAAGAAGACTAATCAATTCTAAAATTATTAGGAAAAAAAGAGTAAAAGAGAAACAAAAAAGCGAATTTGAAAAGTCTGGGTGAGATTAAAAAGAAGTGTGGCCATTCTCTTCTCAATTTTTTTGAAAAATAAGTCTGAGGATTTCCTGCCCTTCACAGACAGCTTCTACCGTGAATGAATGTTAAGTATTTCCATTTCATCTTCGTCCCCACCTACCAGCTACATTCTTTTGCACTATCTGAAATGGTCCTTACATTCCTTTTTGTACCAGTTTGGGCACTTTTACAGAGAACCGAAGATGGCTATTCTTTGAGTATTATATTTTTATTTTTAGTTGTTGTTAAGCTTTTGGATGATTTTTACACCATAATAAGTAAGATCCCCACTCTGAACTTGTGTGAGTTACAGGTACCGATTTGACATTACAAATCATCAAATGAAACACACTTCTCCTGCCCTCCTTCACTTTGATTGTTTGAGAGTTCAAAGGTATTGCACAATTGCATTCAAGAGCTCTCTGGACTTGCTGCATGTCCTGGGGGTATTTTGTCAAGGATTTCACAATAAAGATATTCTTTATTTTTCACTTGAAAAGATTAAGGGGTGAATCTATTTACCCAATTAAAAGAATTCTTTATTTTACAACCAGTTTTAAGGCCATGTTTTAGCTTGCCAACACCACCCTGTTGACTTTACCAGTCAGGTAAAGGCTTTCTGCCTTTCTTAAGGCTGGGTATAGGTAAAGATTTTGTTGGAATCAGAGCAAACGGCTCAGCAGTGAGCAGAATTGAGTGCCAGCAAAGCGGAGGGAACTGCTTCATGAATGCACTGCACGCATGCACAATGAGGTTACTTGCCTGGCTCTTTTTTTGCTTTTAGTCTTTGAGTTACAGTTGTCTTGGTATGTATTCATTCCCCCCTGACAAATCTTGAGGGAGAATGGAGATGTTTATCTGCTCTACAAGCCATGTGGTGGACTCCCACTTCATCCTTAAGTTTTGCTATGAGATGTACAACTGTTGAGTAAAGAAATTCAAATAGTGTACTCAAGTACAGGGAACTGGCCATCAACATGATACTGCGTGTTTTTTGCTGAAAAGATTACCAGAAACATCATATTTAAGACATAACAATGATAAATACAAACAACATGTAGCATTAATTGACCTGACATCTCAATAGATAGTGGAATTTAAAAAGTAAAAATTAACCAATAGTAATACTTTAATAATAATTTAATATTAATGTAATTAATAAATTATCTTCAATCAATAATTAATTATTAATACTTTCTGGCACCAGAGTGTGATGCTATTTTATGGGAAACTTTAAAAGACAGGTATAATTAATGCTTCCAATTCTCTAAAATGAAACAAAATAATAGGTGTATACTGTAAAATACCCCTCCCTCCCCTTTTTTTTTTCTTCAGTGGTAGTAATGACAAAGGACTTCTCTCATTCTTTGCTGATACTACAGAGCAGTCAAGAACTCCTTGGATGTCTGAACATTTTATATCATATAATCCAATAATTCACTATAGCGTCAGGTCACAGAAGGTTGATTCATCTATCTGACACATTCAGCTATCTATAAGATACATGCTAACCCTTATGCCCATACTGTACACAGCACATTCTGTAAAAACTGAAGGAAAATATGACCTGACTTTATTTTTCCTAATGGATCAGAGAGATTGCAGGGGTGGAAGGCAGAAACATAGGGGCATTGTTCTTCTAATATCTGTTGAGTCCTGAACTGCCTCCCCAAGTTTTTAAGATAGACCAAGAGGATCTGAGACATGAAAATGTGTTCATTTATTTTGTATTTTTGCAATATTGCTGTCTAAATTTTCTTCACATACAGGTCTTAAATCATCCTCTAATGTATGTCACCACAGATATATCCCTGATTTTTAATTGCCTTTAATATGTTTAAGTCAAATACTTGCATTCATTGTCAGATATCAGAATTCGCTTCCTTGTGATGTAGTTTCAATTAGCAATTATTGTCTGATTGACTCCTTAGAAAAAAATTGGCCTCAATAGTCGCTGTGCTAGAAGGTATAATGATAACTACATTGGTCTATTGTTTAAGATCTTGGCCAACTAGCAGAAGGTCACCGAGCCTCACACTATTGATGTGATCTGACTGAGCATGAAGCTAAAATTATAGTTGCACAATGACGGTGATCTTTTGAGTTGCAATGTTTGCAATTAGCCACAATGTGACCTTCCTGTTTCATCCCTTAAAAGAGGAGCTACATTATTGATTGCTATTCCTGGCATTGCTGTAGTTTATTAGTTTTGTCAGATTTATTTTATATTTAGTTATTTGTCACACGAGGATTATGTGGCAAGTCGTGGAGTATGTGCCACACATTTTTTATTGCAGCAGATGTTCCTGAAATAGATGTAAGCATCTCTGCAAGAAAGCAGCCTCTCTGTGCCAAATTCCAGCTTGTGCTAATGTGAGAACCCAGTAGGCTGAGAGAAAGAGTATAAAGAACCTTTATCCATTGCTGCTGCAATGACAGTTTCTGAGTTTTGAAAATGCACTACAGATTGCAGTGAGTTGCAAATAGAACAGGGCGGCAGAGGCCAAATCTTGGGTTTTCCCCTCTCTCTGCCTTGCCATACTCCAGAGCACAACTGGTGGCACTTGTTAGTGCAATGCAGACTCTTCCTGAATGTAACATAACATTTTTTTAAAATTCAAAAATACATACTATGAAGTACTTTTGGCAGTATGCATAATCTTCAACAAGTGGCTGCATTTTCTGCCAAAACTGACTCTCTTGGGACGTGTTGAAAGTACCTGACTCTGAACTCACATCTTCTCCTACCATATTTCATTCTGCTATTCTCCTGCAGCCTGCAAGGTCGTTAAAATCTTTCAAAATTATCTTTTGTTTTCCCTCTGTATTGAAGATGCCACCAAAGCATCTGTAATCAGCACATACCAATTTTTTTTCTCTAAACTTAAATGAGAGATTTACGTAAGTTTGTTCCTAAGAAATAACCTTGAGAAACTTCAGTAACAACTTTTCCCAAAATCAGTAATTCACTTTACACCATTTTAGTATCTGAATTCAACAGAGATCAGATTTTCTAACACACCAGCCCCTGCCCCTCCAGCTTCACCAATGATTTTTACATGTCACACTATCAGGTACTTTGTTGAAGCCTAGTTGGTGATTTGTCTCATTTCTTTAGTCCAAGTGAGTCAATTGGAAAGATCTGTCTGGCATGAGCTTCTTTTGGCTAGTCAAATTGCACACTTTTTCATATGATATAAACCTGTTTTTCACATGATAGGTTATGCATCTAAAATCTTTTCTGATGTTTATGTCAAAATAAAAATAAGGCTACTTGATGAAGCAGTACCTTAGGACTGACCAGGGATAACCTAGTTTGCTAGGAGGACTAGTAGAACCGGTATGACTAGTAGAACACACAGGACTAGTAGTCCAGTAGGCTTTGCTACAACCATTTCTGATTAGGGAGGTGGAGAAACTAGTTTGAACTTCAAGGGAAATTTTGGAGATGAAATAGAGCTCATGACCCTGAGCATATACTTTGTTTGCCCCCCACATTCTGTTAGTGAGAGCAGAAACACCAACTTTTCTAATTTTACATTCAGCTGTGTTCCCCTGTTTTTCAAATTGTTACGTTAGTGTGTACCAGCTTTCTGGCAGGTTTTCAACATCTTCTGGGAAATGCTGTCTTTTCCTGTAATGATCTGAAAGTACTGTCCAATAGGATATGTTGCTATTTTTGGGACATTTTTAGCCAGAGAAAACTTGAGAAATTTGGACCAACAATGTAATTTTCTGGCCCTGTCTGGAAATACCGAGCATCCCAAATCAAACCACCGCTGTCACTAACTCAAGGTGTGGTTTAGAAAATCAGGAGCTGAACAGCAGGTTTAAACTCCTACAAACCATCCATCCTACCAACCATCTTTAAGAATAAGAAATGATGTTGGACAAGTTTTTGTTTCATGGAGGTCTAGTCAGGCATAACAGGCTAAATATGAAAATGCAAGTGAATGTAAAATATAAAGTAAGAGGGGTAAACAGGATGTTATACTGGGTAAGTATGGGATAAGATGTTTCACCAAGAGCTGGAGAATGGGTCAGAAGAGTTTTTTGTAACCAGTTACTTCTGTGGAGCATTTGTGAGTTTTAACAATTTTTAAATAGGCAACTGGAGAAGCAATGACAGCCCAAGTATACGCACAGTAGACTCCCTGACAGTCAACAATAAACATTCCTCAAAAAGAAGGCATTCCTACCAGAGACCTCACAAGTTGCACTTGCAGTATTACTAATCTCAGCAACAAAGGAAGATATCTTTAGGGTAGAAATTCTGCCAGTGAGACTCACGAGGTAATGAGGTAATAGGCCATGTGTTGTGCGACAAACAAGCTCAGGTTGGAAGGCAGCAATGACACAACCCTTCTGGCAGCATGGGAGGCAGAGAATTTACATTCCTCCTGTTGTCACTTAAGCTTTTGCATGACTTTACTTGTGTTTGCTAGGATATACACAAGCCTATGTCGATTAAGATGAATGGATTTTTTCTAAACTGAATTGTAGCATTTTCTAATGAGTTTATTAAGGATTTAGTGCAAGTTCTTTGGTTATTGCTTAAGACTACAGTACATTTCATTTTTGGCTGCTAAATTATTCATGTTCAAGTGCACTTCCCACATCTGCCCCTGGCTTATGATATTTTTCTTTTGTCTTTACATCAAGTTCCAGGCAGATGCTCCAGGTACACACGCATATCATTTTGCACGGATTTGGTATTGCCATGCACAAACAGCCAGCCTTGCAAATGCCTTTCCTCTGCAACTTCAGTGAGAGAAAACTTTCAAATGACATTCAGACAAATAATGAAATTCACCTTTTTTATCTCATTTGGAAACTTTTGTATGTTGGGACTCAGTATCAGTTGCAGTTGCTCAGCAGCTCTGAAAAATCAGGTGAATTATGGAGCACTGAATTACTGGAATTATAAAAGCTCCAAAGAGATGCTCGTAGATTGATTGTGGAGCCAGCTATGAAACAATTGTTCCACTGAAACCTCACATGCAAAGGGATATTGTCTTGAACACAACAAAGGCAGCGGATTGGAAGAAATCTCCTCTGGTACTCAATGCTCCATGAGAGTTACTACATCTGGACGCTGGGGTATTGCCTTTGAGAGCTGAGGACGACTTTCTGCAAAGTGCCATCACTTGTAACTCTGTGCCGCTTAAGTTGTTTACAGAAACCATGTTGTCAAGTGATCCAGTATGTTCCAGTGAGTCACTGTAAGAAAATGTAAAACTCTTCCCAAGCTCATGCATGCTATCATTCTAACTCCCTTTGGAATACTGTGGAGCCAGATCTTTCCAAAGTTGGTCACTGTTTTCTAATTTCAAGACATAAGGAATGCTCTATTTTGCTGCTTAAGCTAACAACGTCAGGCTGCAGCACTAAGCAGCCTCATGGAAATACAGGAATCCTATGCTGTCATTAGGATGTTCAAAGTAAGCCCTGAGATAAACTGTTCTCATATGGCTTCCAGGAGCTCTGAAAGCTGCAGTCCTAAAAGAGCCTGGCCAAAACCTAACCCCTCCTCTGCTAACACAAGAGTGCTCAAGGATAAATGGCTGTGACAAATAACTCTGTGTCATCTTTGCTGATCTGGTGTGCTACAAAGGGTTTCCAGCCACAGTGGGCTGAGGATGCCCCTTGTTTCCATTCACATAGGGTGAAACCTGCAGCAGCAGCAGCAGCAGCAGCAGCAGCAGCAGCATATCCATACTCTCAGTTACTCTTTTCCTCGCCAGTCTGTTACGATCTGGTTTGAACGCAGAAAAGCAAAGAAAACTAGGTCTCTGTGCATAAACCGGAATGAACTTTGAAGGTTCAAAATATTCCCAAAAATGAGATTAAAACCAAA
>VWZW01000482.1:125560-166131 GCA_013397115.1 Edolisoma coerulescens
GTCCTTCATGAAAATGTTTAAGCCATTGTAATACTTGAGCCTCTAACATAGTCACTTATGGGTAATGTGCTAAGCTCCTGGGAAGGTGCTGAAAGACCTGGGTGCTCACTCAGCCTCGACTGGAAAGCGTAAAGGAGTTCTGCGCTCTGCAACTATATTTTTTCCTTAATTTTTGTTGTTGTTGTCATTTTCCTGATTAGTTATTCACGTCTGATCGTGGACAGGACAAAGAGCACTGGCCTTTAATTGCATTCATATTTTATCTGATGGTTTGTAAAGGAAATGATGGTACAAGAGGAATACCCTCATGTTGGGACAATGCATTCCAGCATAGGCCGGCAGCTGTGTGCGCAGAGACCTCGGGCAGACTTCATTTTCACACAATTTTTCAGCTGATTTTCAAGAAGGGTAAATATCACACCCACTGATTCATAGTCTCGTGTTTGGGTTTTTAAAATAAATTCGCTTACCTGCACACAGGGGCCATTTGCAGAACAAGCACCCATCTCATATATTTCATGCGCAACCTTGAGAGCTTCCAGCAAGGTAATTCTCATGCTGGGATAAGCTATCTAGCACAAGATGCTACACCTGCTTCATTCTGCTAACAAATCGGCCTCTGCTTGCTGAAGACTGCCTGACTTGACTTATTATACCTTCCCCCTCAGCAGAAAGACTCACACCATCACCGGGCCTGGAGACAAAGTTAGAACGAATTTTTTGCAGTCCTATCCCACCAGGCGTTCAAACCACTTTGTCCTGGGGAGAGAACACCTTTAATGGTCATATGTATATATGCTTATAAGGACAGAACAGCTTCTCTCTGCAAATCTGCTCCAGGTGAATGTATCAAATTAGGCAAACCAGAGTAAAGTGTTTTGTTTCTCCTACCTTTTGTTCAAAATCAACACAATCACCCAGATGAAGAAGAGGTATAAAACACCACTGAGGTGGTCTGGAGATGATGCTCCCCATGACTATTAGCCTCTATGGAGTTAAATATGCATAGCATGTAATACATGCTAAAGCACCTAAATATTTAAATTCACATACAGCAGTGGGTTATGTGGGAAGAGCAAGGAGGGGAAGTAAAGAATTGTATGCTTGTTTGTGACTTCTGGTCCAGAAAAACATCAAGATGTTACTAGTCAGTGTCAGTTTTCATTTGAAGAGTTGCTTTGTACTTACAGTTTTCTCAATCCCTCAAGCAAAAGAGGGTAATATTAATTTAAAACCAAGAAACAATGAAAATCCCCAATTACAATTAAAATCTACAGAGCTAGATCTAGAGCTACAGAGCAACTGCTCTAGCTTTGTTTATTGCACACATAAATAATCATACTTCAATTAATACGTTTGTGTCTATGATCTCTTCCCAGATTAGGGTTGCCTCGAGACTGCTTGGTTTGGCTACTGTAAATATGGCGTTAATTCCTCTCAGGAAAATGTATTTCACATGCTGTTTTTGAAGTAAATTATTTTCTTCTAATATACCTACACAACTGTCACAGGGAATTGCACTGCAGATTTAGTGATGTTAAGAGTCAATTGTAATTTGGTGACAACCATTTTATTGTCTATGCATATCACTCTACACGGACCTACTTCTCAGTATGGAGGCCACTGTATCATTAAAACCCACTGATCCTTCACTGATGACATAATTTGACTGGCAGAGAGAGGAACAGTGAGGGGCTTGTTTCCACCTGCATGGAATCTGCTGTGTGTCAGAGATGAATTTGCCTTCAAATTATAAACAGCATAGCAGACTGGTGCCTGTGATTTGCTTGATTTCTTTTAAGGAGTTTTACTGGAATGGTTACTGAGCAGCTGATACAAGTCTGTTTAAATGTGCCAAACATATATACTATGCAACCTGTAAACACTTCAAATATTTTTAGCCACTGAGTTATCAGTGAAATACTTTCAGCTTAACTGAGCCACGTGCTTTTTGCCTCCCCCGCCCCTCCTTCTGCACCCTCATCTATCCATCCTTTGGTCTACAAGTCTGCCTTTGCAATAGGCTCAGAGTATTAAATTTTTGTGTTAAAAAAGGGGAAAAATGTGTTAACAGAAAACTCGTGTTTCAACAGATAAAATAAATCATACGAGCTGTGTAAAAATTTAGAGTAGGAACAGAACCATAATCATATATTCTGAACATTTTGTAAACTGACAATTCAAGTTATGTGTTTTATGCTAATACACATAGTGGTAACTTCTAACAAACTGTGATTCACAAATAGAGAGTAGAAAAGTTGAAGGTAAAATATATGTAATATTTATTTTTCACATGCATATCTTTATAAATACATTATGTACTTATTCTGAGAAAGGAAATAGATTCTGAGACTTCCTTAGCAAATTTAAATCATTATAGCTGCCTTTCCATCTCCAGTATTTAATTTTTTTTTTCAGCACGGCGTTGCAAGGAACAAAGCAAAGTATCTTAAAAGGAGGTGTCTCCCTAGTAATTGCACCTCATTTCACACCTATTTGGTAGCTTTTCTTAGCCAATTGATTTCACTGAAAATGCTGACATTGTTCACTTATTAGAATTGTCCATATGGTAAATTGTGCTTTCCTCTTTAGATTCACTTAATTAACTTAAAATGAAGAAGATAACTCTTTTTTTTTTTTCAAAGACAACCAACATTCCTCGATATACGCTTTTGTCCATCTCCCGTTTTGCCACAGTGCTTATTCTATTTTTTTTTAATCTTTATTGAACAGTAAACAGCATAAATTATTCAGTCAATTTCAGTCCAGTGGCAGCAATAATACTCTAGTAGACATGCTACTTATGACAAATGCTTTGTGTAAGAGAGGCATACCACTGAAGGTTTAATCAGAAGCTCTAAACATTTCAGACCTGCTCAATTTTATTCTTGGAGAGAAGCACTGTTTTTTTGCTATATCTTCCAAAAACTGGGGGAAATGTTCATTTTACCCATGAGAATAGGGAGGCCATTTTTACCCTCTCCAAAAAGAGGAAGGTGTTAGTAAAAGAGCACTTTCCTTAAGAAAAATTTCTTGCTCTTGAAAGCTAATCTTATGGGAAAACTTGAAGGTTTTAAATACTTCCTATATGATGAACTGTTGGGACTTGTACAGTCTCCCTTTTGAAAGCATAAACAACATGTATGGAAACATAATTTTTTATGGGATAGAAGTTTTTTTTAAGAATTTGAAAAAAAAATACAAAAGAAACTCCCCACCCTGAACTACCACCTTCCTGTTTTGTGTGCTTTTAAAAAGAGTGCATGGGATTCTTGGCAACTATTGTCCTTCATCTGATTTAGAATCACGATTTTATACAGCTTGTGAGAGTTGGATAACTGCTTTATTCAGAACCAAACTCTGGCTTTAAATATTAAATTGCTTCTGAGGATTTTTTAGCTTTGTTTCTAGCTATTCTGAAAATTACTTTTGAAAGAGTATCTACTTTGCTATTAGGATTGTCTGTTTCATATCACTGATGTAGAAGCCTGGAACCTTATGAAATATCTAGATTGTACCCACCATGTTCCCAAAATTAGTATTTATATTATAATAAGATGTCTTGCATCAGGGATTTTATTTCAGCATCATCTAAAATGTTGTCTGAGGTTCTGGAATAAGGAATAATTAGGTTCCTGGATGGCTATCTGTTGCATAGACAAGAAAAACACGTTTGAGTCAAACTTATATAAAACAGCCACCTGAAAAAATGATGGCATAACAGAAAAGTAGGAAGAGAATTAGAGATGAAGTAAGGTCATCAGCACAGGGCAGAGCTTATGCAGAGTTGTATGAACACAACACAAATTATTAACAGTTTTCAACTAAAGAGCAGAACATTTAAAACATGTAGACATCCACCAGATAAAAACAATCTGAGAGGTAACTGTATAGAGAGGTAAAACAGCTAACATGTCCTTTTAAAAGAAAGTTTTGTTCCTTTTATGTTCTGGCTGAAATCAAGACATCTGAATAGTGAGGCACCATATGCAGAAAGCATATGCCAGTTTTTGTGATTTTTGGTCATTCTAGTCAGCACCAAATAAAAAGGGACATAAGTATTGACATTCTAAATCAAAGCTGTTGTCTGCTGAGTCTCATAGATGCTTTAGCGTAAGAAAAAGATGTGCCACTAGACGCAGTGACTAAGTCTGTTGCATATTTGTGCTTCTTTTTGCTTCCTGAGGGTGGTGATTTGTGTAAATGCTTCATTTGAGACAGTGCATTCATGCAACAAACATCTCTGGATTATAAATATTTGGATTGTTAGGAGTCCTGTTTGCATGTACCCAGTCAGTCCTTTGTGAGTCTTGCAAGATGCTTGGTCTCAGAGGTATCATGCATTGAAGTTTCAAAGCATAATCACAGAGCAAGAGTTTATTAGTTCACCTTACTCATATTGCAAAAAAGAAATTAAAAAGTAGCACAAAGCTGCCATTATAAACCTATTGTATAAACCTACACACAAAAGACAAAACATGTGCTTCTTTGCTGAAATGAATCTTAGTTAATTAAGAAAACCCCACAAACAGGGAGAAAATGAAAAATCTAGGGGGAAGCAGGGAGATCCTCTGACAGATCTTGGTTCTCAATGAATGCTGCAGCTGCGTTAGAGCCCACTCTTCTAGCATTAGAGGACTGTAAAGAAAAAGTGACATTCTCTCTTGGTTGCTCAGCTGGTTGTGCCAAGTCTTACAGCCTATGACTTTCTCCATGAACTGTTTTGGAAAACAGACCCTTATCCTTTCCTAGTCCTGAAAAAATCACTACTGGACAAAGTGCTGCATGAGGGTTTAAATGTGGATGCTGCTGAATGAAGAGCCAGAAGGCCTGGATCATGCAGTCTCCACTTTGTAAAACATCCTTTGCACAAAACAATGTTTAAATTCCGGAAGTGTGAGCAATAATGCACATCTCCAGCCAAGCACTGCTCATTCATTTAAATGCAATTTCCCCTCAGCTAAAAATCCAACATAGGGAGGGAAATACTAAGATTTCAAAATACTGAGATATGTACCGGGAACATTTTGGAATATTTTTTGTGTTTGGGCCTGATTGGAAGGAAGAGAGCCATTTATCCTTCTCAGAGTGCTGTAACTCATTCTTGAGTGTAAAGGATTAAGAGCAGTTTTTGTTTTCTTTGTTGTTTCCCCCCCCTCTATATTAGGCATGGATATAAGAATAACCTGGAAGATTATTGAAGTTGTTGACTTGGTCCTCTACATAAAACTACAAAGGGCCAAATCCTAAGTGAAATATTAGAGCCAAAGATTTTGGATATCACCTTCAGACCTTTTAATAATGTTTAATACCATTTTAATTAATGGTCATGTCAGAGATTGTGCTCTAAGTTTGAAAACAACAGATGTAAAGAGGCCACAAATTATATGAGAGGGGTCAATCCTGGTTTATTTAATATATTATGTGTAGACTTCTACTCATACGTATGGATTGGTAAATGTGGGGTGTTTGAAGTGAAGAGTACACCACCCAAATTAGAGTGAAAGCTTAATAAGGTGGCATTTTCTTGATTTTTTTTTTTTTGATTTTTTTTTTTTGTTTTGTTTTGTTTTCCTGTTTGTTCTTTTGAAATGCTTTGGAAATCTCTTCCAAGTAGATGAGTTCATGAAAGTCTAACAACTGTCCACATTAGGAAAGGCCAGGACATAGAAAGACATATAGTGTACATTCTATGACATCAATCTATCTGCAGGGTTAAAGCAAGTTCAAGCAAGGTCACACCTTTCTCCTGAAAAGGCTTAAAAAAAAAAATCCACCCCACACCATGCTACCACAAACTGTCACAAAATCCACATCAATCCATTCTATGTAATGAAGGCATCAATTCACAGTCTGAGATTCTTTGTAGCTTTCTCTTGAAACCTGAAACTGAACCCACAAAACCAGCTGCTGAGTTGGCGTGACAGTTTGAGAACATCCAGAAGACCACAATCATGTATTAGTTCTGCTTTTCACAAATTTGTTCAAGATATAGAATTTCTCCTGATTGTTGAATCATGACTTCAGGTAAGAAAATAGGATGTGGGGTGGGTGGTTTTTTTTTTTTTTTTTTCCCTAGAGTCTTGTCTATGAAGTGAGAAACCCAGGACTTGCTCAGAGCAGTGCAATCTGTGAAAAATTGTATTTGAATGTTTTTCTGCAAGAACCCATTTTCTGGGATGGCTCAAATACTCATTTTTTTCTAGGCAGCCTTCACTTTTATTTTCTATGTTATAAGTGAAAGTATATAGTTCATTACAGTCACTAGAAGGGTGCTTTTGCGTACTAACACCAATTTTGTTCTTGCTTCAGCTTCTCTTGATATGTTAGAGCACAATTCTGTTGATATGAGGCACAGTCCATGACAGTCTCTTCACACTGGCAAGCAAACCACTCTCTTCTTGCAAATCCCACATTTGCCTCATTTTTCAGTGTTTTCTCAATTACAGCACCTCTCATCCCAGTAGATCCTAAAGCACTTGCCAGATTAACACCCCTTGAAGTACAAATGACTGCATTTCTCATAAAAGGAGCATGAGGTTTTAAGTCACTCTCATAACAGGCTTGACAAGGCAACTTTGTTCTTTAGCTAATGTCTTTAATTGGGCATACACTAGTTGCTAGGGTAGGATTAATTGTGAGCATGTGAGCATATGAGCATTTATTTATTTACTGTTTTTTTTCCCCAAACATAGAGAATCTGAAAGTCTTTGCTATGAGAAAATTCACATAAAGACTTGGCACTTACCTTGAATTTATAAAGGCCTAAGAACACTTAAAGGGGGATTACATTACAACAATGTCTCTTTCAATTTGTGCAAGTTATGTACTCCAGAAGACAGTAGGTTATATGATAACTGGACAAATAAGAACCTTCAGTCAACTAGAAGTGCTTGTATAAAGAAGGTAGAAAAAAGGCAAATGTGCTATAATATTTAAGTTTTATGAAAGGGAAGAACAACCTTCTGAAACTGAAGGTTGACCGTAGCCTTGTCGTTATCGAGGAGAGTTGTCTCTCAAAGCTTCTATACTCATTTAAGTGCCACAGGGTAGGTCTGTAGGACAGAAATTCTATCCCAGCAAGAGGAGACCAATGTGAGACCCCAGTGTCTGAGCTGTGATCAGCAAAAGAGATACTAACGTATCCAGCTGTATTTTGTATATGTGTTCGTATATTCCCATTAGTGGACCATATTCATCCCGGGGAATCAGTGAGGTACAAACATGCTGCTACTAGTGATAGTGTTTGGTATGAAGAAATGACCAAATATAGGAAGGATGAGGGAGTTTTTGGTAAGATTGGTGATCAGGAAAATTCATAATCATTAATCGATAGTGTGCACAGAGATAAGAAAAGAGCTGTGAGACAAGGAGGACAGCTGTGTTGCCTTTGGAAGATTGACAGTGATAATTTAAGTATGTTCCCTTTGCAAAACTGTTATAGATTCCCAATCTACATATTAGTAGTCTTTTGCTGGAAGATGGCATTCCCTACAGTACAGATAAGGCTCCTGATTTGCTTCAGCGTGGGGTCAGTGGCATCAGTTTAAACTCCTCAAAAAGGTGTGTTAACTTAGGGGCTGCTGTAGTGAATCAGGATTAGCTCATCTACCCTAAATATCTGGCTGGCACAGGTGGAACCGTTTCAAGTTCCCAGACAACAACAACCACTTAAGTGGAGTGACTTCTGTAGCTACACAAACATCTGTCTATGGCAAGGCTGTCATTGCATGCAAACTCTGAAAAATTTCAATTCATGGTATCTCATAGGAATAATCTTAACTACAATGTAAGTGTTAATCAAAGAATGCTTTGACTATGCTTAGATAGTATTCTGGTATCTAGTCATAATCAAGTAACAACAATTTCTAAATAATGTACCAAAGCATTCATACATATTTTGTAAACTTGTTCATATTAACCTGTTCATTAACATTCTCTAGACCAGAACACATGATGCTAGGCCAGGAATATGGACTGTAAAAGGGCAGAAGTCCTGGGATGGAAAAACCTTCAAGGAAAAGCAGTAGTTCTTTCAGTAAACCCCCTCCTTGGCTTCCGTTTTCAGAGAGAAAGTGTCATGGATTTGTGGGGCAAGCTTCAGAAACCCTTAGCAGAAGGCTAATCCTACTAAATTCTTCAGAAACAAACCAAATTTATTTCAAGAATGAGATTACTGAATATACCAATGAACCAAGACTCTCCAGTGCATCTGTTTGCTATTTTAGGTTATTCCCCAGAGCCAAAGAGTGGACTGATGTAAAGTTTGGAAACCCCAAAAGGAATGATTTCCATCAGAATGCCATAGACATACATACCTGGGTCTGAAAACGGGCAAAATTTCTGATTTTTTTTGGATGTTACTTCACAGTGTATCCCATGTATATCCTGTCCTAAATGTAAACATACAACAATTACATAAAACCAACATTTCCCTTTAAAATCCCTTGACCAAAATAAAGACTATTTCAACAGCTATATGCATGTAAGTACATTTAATAAAGGAATTAAAATTGCTTGGGACTAGCAGAACACAATTCTTAAGCTTTCAGGAGAAATAGGTCAGCATTTTTAAAATTTTCCTAACAAAAAAGATTTATGTGACGTTATTCTTCTAAAGGTAATTTTGGATATGTTCCCTGTGTTTTAATAGTCATTCACTTTGTATCAGGTGTGGTATGATCTTTTCTGAGGAAACTTGGAAGTTTTCTTTTGAAAAATGATGTGTCCTATTGGTAGTAGGAACTAAGCAATTTTAGCTACAGCAGAGTAATAAAAAAACATTCTTACCATGGATTCATTGAAGATGTAAGGACAAATAATAACCTTGGTAGGTCTATTATAGCACTTATTTTAAAAAAAGAAAAAAGAAGAATAAAGGAAGGAAAGGCATTCATATTTGAGTTGTGTTTATGTCTTTATATGAGGAAGAAAATTTATAAACATAGTGGATAAAGGTTTAGGATTAGGATGCTGTTGATGTGTTTAAAAGTATTTTAAAAACAAATACTTTATTTACAAAAGTAGATTAAAAAGAAAACCAAAAGTTTGCACAATTGCTAGAACCTTCTTGCTCATTTGTAGTAATAAAGAGATAGATATTTTACATATTTGAGCAAAAATTAATTTCTGTTTTGCTAATTTGATAAAGACTCAGAAATTACCAATTAATAACACTGATTCTAAACAAATAATGAATATAAAAGACTTGTTCTCATATGTGCAGTAAGAACAGAATTGACTATATCAAATGCAAAACATGGTCTTTGCCTGTCTGAAGAAACGACACAAATGCAGATCCTGTTCACTATAAGCAAACAAGAAACCTATTGAAACTGATGGAACTATTTCCCAGAAGAAATACAAAAAGGATTTGGCCCAGGCACATAATTTAAAAATGACCTGAGTCCTGCCTTTGCAGGTGCAAAACGCAAATGGGTACACTCAAATATAGACATCCAGTCTACACTTCACGCCTCTTCCATGCAATACTGGAATTTTTATTTACTATTTAGGTTTGTTTTTTTTGAGGGTAGTAGGGTGAGAAAGAATTAGGAAATGTTTTCACATTGAGCTAGGGAACCTGACCATCCTGTCAGTGAAAGGAAGTAGTAAAGTTCCCATGGTCCCTCATTCCCATCCCCACTGGGATTTCTCAATTGCTAAAAGTCTGTGGACTACAGTTTTAGATTTGTTTTCTTCAGCCTGGACTTCTAGTTGATCCTACTTTTAGAACTGATGTGCAGTATTTAGAGCCTGGCACAGAGCCACTGATATCATAAATCCTCTCTGCTAGCTCTAGCAGAGAGCAGTTCCAGGCTCGGAGCTGTCTTCATGTTAGCACAATTTCTTAAATACTCACAAGATGGAAAAAAGGAAAGTGAATGAATTATTTGGGAATAAGTTTAGTAATCAAAGACTGAGAAGTTTTATTAAAACAAGAACAAAGTTCTTGTCATCAATTAAAGCCCTTTCATCTTTATGTAAATGCTAAACAGAGAAATGATACTGTTTCTACTCCTTTCTGAAATGCATAGAGGATAGTGTGATGAGTATGCTGAGCCTTCAGCCCCGAGGGTTGCTCTGTGTGGGAGGACACACCTGCCTAAACAGGAGCCATCCACGCCCACCTGTGAGAGCTCAACATCTGATTTCAGCACATGTTCATTTTGTCAAACTCCAGTTTGGCTCCAGAAAAATCACCTACCCCCAAAATTTGGTCTTGCTTTTCCCTTCACCTGGAGACAATGAACAGAAACAAGCAGAGTTCTCAAAAGTAAAGCAGAACTATTTTATCATCAAGACACTAATTAAGATATCTTCTCCTGTTCAGTTTATTTTCTTGGGGTGAATTAAGACCATTGCGTTAAATTGAAAGTATTTTACATTTTTAGGGGAAAAAAAGTCATAAGATGCTGTTTATTTGCTGCATTTTCTATGCATATATGCTTGAAAATATAAGAAATAATGGGCTTGTTTTTCACTCTAAGTATGAGATTCACAGACAGCACTGAGTTATTGGTTTCTGAAGGAAATATTATCCGGTCACCATAATGCTAAGCAGTATTACATTTTATTAGATAATTTCGGAAAAATGCTTACTTTAGAAAAAAAAAAACAACTCCACCAACCTGAAAGGAAAAAAACCCTGGCAACAGTTCTGCTGAAAAAAATATTTATATTTATATCAACCCCCTCATCTCGGTTCTTAGACACATCACTGTTTAAAATGCAGTCACCTGACAAAAACAGTTCTAATTATTACACCCTTGGGCTAACATTTTTCAGAGTGACTGGCTAAAGTGCACTCCAGCTCATAATTTTTATCTCTGACAGTGGAAGACATAACCTAGTTTCCTCTAATGCAAAAAGTCTCTAATCTAGAGGGCAAGACCCTTTTCCGTATAACACTGAAGGGAGAAAATGCAATTTGAGCACAGGGAAATTGCCCACATAGTTTGATAGTTCTACTGTTATCATTTTTTCCCCAGGATTAAATGTCTTGTTTTATTTTATGCTAAATTGTGACCTGGCTCAGACTTGTATATATTCTTCATCGTATACTGGGAATTTTTTACTGTAAAAACAAAGGGACCTAGAGATGTGGTCTAGTTTTCTTATTCACATTTTAGCTATTAAAATTTCCAGATTTCCTCATGGGGCAAAGGATATTTTTTTCTTAATAGATAGTCCTTGTTTTGGCAAGTGGCACTTGCAAACAATAAGCTTCATTCACCTCTGGGTTAATCCCGTTGTGTATCAGCACAAGGTGATTGATTTCATATTGGTGTAATGCAGTAGTGAATCAGGCTCCAAGGTTTGAAAACAGAGCACTACATTAAAATCTTCATTTGTATCCTGACACACTGGGGAGCAGACTTTCAGATGGGTTTCTTCCCAATGTTGTTTCCTTGCAGTACGTTTTTCAGCACCAAAAATAAAATAATAATAATAAAAAAAAATCCACAATTTTGTGCTCATGAACACCACAGGGAACAAAAATTAGAAAGTCTCTTGGATAGCGAACTCCCTGAATTATACATGTACCTACCTGAATTATACATGCAATTGAGTAGTTAGATGCTAAACTACTAATACTTGCAGTAGAGGGTACCTGTCAAAATCTGGGCCTCGATGTGCAAACTCAACTGCTAACAGCCTCTCAGCTGAGATGAGCAAATTTACCGGTGTGCACAGAGGGGGCTGCCTCACTCCAATTAGCACCACCCAAATGGTACAGCCTTCCCTCCCCCCTGACATCAGGGACACTACTGCATCTGTCCCCAGCTGAGCCTGACCAGAAAGACTCCTGGCAATATTAGGAGAAATGAATTAACCTTTTTCTCCTTTTTTTTTTGGTTCAGTTCACATAGGCAGTGGCTGAATAATAAATTGCCCTGAATCTTATAAAGCCAAAAATGCTGAAGAGTTTCAAAGAAGTGAGTCAGGAATGCTGGAAGAGTTGCTTTTTGTGCTGTGTTTTTATTAACAATTTTTTTTCTCCCATCCTAAGAACCACCTTTTCCTTTGTAGCTTGACAGCTGCTGCTTAACACCTTTTTTTCCAGCTGGCAGGGCAGCAGGGTGAGCATGTTTGTGGTTAGTATGCATTGCTTTTGTGAGCAGCAGGGGCACCGGTTCCCTCCTGAAAATGCATGTCACCCTCACAACTTGAACATCTTCCATCACTTTGAGGACTACCTAGAAATACCAGAGGTAAAAGTACCATCCAAATAAAGGAGAATCAAAGCTATCTTTTGTTAAAAACCTGATAGTGGCAATGATTTTGTTAGTCCACCTTCTTCTTTAAACTGGACTCCATTTTTTTAAAAACACTGATGCTCAACAGAGTTTTCAGTGAATTATAGTACTTTGTGCTGGTGAGTCAGTGCTGGATGGTCTCCTTCACCTTTTTTTAAGGACAGAGAGTGAGTGAATGTGAGCAGGGCAAACAGGGGCCTGAGGCCATAATAACCAGGAAGCCTAAATCTGTGAAAATCTCTTGGGTTCAGATTCTGGGCAGAGAGCATTTTTTTCTTTTTTTATATACATTCTTTTCTGTGTATGCACATCTGTTTGCAGGATCTCATCCTACACTTGCATAGAAGATCACAGGGTTTTGTAGCATCCATGCTGCAGGCTGAAATTGTGAAGGGAACAATGGCTCTGAAGGGCGATTTTGATTGCCTGGCTAGGGCTTCATAGGACATGATATAGTTACTGCATGAGACCATAAAATGTAGGATACTCGGTGGGTAGACTCTTGCTTAAATGAGGTTACCCTTTGCAATCAGAAGAGGCAGCTGAGATGTTGAGTACTAAAGCCTGAGTTTAGCTGACCAGTGCAATCACAGCAAAATGGTATCTCCCCAGATATTACACATTATTAGAAGGTTTCCTTGTATTTTTGTGGTTAGTGAGGCAAGCAGGGAGATGTAAAGCAAACTATTTAGTTTCTACCATCAAGAATCACAGCATTAGTAATTAATATCTAAATTACCTTGTTTTCTACATTTTTTTCTGCCTATGAGAACTTGAGCTCATAGAACATCAGAAGAATCCTAAGCAATTTCCAAGAAAATTTCTATTCTGAAACAAGCCCATCAATATTAAACGTGTCTTATACTACTGCAATCAGGCGTGTAAGTGATCCTTACTCCTGGCCATGGCAGACCCCTGCAAAGGTCAAAGAGTTTTTGATGTCACCCTGAACCATCAGTCCTTAGCCATCCTGCTCAGACAACTGCTTGTCAGCCTGCCCAGTGGCAGGAGAAGCCCAATTCCTCTCAGATGCTGTAGGAGACACATGATTAATAGCTTTTAGTCAGTCCTGGTGAGTAGGATTGTAGTCAATGAGAAAGGCTTAACACCCATTCACCACGACATCTGTCCTCTGGTAGCTAGGTTTCATGATGGTCTATCCTTTGATATGGATTAACTGATGGCTTGTCCTTCAATGAGGCACAGTATAAATACTGAAAGATCCTTCATAGCACTGGTGTTTAAATTCAGACTGACAAATGAGCTGTAACCACTACCTGAGGGAATAATCATACAGCAGCTCTTATGCAGCCAATGAATTGGCAAGGCAGGAGCTTCCTACGGGCAGGTCACTCCAATAACCTCTGCTGAAACCCAAGCTCTGAGCAGCAAAGGGCTGAAACATGCCCAAACTCCTGGAAAGAGTCACCCCAGAGGCCAAAGGATAATGCAGATTTTGTAATGCAGACCACAGTATGGAACACATCAAGGAATGCACGTAAAAAGCAAGAGATCCATAATCAGCAAACGATGCTTGAAGGTACTTCTGGTGGTGCTTGGAAAGGACAGTGAACAGCATTTACACCTTCTTGGGGTGAATCCCACTCCTTTTCAAAGAATGCCTACAGGCATGAGCCTGCATTATTCTCACCTTCTGACTCCCTCTCTTTGGGCACTGTCACACGCTCCCATGGTGCCACGCACTCTGTCAACTCACCAGTCCCATGTGAGCGGTGTTGCTGGTCTTTCTGAAGCCCTGCTATTTGAAGCCTGGTACTTCTCTGAGATGATATTGTCTCCCTCATGGAGGAGGACAGTTGAACAGTCCAGACCTCAGCTTCATGTAAATAATTTGTTAGAACAGAACGATCTTGACACATATACAGTATTTTATAAGAAAGAAGATCATTTATCAGGGCAGCAAAAAAACCCTTGTCCTTTTTTCTTTTTGTTTTTGTGAGAGCTGCATAGACTAGAAAGGAATAAGCCTTTTTAATCATTTGTACTACAAGTAGTTGGATAGAGTAGCTGGGATGATGAAGTGTTTTTGAACCAACCCTTAATGGTATGTTGTTTAATGATTGCAGAGGGGAAAAGTGGGGAAAAGCCAATCAGTGGTCAGTGGGAGATCTGCAGTTCACTTCACCAAAGCTAGGATTCATCACAAGTCTGCTGCTGACAGCAGTGTTGATGGACATCCTAAAACCACTGCAGTATTATGTCATTGTTTAGTTGGGAATGGAGTATATTTGTGCCTCGGGAGTAATTCACTGTATCACCTAAACAACTTAATCATCTAAGTTTTTCACGTGTATGCAAGAGGCAGACCCAGATATTTGAAAAGGAAAAACAATCTTAATACATTTGAATACCTACTGGAGGATACAAAATGCCTGTATTTTCCTAGGGAATTCTTCATTTTAGCTGCACTGTTTCTGAACTGTAGCTCTGGTTTAATAATTTTCAGCCTGCTACATAATGAATTTCACTGTTACACATTTTCATATTCAAGAGTAGAAAACTGTAAGGAACTGAAAGAGGAAAGCACTAACAGTTTATAGGCACAGTACTGTAAAATGGTTGTATTTCTGCAGTAGAGTTACTGATTTGATTGCCTTTCTTTAAACAACTTACCTACTTTCCTTAAATATAAATTACACACATGAAGAAAATAACCCCATGTATGTTTCATTTAGGTATTTTCTGTCCACGTGCTCATGAAGGAACTGGAAAGGTTCAGGAAGACCAGGCATAACATGTCATGTTATGTGCATTAAGTCTGACTTCTTCCAAAATTAAGCAGAAGTAAAACAAAGAGAAGACACATGCTTAGTTAAGAAGGATACAATATAAACTTTAACTCATCTACATAATCGTCATTTAGGAGTGCAGTGTAAATAACATCACACATGTTCACTTTCATACAGAATGCATGAAATACTTCAGAGTAGCTTCCTAAAACAATCTTGTGGACTGCAATTTTTTTGAGCAATCCAAACATCCCCATTAGACAAACCAAACAGGATTCAGAAAATGCAGGATTCCAACACTTTCCCCCAGGATCAGAGGACCGCTGAGCATTCTTGTTCAATTTAAACAAAGTAAATGGCATACCCTCCATTAGTATACCCTCCCCTAATGGGCACCCCCACTGGGGACATTGTTCAGGCACCACCACGGACACGTCCAAAGTGCAGCTGGATATGTAAACAAGGGCATAATCCGCCTGAAAGAATACTCACAGTTTGGCAGAGCTTGCTATGTTGTTAATGTATTGTGCCAAAGCAATAACAAAGCCGTCATTTTAAAGTTTATTTGCGAGATTTTACTAATCAAGAAATTTTCCAGAAATTACTTCTGAAGGAGGGACCTCCATTTGGGGGAAGTCACCATTTTGGGGAAGAAAGTTTTCAGATGACTTTTTTTCTTATCTGTAGCCTGTCCCTCAGAATAAATAACAATTTAGTCTGAGTGCATTTGAGACAGAAAACACGTTGCTATTATACAATGTAAGGGGAGCCTTCTGGGTTTTTATTTTGCATTCTCTCAATTTCTTGCAAGACCAATCAGGCTTTAGGTTACAGTTCTTCATTAGGCTGGAGATAGTCAAGGCGCTGTACCTTGGCTTATTAGTGATGAATTAAAAACATTAGCAGTTATAAATTTAATATAGTCATCCTGTTAATGCACAAACCAATATTCCTGAGTTTGGTACTCCAAGGAAAGAAAGTAGCTTGGCAATTTTTTCAGTTTTATTGGTTGATAGTCTGGATTTTTAAAGTTTTTCTTGTGTTTTTGGGACAGTCATAAAAATGGCAGAATAATGTGGCAGGAAAAGATGACATTTTGAAAATCAGATTTCCATGAGCCTTCAGTCTGACAGAATCAATGGTCTGAGGTAAAACTGCACCCAGACGTACTAGCAAGATTTGTTACGGATATGACTAATCAAAACAAAATACTAAACCTTTTTCTTTTTCTAATTTAAAAAGAAAATGTCTTAGAAATTAAGGAGGGAAGTTTTCTAAATGTATTACATACGAAAGAAGGCCAGAGTACAACAGGGAAAATGATGACTGGTTAATTTTGTTATTGCATGCCTTCATAATACTCAATATTCACGGCACTTTCACTGAAAAAGCAATATTTTTAAATAGTCAGTTAGTGTTAGAATAATGTTTTGTGGTTTTTTTTAAATTATTTTTTGATTTTTAAATTTAATTTTTTAAAAATTTTATTTTTTAATTTTCTTTCTTTAACATTACATCATATGTTTGGTATATTTTGGTGGCTCCAAAAAGAAATATGTGTATGCCTTTTATATGTGCTGTGTTCAGCTCCAATTAAAATCATTGTTAGCTCTATATTTGTGGGTAAACTTTTGACCATTTGCAATGCTGCTAAAGTGGACACTGCTACAAACATTTCTGCATACAGGATCTCTGTATATCCAGATAAATTATTACTGCGCATGCACAGAACAGATGTGTATACACAGAAGAAATTCAGTATGCTCCTGCTACATTTAGACCATTGGCTTGTCCTGTGACATGATGAACTTCCTACATAGGTCTGGTTCAGCTGAGCATGTTTGGCCGGTCCCATGGCCCTGCATTGCTGTATGTGTGTACTCCAGCTGCCACACTTCAATTTATCACTTTGATACCTGTTGCGTTCAACAGGTGTATGTTTAAGCTGTTTTTCAAAGAAAGTGTAACTGGAAACCCTTATCTGACATATAAACCTAATCAGAACTAAGAATTGATAAAAACCCCCATGTATTTTGGTCTAGCTTGACCCTGTTTCTTTGCAGGAATTCCTTTGCTGAATTCTTTTGCAGCTGAGGTGCTGCTAATACTGCTGCATATTGACCATTCCACTGTTTCTACAGATCTGTGCTATGGAAAAGATTCCTGTACAACGTGTCATTAACCTTAAAAGCCTCCTACACCTCAAACACTGCAGTTGCTGACTATGCTAATATTTTCAAAGGAAAGTTCAAAATTCCCTATAGCCAATGCTTTCAGACCTGATGAGGTAGGGCTTTCAACCTTACAGCTTGTGGTCAGACAAAGTAAAACTAGAGCAAAGCCTTTAATTTCTCAGATGTGATATCTCTTTCTTTGTGCTAAGGTGCACACTGTAGTTGGGGATGGTGACCCTCAAGTTAAGCATTTAGATTGACTTGATTTTTACAACTGTCGAATGTGTGATTTGACTGGCTGCCAGCTGACCTTTCTTCTGGATCAAACCCAAAGGGCCAGGTAAAAGAATTCTCTTTTGTCAAGGATGTTTTCTTCATTTTTGAGATCTATGAATGGAAAATAATGTTATCACTGACCACAAAATATAGATGTTCTTACGTCACAGCCATTTTCATTCTTGTGGCTGTGAGAGGTTTATTATAGAATATTTGTGACAGATGTCCTTTATGTGATATTCAACTCAAGGAGAAGGCAGTGGTTTAATATCAAATACAGACATGTCTGTCATTTCAGATGTTGCTGGCTTTGATTCCCCAATATAATAAGAGCAACAACAACAGCAATAATAATAACTTATGGATATTATAATTTTAAATCAAAGAGCTTATTATTTTTCACAGCCCTGACAGTTTTTGTTCTATTTCTTTGATGATCATAAAGCCACCTTCTCAACATCACAATCTCCTAACACAATGCTATAATTACATATTAATTATCTCAGTGCTGAAAAATACTTCTGTCTTGGTCAAAGAATTGAAAACAATGGCTCAGGTGACAGTGACATGTCATTTTAGATCAATACCTTGAGACAAGTTGAGCCATGAGTGAAGCACAGCACAGAATTTACTGCAGCTACCTGCAAGCATAGTCCAGGGTCTCTGAATCCCTGCGTGAGTCAAACTGACCCTCCTCTACTTTGGAGTTGGTAAGCATGGTGTCACAAAATTAAATAGGGAAGAAAGCAAAAAAACCCAAACCAAAAACCCAAAAAAACCCCTGCCACCCCAAAATGAAAAGCAGACACGAAAAAAGAAAATATGTGTTTAAGAAGTCTATGTTGTCATACCTTCCACCTGGAGAAGCCAAAACTTAGTAAAGAGAGGGAGACTTATAATTAAAAATGTGTCTATTTTTTTCCCCTCAGAAAATAATTGGTGAACTGTGAATTTATACCTTTTATCAGGAGGTACTACAGAACGCAGAGAAAAATAGATACTCAATTCCTACAGCTATTCTTCTTCACCAATGTCAGTTCTTGATGCATTTGATGAGGATTGGGGTCCATCTGACTTCAATCTCTGAAGCAGACTACTTGCAGGTGCTACATATAAGAAGACTGCATATAAGAATATGTGCACGTTCTTCCCCCCCGGCCCCCACTCAAAAGTGCATGGAAGAAACAAGGATTTAAAACTTTTCTTTCTGTTTTCTGTAAAAGCAGTGGAAGGGTCACAAAGAATCATTAGAAGCATACCAAATTTCTGAAATAATAGGTGCCTTTTATTGTTTTATGTTGGTACCATAGAGGTGAAATAGTGAAGTAATTTTGCCTGCTGTTGAAACAATATACCTCTTCATTATTATACATAGCTTTCAAGCATATTGTTATTTGAGGATATAGTGTATCCAGCTGGTTGCTTATATAATCTTGAGGTTTAAATTTATAGAGTAGGATTTTTAGTGTATTTATGATGCTTATTAAAAAGGTATTTAAAAATGTATTTTAAAAGTAACTTGTGCAATATATTATATATATTATATATATAATTAAGTCTTGCTTAACACATACACAGAAACTTAAAACTGATCCAGATTTTCGGTTCAGAACTTCAACAATGAGTGAAAACGTAAGAGATTGCCAAAATACCTAATTTCCTGTAGACATGGCTTACATTGTGAAACATTTTAGTTCTATGTGAAAAAAAGATTTTTGGGGGACCACTTTAGCTGAAAGGAAGTAGTACAGGAGATCAGCTTGGTTTCTATGGATGAAAACCAAAGGACTGTTAATCTAGGTGCCAGATTAATTGTCTGAGTTGACCTCTTTGAAAACTCAACTCTTTCTCTCAAATTCCCTGGAAAAGCCTTGCGTGTGTTTTGGTATGTTCTGGTGTAATGACGGCCAATTGTTAAATGACCTACATTTCCATTAGTGCTACTTTAGAAAATAGGATGGTTTTACAGCAGTTGAAATAACTAAAACACCTTTTTTTACTTGTAGCTTGCACATACCATTCCTCTGTATGCTCCTAATCTGAAAAAATCTCTAGAGCACCATTGTACACACAAGTAACACTCTCCAAATCACTAAAGACTTTGAAGTCTGTAAACACTTACATTTGGGCCATATGTAAAGCTCCAAGACATCTAGCTCCAGAGATGCTTAAAGCTTTGGTTCAGGGTGAAGCCCAAGGTGGGAGTCTTCACTGAGGTATTCCGTTGTCTGCGTTGTGAACAGAGAGCAAAAAAAGAAGTACCATGGATTACTCAGATGTTAAACTATCTACATGCAGTTTTGAGAATGAACAATCAAATCCTGCCAGGAGAGATGGTTTTGCTCTGCTCATGACTAATTTATAACTGATCACCCAGGTAATATAGAAGCATTGAAACCTGTCATCCATAGGCTCTTGGTTAGATATGTGGAATTTACCTAAAGCATGAAGATTGAAGGTAAGGATTTGCCATATTGCTTAGAAGCAACAGAACTGATACCCTGCTTCTGCGGCAGTGCAGCTCTCTGAAAATACCAAGGCTTCATGGTATAGTCTAGAATAGCATGTGGTCCACAGAAGAAAACAAAATTCAGCCTTAAATTGTACAGGTTTTTCAGCCAATGGCTTATCTAAGAAATTTCAGTAATGGATGTGAGAAAAAGAGAGAAATGAGCCCTTCACATTTAAATTCAGGACATAAAGATACTGAGTCAGCAAAAATACTGTTATCAAGCTGCTAGTGTGTCATACGTGCTGGTGAGAAAACCTGCTGGTGTGTTGAGAAATCCTTATGTACGGTGGACTAAGGTTTCTATCACACTGAAGTCCATGTTAAACATCTGTGACTTTGACCTCTAAGCAGACATATCTGTGAGAGTGTGGAGTGGTAATTTTTGCTGTATGCTGAAGAGCAAGTGAAACAGTAGAAGCAGCAGATCCTTAAGGGTCTAACTATTCAGTGCTCTGAAAACCACATTTAGCAGTCTCATTGAAGGTGATGGTTAGAGCAGTGCTTGAAAAATCTGTGACAAATCCTCTATGATCCTCTGAAGTAAACTGTGCAAATTACATTGGTTTCATTTTGGAAACTGTTAAAAGTAGTCAACAACTAGTACGGTTGGGCTGGGACTTTGATGGTGCCTTAATTTTGGGTGGGATGAGCAGTTGAAGAGAACTGGGCACACAGTTCAATGTCTTTCCTGGAGCTCTTACAGCATAAGGAATGTGAATAAAAACTAGATTGTTTTATGTGGTGTTTTAGCCCTCCTAAAGCCTCCATCCCATGCCTTTCTTGTGCTATCTCAACACATCAAGAGCTAGGACTTTTTCTGATTAATTTCATAAAAAATCAAACTTAGTTCAAAAATCATCCTGCCTTGTCTAAAAAAACCACAGTGAATAAAAGCAAATCCCTCACCTGGCATAAAAAAGGTCTTTGGAATCACACAAATGCTTCATTCTTTCTCTGTATAGATTATAGAGCTGTTTTATATTAAGGCCTACTTGGGAATTATTTGATCTAAAGGTTCCTTATTGGTTCCAGTTTGGGCAGGCACAGTCCTATTTGGATAAATAGATTGTGTTCAAAAGGACCAACAAAAGAAAAATGGCCCTAAATTAATAAAATGATAATGATTCTTTGGGTTCAGAAAGCAGATGGTCGCGTATCACCCCAATACCTTTTTTGAACCGCTTTACAATTTTTGGAATCGGAGATAAACAATTTAGTCTCTCAATTAATAAGCATGTAAGGTACTGAAACAGAAGTTCTGAAAGCAACATGATAAGTAAACTGTGTTGTCAAATCCCCACCAGAAAGAATTTATTGGTAGTCTTTTATTCCTTCTGAATAAATCTTGCTGACCAATTCTTCTGAAATATAAATGAACAAACAAATGCACAAGGAGAACTTCCATCATACCAGCCTCATGCTGAATTATAGCTCAACTCTGTCAGCAGCTGTGGCTGGCCACAGACCCCATTTAATTGCACAAGAACATATTTACCAGTATGTTAAATAAATAAATATTTTCTCTTACTCAGTGGACATATATTGGGAAATTTCTAGATCTTTCATTTTCAAGACTTTTTTCATGTCTGGTGGGGTCAATTGGTTTTGTGTTTATTCCTTCTCCCTTTCTTCCTCCCACCAAGGGCTCATAGTGACTACTACTTACACAAGCCTTTTACTGCTTTAAAAGAGCTGAATTGTTACAGCAATTATATGCTTCCAACCTCATCTCAAATACCATTTCAAATTATGTTTGGATGAAAGCTTATAGCTTAAAATACGTGATAAATAAATGCTGCATAAATGTTCACGAATTTTTGAAAATGGCCTTTGTAACCCACTTTTTTCTTATTTAGCCACACCAAATTGGCATTCTCCCTAGGCACGTTATTTTTTCCTAGACTGAAAAGGAGAGGAGGACAGAAAGGTATGAAGGTTTAGTACTTTTCTAATTTCTTGTGAGATGCTTTCCATTATGGTTGTAGGGCCAGTTTAAATACCTAAGATAGCATGGCAGAAAGACAAAATGAAGATTAACAGTAGGGATTGAAAAATTATAATTAAAAACCATATGAACTATTACTGAGACAGAATGCTTCTTGTGAGAAGTGTCTTTCTCTCTCTCTTTCACTCTGTCTCCTGTTAAATCATATTCAGTGCATTTTGCAAAGTTACTACCCCAGCCTATCTTCAGCATTTCTTCCATTCGTATGGTCCATTGTTTCTTCAGCTGGCATCATGCATTTTAACTCTTTCCTCTAAATCTGGACTATTGCAGGGTCAACAAATTCCTGCAGACATTTAAGTCAAGCGAGTGTAAGTCTGGCAGTTAACTGCCTGTTGACTCTCAGCAAACATGGGAGCTCTATTGCATGCTTTCAGACTGTGCAGACCTGGCAAACAGATCCTGCAAATCATAGTTAAGCGACAGAAAAAATTAGAAAGAATTAAGGCTTCATCCTCTTGAAAGCCTCCTAGAGAATGCTTTGGTTTTGGTTGCTCTAGATAAACAAAGTACTAATTGACAAAAGTGCTGTCTAGAAACTTAGGTGTCTTTAGATTTGAATTTTTATACTTGTAACCACCTTATTAAAATAATTCACCAATTTTTCTAAACACAAACATATATAAGCTGTAATAAAATGTTTAAAGAGAGGGCTAACAAGTAGCTCATTAATACACAGTGAATACCTAGAGGAAAAAAAAGGATGATAAATATAAAGAAGCTATTTATTCATAAGATACTGGTACTTATGTGAAAAGACAAGCCAAACAAAAATCAAAAATAATAAGTCTTTGCTGTCTCCTCCTTTCCTTTCGGCTACAGTCATGGCATGTGATGGATTACAGTTTAAAGACAACAAACAAGGTTGACAGTTTTTAGGGACATACCCAGTTGCTTTTTATTTGCATGTACAATGCTGGCATGTGAGAGCTCTGATGCATTAATTGTCTTGTGGAAAACGTGGAGGAAGATAACATATACAATTGGCTGTGTTATTGATACGTGCTGTGCGCGCACTAGATGTGAAACAACAGAAAACAAGCAGGCGGGAATGAGGAAAGTCCACCATCTACAGTTTTTAGGTTAGAAGTTTCCGTGCTGAAGGTATGTGGGTGCAAACAAACTTGGCATTTTAAGTAACCATTTTTTTTTCTGACTTTTTAGTCCAGAACTACAGCCTATAGCCTTAACCTTTGATATCTGATATATAAATAAGTTGGGAGCTCTATCTCTCCAAGACGTGCTAATTTAAATTTCTTCCACAAGCGCACCATTGATGTTTCCCCATAGTGTTTTAGGGCTACCAAGTTGCTACTGCTTTAGAATTTATCAGTGTTATGATAAATTCCTTCTAGAATTTTTTTTCCTTTTGCTATTTCTGTATTTTGAAAAATGAAATCACTATTTACACTTTTTCCTGAAAACTGGGGAACATATTCGACTCATTGCTGCCACCCCAGATGTTAGTTTATGCTGCACTGGACTTCTATCGCTCAATGGTAAAAGTAAAAACTTCTTTATAATAAATATTCAGTAGATAACAAAATCATCATTCACTTTTCTTAAGAGTTGTAACATTGACCTCACAAAAGTCAAATAAAATAGAACCATGAATACACACCCTGGAACAGATTTTCAATACTTGAACAGTATCATCATATAGAGAAATATTTTATGACACTCAGGATATTTCCTTCTAAACAGAAGAATGAAGAAAATAGAGGGGAAAAAAGGGAAGAAATTATGTGTGGTGAGTTAATTAAATTGGGTTTTTATTTTGGCTAAGAAACCCACAGTACTGTAGTTAGTTTCATTCTTTCCTTCAACCTTTTTTATCTGAAGCCACATATCTGAATTAAAACAAAACTATGAACTCATTCTACTAAAAACACAGTCAGTATCCAGCTAAAACTTCTCTCCTCTCTCCTTACCTATGAGGGTTATTGTAACATTTCCACATGAAATCATAGCTGGGAAGAAAGAATTTTATGTAAGATTGTGAGAAATGCAAATAAAATCTGCAGCCTAGCTGCTTCACGCTGCAACAGTTGAAACAGCCAAAGTAGGAAATTTTATGGAGCCTCTCCTGTAAGATAGATATATTTACTTCTGCTATTACTATGTACTGTTTTGACTATATGTTTTACTCTGTATATATTGATTCTATCTGGGTATCTAAGTGTCCAGGTAACCAAAACATTTGCTGCAAGCCCAAAACCTTGCTAGTGTCTTTTACAGTTGCTCAGGTGCAACTTTTTTTACAATTACTGTAAATGAGGCCATAAGCACTAGCTGGTTTTTTTTTTTTTCCTGAACCTACTGTATTTTAATGTCATTGCTGCACATCCAAGTCTACCATTAAGGCATTAATATTATTTTCACGTGTAAGGTGACAATGAGGCACAGGCCTCCTCTTGCTTTAGTACACATAATAGATAAAGAATATGTCAAAGCTTCTCAGTCTCCATTGTCTCTGATCTGTGTTTGAGAGACAGCACAATCTGTGAGAGAGTACACAACAACTTCTCCAAGGACAAGTTGTTGTGTACTTTTGCCATCCTCCTTGATGGCACACATTTTCAGAGAAAAATCCCAAACCAAAACAAAAAGAAGAAAAATTGCCAGTTCTGCCTGGCAAACAAAGACTGTGGTGGCTAACAGGTGGCAGTTTTACACTGGTGGAGGTGTTCATTCCCATCTTCCTTTAAGACTCACTATTCAGAGTCTTGAATGACAATACTCTGTCTGTGAACCCACACATCTCGTAATTATCAGCTAATTGATACTTCTGCCTATATCCAAAAACATTAGCTCAAAGAATTTTCAGCTTCTGCATCATATCAGCAACACCTTGCCCAATGGATTTAAAAGAAATCTTCAAAAGGCTTTTCTATTTAAGTTGTTTATTAATTTAATTCCTGTTAAAAGGTAACCCAGATCTATTCCTGCTGCACATAATGTCCTCTCTACTTATGATAAATTCCATATGTATTAACACACCTGTGTGAGAGAAACAGCATGCAGAGGTCTACAGATGTTAGACAAAGTGTTAAAGGAAATGTTTCAGGTGGGCTTTATCTTGATGATCTTAACAGCTATATTGCTCTCTCAGATGCTCCATGCCAGTTGAATGCTTCGTGGTTGAACATTGTAAGAGAGGCCTTTTCTGTAAGAGGTCAGTTTTTGTTATATACACATACCCCCACATTATTTATTTGACCTTTTGGTTGACATCATGCGGTCTCAAGTTTTTTTTTTCAGAAACAAGTTTTTTTTTTTTTTCTGAGGAAGTGTCATGTATCTGATTCTGCTTCCTAGCTAAAGCAGGTAGCAGAAAATAGTCTCAAACTACCAGTCTTTTTGGGAAATAAGATCCAGAATAGTTGTAAATCACCTAATCAGCATAAAAAATACTTGGTAAAAACTCTTGGTCACAATAACGGAACTAAATCCTGATTAGATCAAGGTGTATATCTCTCAGAGAGGCTAGGCATACAAATATATGAAATGTATATGCTGTGGTGGAGTAGCTGTCTGTGAAGACCAATAGGTGAATCTCACGCTCAGGGTATGAGAGTTGACAACAACTTAGTTTAATTTAAGAGGTTTCTGAAGTAGACTACAAGTTGAATTTTGTGTCAAGACACTTTGCATTTTAACTCTATAGCGACCTTACTTTTTTCTTTGTTTTCTTCAGTATCATGTCTTGATAGCCTGTCTTCAAGATTTTATCCACAAATTTGCAAGACTGGAAGGTTTTCCTTCCAGTAAAATTCAGGTAGTGAATGCTGTATCTTTCTACTAATGAACAGAATAATAATCAGTTAGCTTAAAAATCTCACAGGTATGGGAGTACTGCAGTTGTCTCATAGTCATTGTAAGTCCTTGAGAATGTGAATTTGTATTATGAATGATATATACTGAATATAATTGTATTATGAATCATGGCAACTTCTCTTGAAATAGAGCACTGCCACTGATAATGCAAAAAATTGTTTTTAAGAAGGTCTGTTCCCGCCTAAGCTTAGGCAAATGTTCATAGAAAATTGCAAACTCCTGTAAAGGAGAGAATAAGAAGCAAACAAAAGTCAGGAAACCAAGGGAATACTTTTCCTGTTTCCTAGTGTAATTTTTAGAAATAACTGCAGATTTGGCATGACCTAGCAACCAAAAAAAAAAAAAAANTTTGTAGAAATAATTTTTCATATTTGGCATTTATGAACCATTGTGCATCTACAAGTAAGACCTGGAAACAGATTTATTGCAGAAATTTTGTTTTGAGTGAACTCATATAATTTGGGAGTTTGAGTTTTCATAAATTTTTATTAATTATTGGTCTCAGACTTTAAGTAAAAGTGAATAATTCTAGGAAACATTGTATTCAACCTTTCTCTGAGGAGTTTCACATCCAGAAATGCAAGATTCTCCAGTGAATATTGATCAAAAGTAGCTATAAGGTCAAACTTTCAAGTTGTCTGTTAAACTTTGAAATTAGAAGTTTCAAGAATGCACATATTCAGCTCATATTTTTTCAATTAACTATGCAAATCTTCTCTAAAAACTTTCCCGTAATGTGCTATCTAAAGTTGTTCTGAGCAAGAGCAGCCAAAGGTATCAAAGCACATCAGACAGCTGATGTTTCCTCTGAAAGATGAGAAATGGAGGTTCATCACTTATGTCCAGTTCCCATGTTTACCATCTATGTGCAACTTACACAAAAAGCTAATAATACAAAGCTTAACCTTGCTTATTTCTCTAACATGAAGAGTATATCTTGTATATCTCTTCTTCCTGTCTATCTGTCTTATAAATGTTGAAGTCTATGGGTGGATATAGATTTTAAGTGAATGTTAACACCTATCTTATCATTAACTATCTTATTTTTGACAATTCTGATTCTTGTTACCTCGTAAAGAAGTTTTGATGATTCTGAATTCCTGTTACCACATAAAGAATCGCCAAACCAGGAGAAGGGCAAATTTCCTTCTCCACATTTTCATATAGGGAAAATACAGGAAAAGGATGGGAAGAGAAGTTTCTTGAATGTTTCATGTGAGGCCATGATTTGAATGTTTTATGGTGATTACAATGGCTCTTCATCTTCAGTAAAAACATTTGCTTTTTCAGAGTTGTTGAATACTCAGATTTTTTAACTAACCGCAGTAGGAGCTGAAACAATCCAGGCCCTTTCAAAGTCAATACCATAAGAGTACAATACCCTCTAGAGGTATGGAAAGCAACATGCATAACTACAGTTTTCTTGTGTATTTCATGTCTAGCACCAGTTTTGTTCTGAATACGTATTTCTTTTTTTTTTAGATTTCTGAACTAAAGTAATAACTAATAGTAATCCAAATACATTATATTACACTAAATACCTTACCCATGCCCCCTTTTCTACTTCATTTGCTAAAAATGGTAGAGATCCTTTTGCCCTGGAAATACCAGATGGTGATTTTCTCAACTACCCATGACTCCTTTGTTCTCTCAGCATTTAGTTCAATCCTTTTTGACGGGCTTAGCTCACTCATTACTACTCAAAGTCTCTATATGATCAGCTTGGACTTCTAAGATTGGTATCCTCCTCTCCTGTGAAAAAAAAATTAACCTACAGTTTCAGAATTGTAGCTTTTTACCTCCAAACTCCACTACCTTTTCCACTGATATTTTTCTTGACCTCAAGAGTGATTCCTCTTAAGACATGTGAAACTGCACAACCACAGCCAACATAAAGCCAGAGGCATGCTTCCATGAAAATACTATCTGATTTTTTCAATCTTCTCCATCTTTCCCTATGGCCTATTTTTCCTGCCTTGTAATTCTTGTGCTTTACATGTTTTGCAGAGCACTTAAGTATCTTCTATACAGCTGAGTCTGAATTCTTCTTGTCCAGCAAGTGTAAGAGAGAAGATTTTCCTACAGACCTGTGTTCCTGCACAGATACTAACAGGAATTTCATTGAGGCTATAGGTCCTTGATGGTTTTCTACAATACCATTAACTTGTGCTTGACACAGGTTTTGTCCCTGGCAGCAGCAGACTTACCTGACTAAGGATTACCTCCTCAAGGATGATTTTGAAGTTACAGCACTTATAAAACAGCTGTGAAAATACATGGGGAGTTCAAACTCAACACTCTGGAGATGCAGCTCTTCTGCATCTCTTCTATACCTCCCTCCACAGACTTATCTCTTGCAGGCATAGCCTAGTATAGTGTCTGAAATAATTTATTGTTTAGTGTATATAAACAAAATACGGCCTAATGTTCTCTGGTATTGAGTTGGCTAAGGAAGAATTTTTACTAGCTATATCCCTGCAATATCTAGCAATACCTTTAACACAAAATGTAGAAAAAGGACTATGTGAATCCACATTTGATCAGACTAGGCCATATATTCAAAAAGCAGAAAAGAGAAAGTCCAAGGATCTGGTGAGGCAGAACGCTAATATTAATATTTTTTGTACAGGGTTGAATATATCTTAAATGAAGAATGTTATGCTACCATGACAGTAGTTGCTCACCTTTATTTTTTTTAAACAAGGGGAGAAAGGAAGGAGTTCCTTGAAAGACCGATGCACAGATTCACAACTGGTTTATTTTTCACAGGAAAAAAATCACATTTTGTACCTTTATGTTATTTGTCAAACCTCTTTAATCTAAATTGCTAAATGTTGAGTGTGTCAGGAGACCATCTATTCCATTGGTGCCTAGGAGTACCATTGACACTCTAATACAGGTGCTTGTAATTTATTTATTACAATAAACAGCAGCAAAGGAAGTATGGTAAGCAATGTTAAGTAAAGAACTAATGTCTTAGTGATAGCGTACATGCAAACCAATGTTTATTGGCTTGGGATGCTTTGTCCAATTTGCAATTATGTTGATGTTGTATATTTGATTATGGCATAACTCAAGCTATTCTCAAGATTTCTTGGCAGTTCAAAGTAATGGAGACACCAGCAATTTCCTCAGAAGTGAAAAACTGTCTTCTGTAATTAATATACTGTTTTTGATATTTACTCCTACATCCTGACTGCCAAAAAATGGCACTAATGAATGAAAAACTTCAGTTAATGCAGTTTCTTAAACTCAGTAGAATTGAACACATAAGAAAAACATCACTCAGCTCTCTTTCTTCTCAAGCAAAAATTAATAATTTTTGGAAATACATCCTGAAATCTCAAGACTGTAGCAAAAGCCTGATGAGTTTTAGGCAAGATTTTGTTGCTGAAGCCTGCATAGCTTCAGCAAGAGTAAATGGCTGACAGTAATAACGTACTGAAGATGTCTTTCCAGACCAGCTGAGGTAAAATTAATGCTAGTTCCATTTTCCTTCCTCCTCTTGTCAAGAGAAAGAAAAGCAGGGACAACAGCCCAAATCCTCAGTCTTTCCTGCCACTGCTCCCACCACAGTGTTACAGGTGTGTTGGAAAATGTTCAGCTCATTTTTACTGGTAGTTACAACCACAAAACAAAACAGGTATTACAGGTTTCCTGCTTCACCTCAGTGACCCAGCTGGTAAATCTCTGGTAGAACAGGACCATCACTGGATGCCCACTTGTAGCCTGATAAATGGATTTTATAGTCTCTTTTTCAGTGGCTAGGAGTATTTCAGAATTTCAGGATTATGATTGGCCTAATGAATCTGAGTGAATACCTTTATGGAAGATAGCTGGCAATTAATCTCAGGTGTGTTTGCACAAAGGCTGATCTTTGTTACCTCTCCCATCCCAATGTGCCAGAGAAAAGTTGGCCAAGGCAGTAATTTTAATCTGGAGTTCTTACGGTGGCAGGTGTGGAAAAAGCTGGCATCTCTGATGGGATGAGCTTCCTCTTCCAATGCAGAAGGGCCATGGTGACCATTGGGAAACACAAGGAAAGAAAATTTCTAGTTAGTTCAATCTGTCTCATGGGTGCATTCAGTAAAATTTAAATTAAAACTACACTCTTGTTATGGTGCCTGTGTTGCAGATGTCTGTATGTTCATCCATTTTAGTTTAAACTAGAAGTCACACTTTCCTAAAAAAGTTTTGAATAAAATGTAATCAGAAGCTAAATATTGATTAATATTTTATCATGTAATATTTTCTATATGATGGAGATTTGAAGTTTTCAGCTTAAACGCTTATAGGAGTTAAACTTGTGCCCTAAGTTTCTGCTCAGTGCAAAGAGCAAGTAAAAGCTGAAAATCAGGATTTGCAATGGCTAACCCAAGCCATCCTTAACTACCTACACCTCTATAATGTCCTATACTGGCTATGCAACTGTAGAAATAGACTTAAAGAAGTAATCTATCCTTTTAGCTAATAACATCAAAATGAGACCTTTTTCTTCACTTTGCCTGGACCTCTAACCTTTAAAGGTGAGTTAGACAGCTGCACAAAACCTGATCTCATTTTCTGCCCCTGGCAAGATTTTTTCAAGTTCATCTTCTTTTTTTCCCCCTTCTCTCAAAATCTGATGAAAAATGAAATGTCATGAAAACAGGCTCTGAGGCTAAAAACCCTCTGTCTGTCTCTGTGACAGATGTCAGTTTGAAAGGTTTCAGGTCACCTGTCAGAACTATGTCAGTATGATCCATACAAACATCTACTCAACCTCTAACACTAACATTGAGTTCTGCTTTTTAAAATACCCCTTGAAAAAGAATCAAATGATTTCAAGTCACTGCCTTTTCCCCTTTCTTTTAACACTGATTAATGAGCCAAACTCTCGGGCAAGAAAAAAAAAAAAAAAGAAAAATGGGTGGGGGGAAAGGAAAAAAAGAGCCTTTAAAAAAGGACAGTTTGACCTTTTTGTGCCCCCTGGCAGTGAACCAATCAGCATTCTCATAATCCAAACACAGATGCCTGGAGCTAAACAAATCCTATACTTGTGAACAAGAGTTCAGTTTGCTGTCAAAATATAATGATGAGCAGTGAAGTGCTGCTCTTTAGAAAAATATCCTTAAATAAATTAAAATGTTTTTCATTAATAAAGGGAGTAACATGAATAATGTCACACATCACTAATAGCATCATTTGGAAACATGTATGTTGAGATATTTATATATATTTATTCTACATGTGTACATTTAAGCCATAGTACCTCATCTCTACATGAGACATAATCCCATAATATTTTTTGACACCAAACCCACTGCTCATCTAATGCTGCAATTCAGTACTTTGTAATGATTAATTAACAGGCTTGCATGTTACTTTGTTCCTTGCTTAGTGTCATAGTGTTTGCATTATTTCTCACATGCATGATCTGCCCTTTTAAAGTTTAAGCCTCTATTTTGTAAAAAAAATTATTGCAGTATTAAAGAAAAGATCCCAGCTGCATGACAGTTTTTATCAGTGTGTTGTTTTAATAGTCTATGAAATATGCTTAGAGCTTTCTGCCAATTTCTATTTTCAAATGTCCCTACTTTTCACAAGTAGGTTCTTGATGTTGATGGGCATTTTTTTGATTTTTCTTAAAAACTTGTAATGTCAATTTTAGGCTCCAATATAACAGTTGGGAAAAAAGATATGGACATCACACTGATACACCACAGATGCACCAAATTTAAATGCAACCACAAAGTAATTCAACACTATTTTTTTTTTCAGGGTTAAATATGTGATTTAATTCATGCATGAAACTGGTGAGAAAGAATAGGTGGTCATTTAATGCTGTGTTATTGTGGAGCACTCTCCTGCTGTGCAGAATCCTCTTTTTAACATTTTTCTAATAGGTATTTGTGTGCTGTTGGACTCGCTACATGTCCATAATCTTTCCTTTTCTCATATATGCCAATAGCATATATGGAAACAAACTTCATCAGATTTCAGTTCCTCCTTTTTTTTTTGCTTTTAAATACTTAATGGTGGCCACTCACCAGCAGTTAGTTTCATTAATATTAAAACGGAATCATTCCTGAATCACAGGAAAGCAGTCAGCTTGATGTCAAATGGTTACAGCTCTTATAAAACAAGTATCAACTTCATTTTGGGCCATCCTAAAGAGACTTGGGAACAACTGGAGACAGAATCATCCACAGAAAACTATCAGTATTGTTTAGACGAAGATAGCCACAAACTTCCTGAAATACTTGACTGTATCTACTCTCTTTGTGACTCATGTTTACGCTGTTTATTTACTTTAATGCAAATTTTTTTGTTTTTATTATTTAATCTTCCTGTTGAACATTATTGTTTAATACAATTGTAGAGTGGAAATAAAGAAATTTACATGTCATATTAGACTGCAAGGTGGACAGTATGATTATTTCAAAGCCCTGACTGGGATGGATAGTTTCACTGAAAACCCACCAGCTGTACAATTTTTCTGGTCACAGTGGCAATGACTCAGACAGGACCAGGATTGAGCACCTTAAATACTTACTGTTGCAACTCCAAGTCCACTTTGCAAATGAGGGTAAACCTCTTCAAAAAGCAATATTCCTTGTGCCTTCAGAATTGTAAGTAATAATTACGGATATTTTCTTTTCAGTCTTCTCATAACTCCCTGGTTTGCAAATAAATCTGCAAGATATAATTTTTTTTCTTGTGCCAAAAAGCCCATTAATGCTAGAAGTTAAATACTAAGAATGTTTAACAGATGATAAACCATTTAACATAATTTCCTTGCCTCTAGTTATTTTCAGCACTTTGTGACACTGTTCCTCAAAATAAAACTGTGAACTAAAAGGTATACACAGTCCTTATCACACAGTAAGGCCTTTTGGAACCTAATAAATTAATTACATCTCTAAAGAAGTCTTTCACTTGCTTCTCTCCTTCAGCATTGACAGCTGTATCTGGCCAGTCAGCCAAACACCGAGGGCATTATTGCAGATAACAGTCAGAAATGTCAAAGCAGTTATTGGTGTTGCACAGGAATAGCGTATTAACGGTGCCACAAACAGTCTTTCCCTTGTAAGAACAGTGCTTTGATGTTCAAACCCCTAGCAAGACTATTAGGGAACGAGTAAAACAACAACAACAAAACCCAAAAAACCAACCAAAACCCAACCAACCAATCAAACAAAACAGAAGGGTGGGTGAAAACAACAATTGTGAAGATAGATTTCCCAGCTGAAATTAAGAATTCTGAGCAGCACTAAGATTAATTACTCTGTAGTAGCAAGCAGGCAGCAGATTTATGGTAAATGACAGAATGTTTGCAAATTTTTCTGACTACTTGATTAGAAAATGCACCAAGTACAGGCATCAGTCAAGTGTGCATTATTTAAGTGGTTGGTGTCTGGTGACAGTCTGGAAGCTGGAATCATTGTGGTTGCCTGGAGGAAAATTCACACTTTCTGGGAGAAATTCTTTCACCTTTGTGTGCCCACATCACCGATCTCTCCTCGTGGCAGCTTAGGATACACTGGAACTTTGTGACCTGGAAAATGTGGGACAACTGACACAAGGTGACCTCCTGAATGCTGGGGTAGGCCCAATTAATTTAAAATTTTGCTTGGCCTTGTCTCTTCCAATTTTCTAAATCCTCTGGAAAAATGATTAATGCGTACACTGCCAAAGCGAAAATATTTTTGACCCTATTAAAGTCGACCAAGGGTAAACCAAGTGTAGGCTGGCATTGTATCAAACTAGCTTTATTAAATTTGATTTGAGGTTTGTATGAGGAAGGGACAGACAAGGACATTATTTCGCACAGCAACTCCCTTTTTAAAATGAAAATACTGGGAAGAATACAAAGTACTGGTGTACTTTGGTACAGAGCTGCATTTAACCTAGCAGAATTTTACCAAAAAAGTGATTGCTTTTGAGAAAGCTTTGTATTTCCTCTCTGGGAAAGCATATTGTTGGTAAAGTTGATTCATTATATTATGAAGATTGTTTCCCTTGAAGTGGAGAGATTCAGACCTTGCCTTACTTCTTGCCTTTTCGGATTTTTATTCTCCAAAATATTCTTTTCTTGCCAACTCCAGCAGCTGGGAAAAGGGTTTGAGGATATGATGTACAGCAGATGTAGGCACCTCAGACATAGAAAGTGCTATTTTCTACACTTTTCCCACTTTCTACAGCACTCCTTTTTGTTGTTGTTTTTGTCATTGAAGTGCTCCAAAGTTCTGCATAAACCAAAAATCACTATGTTTCTCAGCATTTATTCTGGTGCATTAATGATCTTTAAATACAAGACCCTATTCTCACCTTCCAGGAATCTTTTAAGGCTGCAAAAGGAATGAAGTCCAAATGTTATCCCTCACTGCAATTACTGTAGCTAAAAAAAAAAAAAAAGAGCCAGAAGTAAGAGGACTTTGCAATTTTTTTTTAAATTGAAAAGAGTGATAGCTCCTATGTTTTTCAGCCCCCTAAATCCTAACAGAGGATTTCAGATGCCATCCTGTCCTTGATTCTTCTTGGCCTGTTTATGTATCCTATTGGCAAGTTTGGCTAGTTTAACACAATTGCTAACAAGTTTGTCAGCTCCCAGTCCACGCTTGCCTCGTTCCAGCTTGGAAACTGCAACTCCATTAATTGAATTTGGTGTGACTTGTTTGTAGGGAGGGCCTACTAGCTCTGATGCAGGATCTCCAAACTGACTCTTGCTTGCCCAGAGGCTGGACTGAGATGTGTGCAGGAGCCTCTGGACACCTTGGGCTGCTGAGTATGGGGTACAGATTGAAGGCTAAGATAACACATTAAACAGTCCATCAGGGGATGCTTTCTATCAGTCGACAATAAATCACAAACAAAATCCCTTCAAATGTCATTGTACAGCTAATGCAGAGGAGAACATTCAAAGCTTTTAGAGCTTTTGAGTAATATAAGGCTCATAATTGCCAAATGTTCTGTACTGACAACATGAAATAATTCACTCAAGAGAGAACTAAAGCAGAAATTGCACAGCCTAGCCAGCCTTACTTAGAATGAAACTACAACTACAGTGAAAAAATAACCAAACTACTGTCTTTGAGGAGATGGACAAACTGATGCACACGTATGACAGCCTTATTTTGGTAAGATGTGAGCTGGCTGGAGACCACCATCAAGCTGTCAGCAAATAAGCATTAAATGATTTTGATGAAATGACTGAAATTTTGCTTGCATTAAGCTTAATACACTAAAATGAAGAGTCCCCTGAATGTCCTTCCTCCAAATGCAATTTTGGCATTCTCAGACAGCATTCCATCACATCTAGATGTAGTATAAATATAAAGATGTACATATATATATATACATATATATGTATTTAATATATCTCTATGCCTGAAGTTTTTAATTTGGACAAATTTTTTTGTTTACACTAGTTTTTTAACCTCCTTATCTAGAGTCAGAGAGACTTCTCTTCCTCCAGGCCTGTCAGTTTCTCCAGATATGTTGGTAAAAGATGGATAAAAATCAGGCATGATATGCAAAGCTTGGGTCTGACTATCAAACATGATTTTTTTCCAAAAGTCAGAACTCATATACAGGCCTCATCCATTTATAGCTAAGGAATCATTAATATAAGTAGATCTCTGAATGTCTGCTTGCTGGCTGGAACTAAGGACAGTGTAAGCTTGATGTGAGAGACCTCAGATTTAGGCGTGTGGAAGAGAAACACAATGTTAGCTCATCCCAATCTAATAAAGGAAATGGTTACAAGGATTGTTGAAATGAAAAATATATACATAGAAGTGCACCACCACTATACTTGAATTATTTCATAGTTTTCCTGTGAGTAGACTTGGTAACTTCTCCAATAAGTTAGTTTTTCTAGAATCTAGTGGATTGCCTACAGCATTTTTGAGAGCAGCATCAGATCCAAGTATTAAAAAAAACCTCCTTCACAATTCTGAGCTAATTTTAATACTGAAACTTCAAAGATGCGTTCAGCAAAGGGTGAGAGGACTCATAAAGTGAGCAAGTCTAATTTCCTGAAGAGATGCAGACAGTTTCCAAAGTGACTAAACAAATCACATTTTATTCCAGTTCTAGTTCACCTCCATGCTTTATTTATAAGACATCTATCATTTTCTACTTAACTGTGAAGCACTTTGAATCAAATTCTCATTAAATTTCTCCCTTGGTAATTATAAAGAGAAACAGAGAAATACCTGTAAAGTGGTTCAACCAAATATTTTACTTATCTGTAATATAAACTTCTGATTAGAGGGCAATATCTGTGGTTGAAGTTTTGCAGATACTCTCTGTAGATACATCAAAAGTTTCTTTTGTTAGATTCCTTGTTTGAATTGCTTCCAGGGCTCCCACACCTGTGGCCTTTGCCACCACCTTGCTATTTTACTTCTCCTTTCAGCCTTTTCTGGAGAACTCGGCTCTTTTGGTGACAATTACCCATACAGAAAAGAACGGTTCTTTTCTGTCAGGATGTTTGGGTGTTGTTGAACTGCATGCTTGATGATTACCTGCCCACTGTCAAAGACTGAGGAATCAATAAGTAATAGAGAGATCTAATATCCTGTAAAGGGAATATGAACAATACCTGTGTACAGAGCAGGTACATTTGAAAGCTCATATATTTTCATTTGAAAGCCATGTATTGTTGAACATCAGAGAAGGAGGCTTTGCGTTTGACTGACAAAACACCACAGGAACTGCAAGCATAATAAGCTAACTGTTTTCTGGTGTAAATGGAAAATGAAGGATCATGTCTGAGATTTGTTATAGTACTGAAGCTACTTGTCTTACAGATTAAATCTCAGTCTGCTGATAATTACAGACTCCACATCATTATCCTTAGGGAGAAAGTGTGCATATGCTCTGTCAAAGTCATTCTGGTGCCCAGTTTGTGGGAGGGCTGCTTATGATTTATGTGGATTCAAGGGTCACAAAGTAAGTACATTTTGACTTTAGCTTAGATGTTGCTGTGAAGATTTAGTTCAACAAATAGGAGAGATGGTCAGGCATCTGGATAAGATGAATGATAAGATGAATGCATCCAAAATGTGCAACATCATGAGTTCTTTTCTCTGCCTTTCTCCACAAACTTCATTGGAGCTGGTACCCAAGATGATGTGGTTTCAAGGCTTCTTTAATCTTCAGACTAGGTGTTTTCTGTTTTTAGTCTCTTTTCATAGTTCTCCATTTTCTTAACTAGGCACCTCTGATTATTGACTGCCTCATTTTTTTTTTTAAACCAAAATCCATGAGAATCATATTTCCCTTAGGATGAGAGAACCAGGATCCTCTCACTTGTCAAGATAAACATTATCTTCAGACATAGCCTTGTGGTGATTGTGTTTATCAAAACACTCCTATCAGACCAGATCCATTAATAGTTCTCTATGTTACTGCATGGACTGTAACTTCTGGAAGAATTTGAGCTGGCTCCACTTCGTGGTGTGAAAAGTGCAAGACTGGCAGTTTTTTGAAGACTATAGACAGTAAGGGGAGGAGAGCAGCTGAATATCAGTTTCCAGAGAAAACAGAGTAATTTTTATGGAAAAAAGAAGTAACAGCTCATTGGAGCACCCGGCTAAATGCAGAGGCTTTAGTTGCTGCATAAGATATTAGAGATGTGTCTGTTCATGGATAGCTAACCATATTCATTGCCTGAGTGGGAATGCATTCACTGGTCATGCTGACAGCTGCTGTGGGGCGAGGTGCGATCTACAGGAGAGATAATGAGGAGTACATTGATAGTGCCTCCATGTTGAAAGACAACAAAAGACTAGTACAATCTTGAGTTCAGTTCAGCTTAGCTCTTTTATTAATTTTCAATGAGGACCAGACACAGTTTTCCAAGAAAACTGTGTCTATAGGGTAGATGAGTGGAATAACTGCAGATAATTTCCTCTTTTATGACTAAAGAAACTTATAATTCTATATTAAATAGAACAGAAATACTGTAGCTAGAATGGTAGATTTCATGTTTTATCCTGTGTAATGCTGAAAAGTTTTCTAGCTAAGGATTCTGCAGAGGCAAAACCTGCACAAACTGGTGCTCAATTAGTATCGTAATTCCTGTATTTCCAAAATTAAGTATAAAGGTTGAAGTGATTAGTAGTTATTTCTTGTACTAGGCACAGTAAAAATTAAGTCTTTCATAACACCACAGTTCCTAAGTGATTGAGGATTACCTTTTATGCAACATTTGTTCCCAGGTCTTACTGTGCTATTGAAGTTGCATGGTTCAGTCAAGACAGGAATTAGATTCTCTGCATCCCAGAGATCCACTTGCAATTACAGCATCTTTATAAGTCTCATCATAGTAATGTATCTGATTGGTTCTGGCTCAGTACAAGTTGCTGAGGGAGGCACTATCTGGCATAAAAAGTTATTTAAGACAAATATCTACTCTACAGCTTAACTCTGATGGAAGCAATCTGGTTGGAGTACTTTCCTTTTCTATTTTTCTCTGTTTCTCTATTTAAGTGTCATGAGCCTTCCAATTTAGTATTGAGGTATTCTGATCATTATTAAAGTGTACATTTTTTTTGGTGTTTTCAGTTCACAGCAGAATTGTGACAACTTTAGGGTCAACAGCTTTTCACCCTCAGCTATTGCTTAAAACCTTTGCCACGGAACTATTTTCTATACATGTTAATTGTCCAAAGATAACTCAAAAGATCAGTAGAATTTAATATCCTAAAGCTTTGTATTTATTTTTGAGGTACTGCACCACACCAGCACACTTCTATCATGTCAGATTTTGTTACACAAACTTACAGTGAGAAGAAATTTAACAGGAAGTGACATGGTTTAAGTGATGCACTGACATGTATAATTTAAAGTCTGTAATCTTATTGGAAGCAGACACCTGCAATTAATTCAGATATTGGGAATTCAAAATGAAATTTTTTAAAGCCAGAAGGAATTTACGATGCACATTAAGCTCATGAACTGGTGAATTTATCTGTTTATCTAGAAAAACAGCACAGTCAGAACTACTAATGCTCTTCCAAGAACTCCTCTGTGAAGTACCATTGTTGTTGCTTTGATGAATCTATAAAACACATAGAAATTAAGGTTTCTTCAGGTCCTGCCCTAGCCATGAAGACAGAGATTGATTTGAAAGCAGTTTGAAAAGGAGATATCTTTGTTTTCCTTACTCTTAATGTTTTCTATTTACTCAATATCCAAATTGGTGACTAAATTAATGTAGGAAATTACATTTACTTTCTGTGGTGTTATATTGGTGAATGTAGTGGATACCAAGCAGAGATACTGTTTCATGGATATGACCAGAAGTCCTGATTCTATATGAGCAATTTTGCAAACATACAATGTTTCATCTTACAAATACCTCTTCAAAAACAATTTTAATACAACAAAACATGCAGGCCTTAACATATGCCTATTTTCTAGATTGTTTTTCTGTAGTCACATAATTGTAATTTGAAAATCAGTATTTTGATCATCTCTAATAATTGGAAAATATTGCTTTGTTTAGCTGTGCCCTGCTATGAAATCTGTAAATGAGCCAGCAGTTTGAGTCCTGCATACTAATAGTAATGAACACAGTGGTTGTAAGGCTGAAGAAATTTTTATTTTCTGTCTGTTCAAATGATTCAACACATGGGGGATATAGATATCTTTGCACCTATTTGCTTAAAAGAAAGTAAGAAAAGCTACTGGAACAGCTCTGAAACATACATAATACAAAAAACATAAAAGAAGGGCAGCAGCAACAGAATTCATCCTACTATGACACCAGTAGTTTCCACTGTAAGCTTATATTTAATAATTTTATGGATAATTCATAACTAATTAAATGTTAGCCTTTATTTATTTATAATTTGTGTATTATTTTCCACTGGATTACAGACAATTAATCAAAAAGAATCTATTGACAGACACCTAAATAAGTAAAGCAGAGATTAGGATCTTTATTTAAATCTAATCATCATGTGGATGTTTACGCTCAGGGTTCTGCAAAAAGTTTTGGCTTTTTCCTCTGAGTGTAAACCCTTCTTTTCCTGACATCATGGATGTTGACATGAAAAGTAAGAAAAGTAAAACTTGTGTGCCCTGGCAATAAGAGATTACTCTAGCATCAAATTCTCACATTTATTAAGGGAGCCCAACAATTAAATAATAGTGTAGGGATACAAAATGCATGGCAAACTCTGATATATCTCAGGTGGGCTGAATGGTCAGGAACAGAAATTCAGGTAATCATTGTACTGTAAAGTGGACGTACCGTTGCCACGATCCGCCCTTCTGAGCTGAGGCAGCCTCACTTTCAAAACTGTTGGAAAATGCCTTTCCTTGACATTGGAAATATATATACCTGTATTTTTAAAAAATCACATAAGCATAGGCGGTCTGTCTGATGCTCCCCAGTTTGACAATCACTCATTTTTCTTCATCCTCTCATTTCTGGGACTGTTAGAATAGGCAACTTTTTTTTTTTTTTTCTGGTTAGACTACTCCTATCAGCCAATAATGGGGCTTGAATTGTGAGGCTGGCCAACCTACTACAACATACTTGCTTAATTTTCCCCGAAGAGTTTGGCAGTCCTGAAAGACATGCTCAGTGTAAACGAACAACTGAGAATGTAATTAAGAGGCATGTTAAACTATAAAAAAGGGGTAGTAACCACAGTATGCTTTCATCAATTAAAGCACTTTCTAATATCAGCCAATTACATCAACCTCCTCTGGCCCTTATATTTCTTAGGCTTTGTGTAACTGCTCCCTTTATCTCTA
>VWZW01000482.1:166218-179247 GCA_013397115.1 Edolisoma coerulescens
GCAGGTTGGGGAGGGGGAGATGGCAGCAGCAAACGATCAGGCGCATTTCAAAAGTAATTGGTCTCCAGGGAGGGTGCGGGTTGCTTCCTAGACCACTTCTACAGAGCCCTTTGCACCTTGCCAGCTGGAGGGAAAGTGCAGCCACTTCCAGAGAATAGCAGTGGGGCTAATGGAATTGCACATAGAAAATGAAGGGCCAGCAGCCCGAAACCAAAGGAGTTGATTAAAATGGGACTTCCTTCCAGATTTTCCTTCTTCTTCTTTTTTTTATTTTTTNCTACTCCTATCAGCCAATAATGGGGCTTGAATTGTGAGGCTGGCCAACCTACTACAACATACTTGCTTAATTTTCCCCGAAGAGTTTGGCAGTCCTGAAAGACATGCTCAGTGTAAACGAACAACTGAGAATGTAATTAAGAGGCATGTTAAACTATAAAAAAGGGGTAGTAACCACAGTATGCTTTCATCAATTAAAGCACTTTCTAATATCAGCCAATTACATCAACCTCCTCTGGCCCTTATATTTCTTAGGCTTTGTGTAACTGCTCNTGCTGACTTCACACAGAACTAGGTTAAATGCAAAAGCTTAGGATCCCTAAAACAAGTAGTTTAAAATCAGAGAGGTACACTCCAATCCCTGTCTTACTCCATATGTGGCATTAAATGAAATAAATTCAAAGGAACATTAAAGATTTTCAGTATTTTTTTTTTGTGTGTGTTTTTTTTTCTAAACACTGACATTTGTGANCATGTGGCTTTAGAAGAACACCAAAATGCTAATCTAATCCCAGTGTTGCCCAAAGGCATTACATGGGCCCTGACATGGATCCAGGATTGGTGGCACCCTAATTCAAATAAAAGCAAGAATTAGGGTTGATCAGGTGTCTCGATGACAACAGTACAATGAGCGACTGGGGGAAGGTGGGGGCAGGTTGGGGAGGNAGAGAGGTACACTCCAATCCCTGTCTTACTCCATATGTGGCATTAAATGAAATAAATTCAAAGGAACATTAAAGATTTTCAGTATTTTTTTTTGTGTGTGTTTTTTTTTCTAAACACTGACATTTGTGAAGAACTTTTCTACTGCAGATTTTGAGGCATTCTCCAGTTGTATGACAGCACCATCAGCCCTACTTTGCACAATGGGGAAAGATGAAAAAAGCTGGTGTTTTGTGCTCAAAGGTGCTAGATGCAATCTCCAAAAATGACATCTTATGTGCTTACCCACTAGATTTCATCTAAACATTAGTAAATAAATTAAATCTTTGCTGCAGTTCTAAATGGAGAAAATGAACATGCGGTGGAATAAGAAACCAAATAACCCAGGAAATATTTCAGCTCATTTTAGCTGTTAGAAATGCACCAGTAGTTCTCTTTATCAGACCTGCCCTGGCTTCTTGCTCTGCCAAGTCAGGTGCCAGCAAGTCTCTAACTTTAGCTTGTAACCACTATTCATTAAGCTTTTCCAATGTGGCTAAAACACCACATTTATTTGGTGGAATTTAATACTCTCTTTCAAGACCTGTGTCTCTGTTGTTGTGTCCCAGGCAGCTTGTCTGATCCAATCTGAGGTTTTGGGCACTAGGGCAGAAAATGTCCTGTCTTATTGGGCAGGTGACTGTAAGATTTTCCTTCAGAAAACTGTAAAAGAACCCCAAATTTTTATTACTTCATCCTGTATCCTTTTATGGCTTTGCAAGTGACAGAAACATGTTCAACAGGTGATTAACTGCTGACTTTTTTGTTTTCATCTGCTGGAAAGGTGTAGAAAGATATTACAGTCCATTAGAAGGCAGGGCTTGCTCATAGACTAGATCAACTTCTACCAAAGCTTTTCTAGTGGGTAGTAGAAATATATTTACATACTTAATTTTTGTCATTAAGCTTTTTTTTTTTTTACTTTAACAATACAATTCTTCAGTTATTTCACTTCATCTTTTCCACATAAGAAAACACAATGTTGTATTGTGTTAGTTCACCTGGAAAGCTATAGTGTAATGCAGAAAATTTCTATAAAAGGACAGACTGTAGGTTTTGTGTGCTCTCTCTTATGATCCATCCTCTGCGAAGACAACCAACTTGTTGTCAGAACAACCCTGTTTTGTGGCCTGGGAGCACATCTGACTCTTACCAAAATATTTCAACTTTACAGTTCAATTGACTGAATAGTCATCTTTGTGTCCCATGCTGTTCTGACAAAGATTTTAATAAAAAGTTGTCTACTGTAATTTTTATCTCCTTGCTGAAAGTTGGTTTATGACTTCCACTGGGCCATACCATTTTTAACCCTGATGATCTGGCAGGTTAAATCCAGACACATTGTCACCCTCTTATGTTGGCAGGAACAATGGAGACAGAGAGATTTTGGATGAAAGGAACAAGTTTATGGTGAGATATCATTCCACAGTGACTTCCTGCTCTTATGCAAGTCATTGGACTGCCCCTTCATGCAGGGCAGAACCTCAGGCTACAACATTGTTGTTTATTTCGAGCCTTTCTCAGGAGATGGCATTCAAAACAGAGGAACATCAGAGAATGAGACACCTCCTCCCTTTGCAAAGAATGCCTCTGCCTTTGCATGGACAGTTTAAATGGAGCATTACTGTGCACATCCTGCTGTTTTGCTTTTGTCCTCTGCTGAAGGCACTGGCCTGCTGTTGGAAATATGTTCTGTTAATTCTGGAAAGTCTAACAACTCTGATTATATTTTTAACTGCTTTATGGATCACACAGCAGACTATAACATGTGTTCTCAAAAAGAGAGCTTATTTCCTTTTTCAATCAGCTTCTCCACAAGATTTTTCACATAGCCAACCTTCACACCACTAATTTCATTTTAGACCTGCAATCATATCACACATCCCTTTGCCTGCTGTGCTAACATGTTTTCACATGCTTATCCTTTATTTATTCTGCAAGAATAAATCACTCTTGTGTTTTGCAAAATGTTTGAGGCAGGACACTGGTTCTACATTAAAAAGGGTAGAGAGAAAAAGGGTTTGAGGAAAAATGAGCAGAGAAGAAAGCAATTCAATTGACGGTAAATAGAAGCTCTATCCTAAGTGCACTAGAGGTGACTCCAGCAGCACTTGGCTACTGAGGAGAGGAAACTGGCACTGCAAATCTTCAAAATACCTTGTGTAAATAGGTTTTCAAAGAGGGTAATGTTTTACTTGATATTCAAGCAATTTCAGTCCAGTGTAGGCAAGATTCCCTTGTCAGAGTCTGTCAAAGTTTTCATTTGAGCTTTTCTATATGAAATTATAGAAGCAGCTTTCCACATTCCAGATGCAGTGGGTGGTACTTGCTGTAGCTTGGTGACCACTTTGCCTGTGCAGTGAAAATGACTGGTGGAGGGGAAGGGTTATGCAGTCAGGCAGCTTCATCGCACAGACGTAAAATGCGATGGTCACCAGTGATAAGGAGACTCTCTACTCCCATTTTTCTCCAAAATGGCAAAGCTGAGACTTTTGTGTTTTATGGGAATTGATAGTGCTGTGGTGATGTCCTAAGGCATCTCCTTTCTCTTAGCAGAGTTAGCTTTTAAGTATGTCCCTGCCCTTCCATTTGTGAGAGTAGAAGAAGCAGAGGGAGCTCTTGGAGATCAAAGGACCAGTCTGCAGAGCAAGTGGTTTGCACACCAGTGTAGTGCTTCTGCTCCCACCCTGAGCACATCATCACCAGCTTTGCGCTCACCAGCTCTTGGTCTGTCACTCTAACAAGCTATTATTTTGCAGAGGCCATTCACTCTAATTACCCTTGTGCCAGCAGCAGTGACACCTCTGCTGGTGTCCACTGTGTCTGTTATGTGCTTTGCTGAAATGCCTGTCTTGTTCCTTTGCATGCAAGTGTCTCAGAACAATTGAAAACAGAGCACAATATTGGGCTACTGAAGATAAAGATATAAATCTTATTATGGACAGAAAATTGAAAAGAATTGATCAAGCGTTTTTGCAGGGTCATTGATATTAGCTCAAGTGAAGACCCTCTTCTGCTCCTTGTCTTGAACTGGAAAAATCTCCTGTGTGTCATCACATTTCTCAGCTGAAACAAAATTAATCCAGAAGAGAAGTGTGAATGACAAGAATTTTTTTTCTCCAAGTTTTTTGTTAATTAGAAAACCAATTACCATAAATTTCTAATTGCTTTATAAGTACAATTTAGCCTGTTCCTCAGGAAATTAGAGAGAAAATACTTGAAACATCTTATTTAGCAGAATTACTCTTCCTCCATATCCATTCACACTTCTGCTTAATAGTCCTTCTGAGCAACACCTCTGTGAAATGTTATGTCTTTTAAAGTGTTTTACAGCAATTGATGTTGTTCAACATTTTCCATGTTTTTTCTGTTAAAGATGCAATAAAATGGCAAGATTGGGCTGAGGGGCGGTGTTTGAAAGACCTTCAAATATGCTTATAACAGATGGCTCAAGAAACGTGGCTGCATAACAGGTTGAGAAGTTCAGTAAGAAGGAGATAATCACTTCAGAAATTCAATTGACAGCCTTGAGAGACAAACACCAAACACCATGGAGACAGAGAGGAGAGGATGGGTGAAAGCTTGACACAGCCTTGGAGAGGAAGTCAGAGTAAGTCTGTGATCTGTGATAGAATGAACAGAAAATCACCCAGGGATTAACCAGGTGGAAAAAACAGCAAAGGATTGGTGATTTTGGGCAGCAAATACATAAGCATCAAGATTTTGCCCCCAGTGGTCCTGAGTGTTTTGCAGAAATACTTGGAATTAATTCCAAGCACTCAGAAGCAAACAGAAAAGCAGTGACCTTATTAGAGGAATTCAGCAACAAAATACTGAAACAAAAGAGAGATTGATGGTGATTTTCAGTGACTAATATGGAGTTCAGAAAAAAAAAAATTATTTGATGACTGTTCTCAAACATTTCAAGGATATGAACAGAAAATATATGCCAAAGCAAACTTAAATGTGACCTTAAGAAGCTATGCTGCTATTTAGACATGGTTTAAAACAAAAAAGGGAAAAACACCCCAAAGAAACAAACAGAAGGAAGCTTTCTAACCAAGGTGTTTTAGAGTCTGGAGTGCTTTCAAAGAGAAGCAGAAGAGTCCCATTGATTTAGGTACTGGACTTTAGCTAAAGGGCAAAGCAATAGCTAGGAAAGCATATAGGCCACCCTGCTCAGGACTTCTAATGATCTCATATTCTTTCCCAAATGTCAATGGTGTAATTCTTTGTTTCATAGCCTGAAATCCTTGGACTACTCTCAACTGTAATGAAAGCAACAGAAATGAAATAGAAAAAAAGTAAGAAAATTTCAAAATGGTATTGGGGGTGGGGGTGGGAGTAAGGCTATTACCATTTTCAACTCCGCTTAATGCATTTTAAGGTCCACTTCCTCTTCTTTCAGTCTAATTAATTGGTCAGTTCCTGACATATACAGATTCCATAAACATTAATTAATTGAGGTAATATGTGAACTTCTTCCCCACTCCCTAGGTGCAAGTGCCAAACCAAGAATTTTCTACATTTGGAACAGGCAGCCTAGGGGCTTTCCATTTTGCTTTTGAAGAAAACTTTCACATTTGAAATACATTTTTGAAAATTCAAATTCTACCTTTTTAAAGCATTGGATTAGTTACTGTCTGATGTCAAAACCCTGGCTGAATCTTTGAATCTTGAACTGTTATTTAGTTATTATTTACTGTCAATATCTATATTTTATATTGTAGCTAAAGCATGGCAATGCCAAGATGTAACATCCACTTCACAGTTTATTAGCAAATGCTTTTTAAAAATCAAAATAAAAGGGGGAAAAAAAAGCTCATTTACCTTGAAATACCTAGAATGTAAATTTTTCTCACCTGAATTCTTAGTCACCATATTGTTCAAGACTCTATGTGCTATGAATTTTTTTCCTGAGCATTAAAAACCACTTTTATATTTCTCTGGCCCCCTCCCCATACAGATTTCCATATACTTCGGGAGTAGAAGGAGTCTTTGAAAACTGAAAGGTCGACTTTGGCTTGTAAAGCATATAGTTTGATTACCCCAGTTCACTGTTTGCCTATGAATTTAATTTAACCGTTTGTGTTGTGCTTTGCTTTGTATTTACATTCAGTAGACGGAAAGTTATGCTACTTATGTAAAATACAATAGACAAAACTTTTCCTGAAATGACCAGTTAGTCTTAGAGTTTCTGTACAATTTCCCTGTTGAGTAACTAATAAGAACAAAATCACATATTGAATGATATTCTTAGAAAAGTGTGTTTTAATTGGTTCCTGTGCACCATCATGTTTTCCAAGATGGCAGTACCACGAAACAATATTAGTATCTATTCAAAGCAAAGCAGATCACAGATGGCAGGTAGATTTTATTAGAGAAGAAGTAAATTAAGCCACAAGGGATAAAACTGAATAGGTTGAAGGCTGACTGAACCCTGAGTGTTATCCACCTTCCCATGTTAAATTTGTCTGCTTGCAACTTTAACTAGGTTGTCCTTGAAAACAGTAAAATGTGGAGGACTTCTCTTCCGGAAGGCATTAATGGCACACGAATTCATCTGGATTTCTGTTTCTGCAAGGATCCCACTTCACTGATTCACCCTTCTGTGTTGCACAGAAAGTGTTGAATTATCATTTCCAAAAGTAACATAAGTAGAAATTAACTCCTTAAAATTTACAGGTCTTCCTTGACTGTATGTGTGCCTCAAATCTTCTCTTTTCCCTACACTACCAGCTGGCTTAATAAAAGCATGGCTTTTCCCTAAAAACCTTTCTCCATCTTGCAGTGTATGTAGGGACTGAAGTTGAGTCATTCAAATTTAGTTTAAATCAGTACTGATGAGAAAGCTGTTTTCATCTGATAAACAGTGCTCTATGGGTTTTGCTAAAAGGAATTATTCATAACCTATGAGATGGGACTAAGCTTTGATGACACATATATTTTGAGAAGGCTCCAATGTCCTTCTGTTTCAGTACTGCATTGTGATGCCCCTGGTCATACCCTCTGCTAGTCAGAAACCAGAGAAAGGAGCTGGGTCAGAAGAAAGCTTTTTCTCCTGTAGATTCTGATTAATTCGCTCATATAGACTTCTGCATGCACCTCTCCTTCTGAGTTACAGTCCCCAGCAAGCTTAGGAAAAAACAATTAAAAATTTGATGATGCCAGATCTTCTGATTTAATGAACATGAAACATTTTTTGTGAAAGTGCATGGACTTAATTGATGTTCTTCAACGTGACATATATCCCTTCAGTAAGATCAGTTTTTTGTTTAATCTTAAATTATGTTAGAATTAAAAAAAATTATTTAATGCATAATCAGGTAATAAATATAAAATTCTTGTGATTTCTGCAACTGATATTACTTTTATTTTTTGCTTGGCCTTGTTGAATGCAGGTACCTAAGAGTAGTTTGAGACTTGAAAGGTTTAAAAGCTTGATTTAATTTCAGTTCCTATAGATAAACAGTGAAAGCTGCTCCTCTACAGGTGAAAGAAAAAGCACAATGTTGTAGAAATAAACATCTGTTTGAACATCTTTTTCACTCTTTTTCACATGTTTTTGCAAATCCAACTTGAATACAAATAGAATTATGATATGCAAATCTTTCTTCTTGGTTGTTATATGCTAATCTTTCTTCTTGGTTGTTTTAATTTGTTGTGGCATAATATTGGTTGATTTTAAAACTTAGGGAAAGGTCATGGAATACTTGCGTCTCAGAAGAAGTGTTTGTTAAAATATTTAATAATTTATTTTTGAAGTAAATTCTTGAGGTTATCATAATGAGGATTATTCAATTATGTCTATTTACATTTTCCTTTCCTTAAACCTGAAAGCACTTTGTGTGCATTTCATTATTTACCTGCAGATAGGAAGCTCATTTGAAAGAGCTAAATTTGAAAGATTCATCTTCTAGCTGTGCAGGTCTCCCACAATGCAGAAGTGGAGAGAGAAATGTTTATTAAAAAAGAAAAAAAATGTGTATAAATGAGTGGAACTTGGTGGGCATCTTAAGGGACAGATCTGATTTGTTTCACAACATTTAAATTAATCTTTGTAATTAATTGATTTCATTTAAAGTCTTCACTGTCCCCTTAACTTTCAGGTTTTGTGAGGATAGAAGTGCTTTATGCAGAAGCTGACCTATTTTATTTCATTTTTCATGCATATTTTAGCACAGGAATGTTATAGGCATCCTAATATATTATATACTGCAATTATGACGTGGTTGTATTTGTGTAGTTTCAATGCAGATAAACTTTTTTTTCATGTTCTGCTTGAACCAGTTGCCTTCAATAAGAACTGAACTGACCTCTTTCTTTCAGAAACTATTTATTACAGTTGCAAGACCTACATATTCTATTTCCATATGCACAGCTTCTAGTTATTGAAATATGCTGGCAGCAGGCTGTTTTCCTTTAGCTGTGGTATAGTCAAATACAAAAACTAGCACAGCTATAAATTCATTGAATCAGCAAACAAGCTTCAATAAAACCGGACTATAAGGGTGTCCATTGACTTAAAGCTATGGAAGAAACCCTTGAAGGTGAAATAATGTTCTAGATGTAGTGGTATGAGAACACAAAGAAATCAAATGAGAAGCATAAGGTAAGAAGTGATATTTTTATTATCCAACTTATAAAAGTTGGAACAAATATTTCTGAAAGGCTTGTGGCTTCCAAAACTTGTTCATTTTATCTGCCCATCTGCCTGACATATCTAGCTTTCCATGTCTGAGAGTTTCCTGAATGTTTTACAAGGGTATGATTTGTCCTGAGAAAAAATATTTTGTCTCTTACCAAACTTTTCCTTTTTTGGACTCTTTAAAAAATTTAAAAGAGTAAATGTAAAATTATGTAAATTAAGGTGATATTGAAAGTATAAGACTGAAAAACAGTATATGACTTTATTACCTCAGCTTTTATTTCCTCAGGTTCTCAGCTCTTCTTTCCCACACAACTGACGCACCAGTTTCTGCCTAAACTGAATCTTGGCTGCAGGCATCATTGGAGCTGATTATCTAATCTATTTAGATTAGATGTTAGGAAGAAATTCTTCCCTGTGAGGGTGGTAGCCGGCACAAGTTACACTGAGCAACTCTGGATACTCCATCCCTGAATATGTTCAAGGCCAGGCTGGATAGGGCTCTGAGCAACCTGGTCTAATGAAAGAAGCTAGGGGGCTGGAATTAGATGTTCTTTAAGGACCCTTTCAACTCAAATCATTCTATGATTCTGTCTCAGATTTTTCTCAGTCTGCATGTCTCTGAAGCATTACAACCTTAGAAATTATTCAACTTGTCTGCGTTAAAAAGGCCCACTATTGAGCTAACTCTTTTGTTAATCTCTGCTCTTTCTGCTATGCCATTTCCATGTGGCACTAAGCAGACATTGGTAGAGATTCTAGGAAAGCAGCCAAGATAGAAAAAATGGGTTGATTTGATTAAGAAAAAAATTTTGTAAGAATATTCTCCTTGTAATACGGGTTTGCCAATAGCATTTTTCTTTGCTATACATTCTGCTGCAATCTCATGACACATATGCAACAATTTGCTGGGGTATGAAATTGGTTTGGTTAATCTAATCTAATGTAATCTAATGTAATCTAATGTAATGTAATCTAATCTAATCTAATCTAATCTAATCTAATCTGTGTTTCATTGATGTGAAACTCCAAAGAAATCATTAGGTTATCAAATCTGTCTCTTTCACAGAATTCAGTGCTACTCTTCTAAGTATCTGACTGTTTTGAGGATTGAATATGATTGTATTTGGTCTGCAATATTTACTGTAGAAATTATGGCTATATTATATTACAAGGAGAAATGTGTCCATGCCACAGTGCCTGACCAGACAGAAGCTCTTCTGTCTCGCACAAACCCAGGCTTCTTCTGAGGAGACTGGGGAGGTGCTTCCTCTAAATTTTGCCTAAACATTCGCAAAAGTGTTACAAAGCCAAGTTTGTAACATATAGAGGTGCTAAAAATCTTAGAAGAACTGTATATATTTTTTTTTTTGATCCTTACACATTTGTCCTATTGTTACTGAAATATTAGTCAAAGAAAATTTTGGTTTGAGCTCAGAGAAAAGCTGAGCAAAAGAAGTTACATGTTGGCATATTGGATTGCTCCTGGCCAGGGAAAGTATGAAGGATATACAACTTTTTGTACGTATTATTTTGCATTTTCTGGCTCTGTTATTTGCAATATTCTTCAAGTTTGTATTTGAGCAATGGCTGCCCTGTGCTGGTCTTTCAATATCCCTTGTTGATAACTTTCTTCTTGGAGTATTCCACGCTTTATATCTGTGCCAGCAGCTTCCTGGTTTGGCTGAGGAAGGTGGTTAGATAAAGAAAAATGTCCTGTGACAGGATTAGAAGTGGTCCAGGTGTAAGGGGAAGAGGAACTGAAGCAATATTCTTGCAGAATGGCAAACAGGGTGGTAGATTTATAGGCCTAGTAAGGACAGCTAACCAGATATTGTAAATTATTTTCCATGAAATTAGAGTTATGATTGCTTTTGCTTCGGTTAGAAGAAAGGGAAGATGCTAACCTTATTCTCTTGTCAAGAAATCCTGAGAAAAACTCTGGTATATGGGTGTATACCTAGCACAGGTAACTCTTCTGCACTGTTTTTGAACAACTTTCAAGCATTCTGTTCTTCTAGTCTTTATAGATATTTGTACCAAATGTTGAATGGCTAACTTTTATTTATTGCCTGTACAAATAATGCCATAAAATTATTTAGTATATTCTCAGAAACTCAGAAACAGTAAACAAAATATTTCTACAGCACTACACTGAATTTACCAGCCTTCCAAGAATTCCCACAATTTAAAATTTTTTAATTAGAAATTTTGTTCTAAATATAGAAGTGAGAAACTGGAAAGTTATATGATACTGTTAATATTTGGTATGAGCTTAGTCAGATTTATTTTTCCTCTGAAACCAAGGTTTATAGAAAAATCAGCTGTAGCAAGATATGTATTTTTTAGCTGATTATATATTCTTATTATCTTGAAGTTAGAGTACAATAATTATTTTCCCAGTGGATCTGTCTACTCAAACTATGGCTCTTGCAACCTTGGAATAAAATACCTTCCAAAGTGTTTTTTGACATGAAATGTGATACCCCTATAAAATGATCTGTGCTATTTGCCAGGTGTGCTTTTGGTTGTATATAAACTTTGAAATTGTATGGGTCTCATGTTGCTTTAATTGTGGTAATCCTCTAGTAGGAGGGAGAGCTTCCCCAAAAAACTTTGATTTCCTATCTTAGTCTGTTCAGAGAATGCTCAGCAGGGCAAAAGCAATTGTGAAGGACAATCACTATTGGAAATGTGGCACTTATATCGTGCACATGTAGTAGAGTTTGCTGCCATTTGTAAGGATTTTTGGTGCTTCTAATTAAACAAAATATTATAAAAGTAGGAAAAAATCAATTAAATAGACAGAGGGATTGAAAAATACTGAGAATTCCAAAAATATTAAACCAATGCCCAAAATATATGGGGGTCAGCTGAAGTAAAAACATTTAATCTCGACACTGTGTTATTACTTTCTTTCCCAGGTCTTTCTGGAGCATGTGTACCTGTAAGAAAGCAGTAGGCACAGATAGTAATCATGTTGCCAGTAAGTTGAGGTATTGCACCTAGGATTAGCCGGGGCTTAGCAGAAGGACAAGGTCATTGCCAGGGCTCTCCAATTACTGCTGGTATTTCTACCTTTTCTAAAGTGTCAAATGACGACAAGCTTTTGAAGGCTAAATCCAACAAAAGCAGCTTCTAGATGGGCTGGTGGTAAATGAGTGACACCGAGTCTGAGAGTTTGACATTTTTTGGTGCGATAAGTTCACAATGAAGATTACTTTCATTTCCAGTGCAAGCTATGATTAGAATTGCACCTATAAACTGTGCCGCAAAATGCCTGACCCTGATGAGAGAGATGCTTTAAATAAAGTTAATGACAAATTCCCAGGCATATTTGGGATAATTAATAATTGCTATTATGTTAAATTTTCAGTAGCTTTTGTTTCACTTTTTAGACTCATACCTAAATTTATAGTGTTCCTTTAATTCACAGGGATTTGGGATGCTAACTTGTCAAAGGGCTGTATGGTTTGGTTCCTAGCAACAAGATGCAGTGGGTGGAGAGAAACCCTGTAACGAGAGTGCTCACAAGATGAATGTTATTTGTTTACTCTAACATAATTTGATTCCTGCTTCCCTGATAAACAAAAAATGACTGATAACTCTCTCTTTTTTGGGGGCAGTGAAGGTGGAACAGGAGAAGAAGAAGAACTTGCATGCAGTATGGCAATTTCACAAGTAAGATTCACAGGATTCTCTAGAATTTGGCTCAAAACGCTTAAGGAGGCTTCAGGGTATTCTACCAGTAAGCCATAAAGCAATTAATTTCTTCAGGAAATTGTATTTATTTCCTGTTTTTCATTAAGATGGCAGATTACTTGTTACTACCCGTAGTTTCTAGGATTTTGAAAGAGGTTAATGAAATGCAGCCCTTTCTTAGGGTCATTCCTTTATCCTGGAAAAATCTGTGGCAGGTCATGAGTGCCTGGTGCTCCTGTTTGGTGTGGCCAATGGCTGGGTCTCATCCCAGGGAACACGCCATTGAATGGGTGTACTGGTTTGAAGGCAAACCAGCGGGAGGCATTAACTCCACACAAATATTGCAAGAGATTCCGAGTCAGACGTACAATTCAATAGGAAAAATTGCAATAAAGACAATAGCACAGAAAAACTGGCTTATACCAACAAAATCAGAATATGACCTGACACGTTATTTGTCAGGGTGGTGGCAGCAGTCCGACTGGAGTGACGGATGTGGTCCTGTCGAAGCGATGATCCTGTAGAGAGGTCTGGTCCTTCTCAGGAGATCCAGTGGTGGTTACTGAGAGCTTTCCTCTGGGAATCCAGTGGTGGTGGTATCGTGGTGTCCCAACTTCAAATTATATACAGGTAGGAATGTTTTGTTCCTCCCCCCAGGGCGGGGCATCTCACAATTGGATGATGTAATTCTATGAGTCATG
>VWZW01000482.1:179290-209435 GCA_013397115.1 Edolisoma coerulescens
AACAGCACTGTCCCCCTCAGGGTGGCTGCTGCTACCCCAGAGGGAATTATCAGGGCTGAGTCACGTAGAAGATAAAGAACACTGCCCCACCTATTTTAACAGCTGATGTAGATGGTAGTAGAATACATACTTTTGGTTACACCTTACATTGTAACCCAAGACAATGGGTGAGATATCCCAGTCTATGTGGGGTGCTGCTAGGCTGTAGTGATCACTGTGAAGTGCAGCCTTGGAAACTAAATTCAGTTTTTGAATGGTATAGCCTGAAAATTTTGAAGGAATTTTTACTTTGGGAAGTTTTATGAAGGACATGCGAGAGTACAGCTCTGGGGATTCAGCAGTGTCATGGTTTAGGAATGGTACTTCCCAATTTATTGTTCCCACTGATACATCCCAGAACATGTGCTGCTCGCTCACTTTCCCTCTCCCACTGTCAGGACGGAGAAGAGAATTGGAGGCATGTAAAAGTAAAGATCATGGGTTGAGATAAGGACAGTTTACTGTAAACAGCAATAAGATAAGAAAAACTACCAGTAACATCAATAGTGATAGCAGAATGTGCAAGATAAGCAAATGATTCACCAGCACTTGCTCACCACGTGGTCACCTGGTGTCACCTGACCACATATTGCAAATCGGAAAATGTCCCTATCACCCTGTGCATGCTGTGAGTGGTATAGAATAGCCCCAGGGTCTGGCTGAGTCCCTCCTGGCTGCTGCAAAAATTAACTCTGTCCTGGCCAGAACCAGGAGATGCAGCAAATTTGGCAAGCTCTGTCTGTAACTTGCAAATGCTTGAAGAAAAACACACAACAGGAAAAAAAAAAAACTTTTGAAGCTGCTCTTTGTAAAGTGAACTGAAACTTATGAAAGCAGTATAAAGAATTTATGTCTCCCAAAAATTGTAAAGTGAGGTCGTTTCCTTGCAGTCCTCCAGAAAAAAATCTCAGCACTGATCCCCATTCCTATTCTCAAGCCATTGCCTTTCTGCAGTGAATACAGTATAGTGTCATAAACCCCTCTGCATTTAACCAACTGCCAGGCTGCATTTCTTGCAAAGACTTAAACTGAAGGGTAAAACAACTTTCTCATCCTCTGCTTAGTCCTTTGGTAAAAATACCTTTTGATAATGTTACCTTGTTTTTCTTATTTCTCATGTGAAAAAATTTTCTTATAAAAAGGGTTCCATATGAGTACAACATTGTAGAAGGTGTATGGAGAATACTAAGAAAAAAGACTGTCTTCAAATCTACACTGTCTTATTTAATAGGGTTGGTTGGTTGTCATTTAAATTTTAAAATGCTGATTTGTTTCCATTCTGTTTCAGAAGTTGATTTTACAAGCAAGTCTCTTTGTCCCCCATAAAAACAAGGGCTTTTGAAGACAAATCTTGATGCTGAAGCTGATAGAAGTTTCATTTTGGTATTTCTAACAGAGAACAAGAGAAAGACCCAGTATCTAGCAAGAAATGATAACATGCCAGTTCTATTAATTCTACTATTATTACTATCTATTAACTAAGACACAGTGATTTAGAAGAAGTAGCTGATAGTAGTTTTATGTACTAGGACTACAGCCTGTCACCAGAAAATTAGTCTCTCAGGCAGGGCAGGGAGTTTATACTCTCATGTGATACTCAAATGCTGCACCTGTAACTGTCTATTGCAGAAGTCCAATGTAGAAATTTGAAATTGTGTTTTGCTATGGTGTCCAATATCCTTGTTATCAAAAATTCAACTCTTTTGAGATTGGGTTTTCACATAGCTTTTCACTTGAACAATTTTGGTGGATGACTCAGCACTCAAGCCTGGACAAAAACATGCAGAAAAATTTAAAAAAGAATCCGTAAATCAGAGTTTCAGTCTGAGTTTCTGCTCTCTTGAGAGTGATCCTGTGTTACTCAGGTTCCTTTTGTTTCTGGGAGCTCACAGTTTTTCCTCCTTCCAGGGAAGTTTTTATAGCCATGAGCTGGGCTCAGATGTAGCTGAGAGCAACAATATTTCCCAAATACAGACACAGATAGGAAAATGTGGGGGTTTTAGTTCCATTTTTTGCTTTCAGATAGTTTACTGATCATACGTATCCTGAATTCACTGTGCTGTTAGCAGATTCCTTGTGGGACTGTGTTTTGTTTCTCGTCATCTATGTTATTCCTTTCTTACAACACGAAGTTGAGTTTTTCTATATTACTTCAAGGGAAGAGGGTGTGCTCTGCATTTATTCTTTTTTTTTTTTTTTCCCATAAGGGCTCCCATCAGCCCTAAAATAAAGTCAGTCCTGACTGAAGTGGTTCTAGGTCTGTGCTCATCTTGAACTGAACAAGATTGTGTTTGCAGGAGACTGGTGACCTGGAGGCACTCATTTTGAAGACACCTGCTCTCTGCCTTTCTTGGAGATATTCTAACCTCAAGTAACTTCTTTTCCAGGAAGTATTGTGTTCTGACATTATTGATAACATTCTAGTTTGTCATGAAAATAGATGTCAGATGCATAAGATGTTAGAAGATTCATCTGCCCTCAGTCTCCCTAGTTCTTGCATTTTTTGTCTCTTCCCTTTGAATGCATATGGATCTTGTATGCTTTGTTATACAGTCCATTAGATTTGATCCCCTAACATCAGTTGTTACTCCCCCAGAAAATTACATGATGAACTTTGCACAACAAACGAGTTGTGCAAACTAGAAAACTAGATGAGAACATCATACATGCATCAGAAAAATATCAACAGATTCTGAATATTTGTCCTTAATATCAGTACCCTTCAACCTCACCTAACAGTGGCACGGGTGTTTACTTAATGTCCCTTCAAGCACTCAAACTAATAATGTGCTAGCTAAAAGCTGGTGTAGGTAAACGTCTAACTGAAACTCAACCACGCATATAAATGATTAAAATATTTATATTAACTCCACTGTGTTTAAGGACCTTTTAAAGTGTCTTTATAGGATTTATGTGCAGTCTCTGTGTTGTGCAGGTTGGAAAAATATCCGCTTCCCATTACAGCATGATCGTTAGTTTAACAGCTCATTGACCACCACTGCTTCTGTAAAACCTGAACTGCTGCCCTCCTTCTTATATTAAACCATAAACAGATTCTGCTGTTCAGTCTTCATGATGGTGAAAGTAGATCACCATGATTCAAAACTTGAACTACCCTCTTAGCTGTGTTGCAAGTTTTGACCAGAAATGAGCAAGCTCTTGGTTTTTTGGCTTTGGGTGCAAGCTTCGATTTTAAAGGTCAAATTTAATCCAAAGCCACCTTGAATGAGTTTCTTATGAGTTTCTGCATTTTTTTTTCTTGTTAATAACTTGGATATCACACTGCTGCAATTATTGGATGATGAGGAGGAACTGAGTAGTACCAGGAACCAAATAGCACCAGAGACAGAGAAATTAGATTCCCCTCATTCAAATTATGCTTTGAAGTTGAAAGAAAATTTAAAAGTAGTTTGAATCAACAAGATGAAACTTTCAGATGACAGATACTTTTCTATCCAAAGTGTGTAATCACCACATTATGAAAAGCCAGGCTAGGATATATAATGGTGCACAACAATACAAGTATAATATGTAAACTTTTCTCTTTTTTTGAGTGTGTTTTTGTTTTGTTATACTTCTTTTTTAAATGATTTGAGAGTGGTTAGATTCTGTCCTTGTGGAAAGGGCACAATTTTCTCATCTTTTCTCATTTGGGTTTATGTACGCTGACATTTGCCATGCCATTTGTCTCACTCTTAGCTATTTAGAGGCACTTGCCTAAAGAATCCTTTTGGGAACTGGCTTTCTAGACTCGAGGCTGATGTTGCTTTCTGGGTGAAACCTTCTAACCTCTTCAAAGAAAAGACAGATTTGACCCCAAAGCCCTTATTTATAACAACCAGTCACAAGGTGACCATCCTGCATGACCTGTGGAACGTACTACACACTCTTTTTAGACAGCACAGAATGCACTCAAGGTCAAGCGACACAGTCCTTGATTAACAAAGAATCCTTGCAGAATTATTATTCAATATTAAACCACATACACGGTCCCAAAGAAAAGAAAATCAAGAGAAGGTAGATAGAGGTTTGACTAGTGTCTGCTGTTCTTGGCCATCTTGAGTCAGTGACTTTTTCACTCTAAAAAGAAAAGAAAGCAATTATAATTTAAAGGTTAAATGAAATGTCTTGGCTTTATGCTTATAAATGTTTGCATATACATATAAACTTACATATTCTGTCTTGTAATAATGTAATTTTATACAAATATGCTTTGCCAATCTTTAATTTTCCACAGAAAATGGTTATCTCTATCCGTGAACTAAATACTAACATGATTTAAGCAAAAAAAATACACTACAAATCAGTGGTCTAAATGTAAATTGAGCACAAATGTATAAATAAATGCACACTGAAGATAAAGAATGAAAAAAAAAAAAAGCTTTTTACTTTGCCACACAGAATTTGAAAATATTCTCTGTAAACAGTTCATAAGAACACATCTGTAACAGAAGAAAAGACTTAGGGATCTGTGAAAAGGACAGGGAATCAAAACCAATTTCAATATTTACACATGACCTACTCCCAAGTTTAGCAAATCACTTAATGAAATTCAAATACCTTAAGAACTGAATACTGTAAAACAAGAGTTGTAGAAGAATTTAAGTATTTGAAGTCATTTAGGAAACTCTTGTTTTCACTCAGATTTTTAAAATTATAATATATATTTAGCTATTAGGGGTATTAAGAAATTGATGATCAAATGTAATGCTGCATGGTTATTTCATCCAACAAAGAGAAACTCTAGTCATTAATTTAAATTTTTTTTATAGTGAATTATTACTGTAGGACTTGAAAAAATTCACACTGTTTTTCACAGTGGTTAATAGTTTATTATACAACTCTCCAGCTGAGCTTTGCTACAGTTGCTAAACTCAAAATGCCTTTTATAGTCTTGTGAATCTGGACAATTTTTGCTTTTTTACCTGACTTTTAAACTTTTGTTTAGATCTGGAGAAAATCTGAAATGTTGAGCAGACAGGTAAATAATTTTATCATGAAGGAAAATCACATTTTGTGTTCATTTGAGAGTTTTAGTATTTCTGTTTTAAACAGCAACTTTCAAGAATTTAAACTCAGTAATAGAATGTATTCATTTTACTTAAATTTGGCATCAGCATTCCGAACAAAGAAACTTTTTTCTTTTTATATAAGGAGATATATATGCACACTCTGTACAAATGATATACAATATACGTGTAATTTCATAGGTGAAAAATGTTATTTTTAAGTAGAAGAAACTCCCAAAATAAAAGCACACTTTAGAGATCTACCTAAAAGTTTTAAAAGTACTTATTTTCAAATATCTCTCTCCATATGACTACTTCCAATTTGTGACTATTATCAGTTATTCTTGCCTCAGCTGTAAAAGTTTTTTCCAAAAATGTTCAGTCATATTGTGCTGTGCTTTCAACAGATGTCACCAGTTGAATATGATCAGCTCTGTTCTTTCCACAGCCAAGGGGAAAAAAATGGCACTGATCCAAATTTCTTCTGAATCAGTATTAAGCTCCATTGTGTGAAGCTATTCTTTTTAAGGAGGTTAAACAGGATCCTGATTGCTCCTGCCTTAAGAAATTCTTGATATATTTTGGAAATTGAATACTTGCTCAAAGCCAGATTAAAATTCGGAGATAGCTTTCTGTTATTTTAAATTTTCCTTATGATATCATTTAGCCCTGATGCTCTGTCCTAAAGCTTTCATAACACAGTGTTCATATGAATGTTGTGATTCAGTCTAAGGGAAATCTTTAAAGCTGTCTTTTGGTACTCTCAACACTAGGACTTTTTGTGTTTTGTTGGCTTGTTTGTTTAGGATTTTCGTTGTTGTTTTTCTTTTTTTTTCGAATTGTGACATACTGAAAGATAACTAAGCACCACCTTGAAAATGTAAACAAAGTGGCACATTTTTAGAAAGTTTTTTTTCCGCAGCGGTTTCAACTCTTACAGTTTAATCCCTTTATATGGGTAACCCTCCAGAAAACAGATATCTTTGAAAAGCTGGCAATATCTAGAGATACTAAGATTAAAAAAATTGGTGTTTTTCCATATTCCATATTTTTTTAATCGTTTCCAAATAGCCATTTAATTCTTACTACCACAAACTACTCCATGCATCAGTGATGCAGTATGATTAGGAGTGTCATACATAGTCTCAAAAAAGGGGCAACAGTGAGAAAACATTCATGCAGGAGACGAGAAAACTTTAGAAGTGTTCAGAAAAGCTTAGTGAGGATAACTCAATTTTTAATTATTTGATTAAAGGGAAGGTAACTTGGGATTTTTTGTTCCTACCTGGCTGCAAGAACACAGCAGCATTTAGTGAAATCAACAAAATTTGAAGCAAATGACTTAATGGAGTAAAAATGTATGTGAGCATCAAAATTGGCCAAAGCAATGATTAAAAACCTGAAGATATTTTTGAAAATCTGTAATCTTTTACACCTGAGTCAGGGACCAGTACTAAAAATGAGTGTTTCTCTGTAGCTGAGTTCTTGCATCTTCTTCACATCACCAATAAGTGATGTCACTTTGAGGGACAGAAAACAGGGCTAAATAAACCTCTCATGTGATCTGGTATGACAACATCTACATTCTCTAACTGGACAGTCTGTGTCATGATAAACAGAATTTTCCAAAATTACATTTTATTCTAATGGTTTCCTTGGGGCAGTAAGAACACACTATTCAGATACTACTTGAAGCCAGAACTTTGCTTTACATGATCAATACATATAAACTCAATAAAAATCAGTTCTCTGTTATTACTTCAGTTGCCATTATATATTAGCATTTTTTACCAAAGATGAAATAGCCCACATCACTTCTTAAAAAGTACTAGTTAGCCAGAAAATTCTCCATCAGAGTTATAAGAAATATGCCCCAGAAGTAGTTCAACAATTCTGTTTACATTCAGGAGCAGGAGTGGCAGGTATTTCATAAAAGATATTTTGAAAATTATTTTGTTCACTATTTTTGGAGGGATGAGGAATAAGAAATGACAGTTTCTTAACAGATCATTCTAAATGTACAAAGTGAACACAGAAATATTGCTATTTTATGTAAAAGATGTTCTACATTTCTTGGAAAATAGTTGATAGATAGAAAAATATGTCCCCTGGAAGAGGGCCAAAGTTTTGGAGTAATGTGCTTGTGTTGGTGGCACACAGTGTGAATCTAAGCTGCAAAAAAGTTTTAACTTATGATTTTCCTCTATCCAATTTGGGAAGAAATGTCTGCTATGTGTAGAGGGATAGTACTGTCATATGCAGGCTTAGATGAATTCAGGGAGAAATTGAGTCCTACCATAGAACAAACCGTGTGCCTATTTGTGCATAGAATGGAGCTGCTCATTTTGCAATTTCATTGAGTTAATGATACTGAATACCTTACAAGCCTCATCGTCTTGAAGGATCAGACTCCGAGTGCTGAAAACTTATCTTTACAAGCACTTCTTGCAATATATCTTCGAGTGACAATGAAATAAAAAAAAGGAAATTACAGCCAAAAATTATATTTTGCCTGTGATTCAAAGGAACAGCTGATGAGCTACACAGTTTATCTTCAGAGGAAGAAGAAGAAGGAGAAGAAGAAGAAGAAGAAGAAGAAGAAGAAGAAGAAGAAGAAGAAGAAGAAGAAGAAGAAGAAGAAGGGAATAAAATTAAAAAACATATTTGCCAGCTTCTTTAAACTCTTTTAGAAAAATGCAGACAAAGGTTGAATGCCTTAAAATTTTTGACATTTGCCCTTTTCTCCCAAGGAAATTTTTCCGACAGCTTTTTTTGGTTTTTTTTTAAACTTGTGTGTCAAATATGCAACGGAAGAAAAACCCTGTGATGAACTTGAGCTATGGCAAAGCCTTAGTAACTGGAGTATGTGCTCTTTTTAAAAGAGTTTGTGGACTCAGAGCCCTGTGCTGTTGTTTTCAGCTATAAGCTGGCTGTGTTACTCTATGTTTTCTTTAAGTGTGGTTTCATCGAGCTCTGTTTTCTGTCTGGGTGATGTATCTCAGTGCAAACAGCTCACTGTTAGCCATTATGTACCTATTAGCACTGATTGCTTTCTGATAGCGCTTCACCAGTTGGTTTCACTCACTTTGACAGGTTTGGTGCTTTGTTTAACCTTTAAACTAGTGGGGCAATAACACTGCTGACAGAATTGGAGAAATAATTAAGGAAAACTTAGTCAAGGCATAAGAAAACAACTGTAACAAGGCAGATCTTTCTGGTGGGTTTGAGTTGTCAGTTGATACAGAAAAAGGATGGGGCAGACATGTGACCAGAACACAGTAGAGCATAACTATTTTCCATTTAATCTGCAAGAATCCAGTTTAAAGAGATTATTACTGCTTTACTAATTTTATTTTTTCTCTCTGTAGGTACATACTGTTCTAGGCCAGGAAATATTTTTTTTCCCATGTTTTTTACAGAGTATATAACAGTAGTGAGAATACTTGCATCTTAGGGAGCATTTCTGGTTTGATTTATAGGGGAAAAAAAAACTCCTCAGTATTTTAAAATATCGTCTGTATTAAAAAAAGACACAGAATCACAGAATAAGCTAAGTTGGAAGTGACGCACAAGGATCATTGAGTCCAGCTCCGCGTCCTGCACAACATCATCCTCTGTCAATAAGCCCAGCTACTTCCTGTGCTAGAGCTCTTTTTCCCCACTGAGATAGGTGCATCCTGTCAGGCGTCAATAGACTATATGTGGAGTAGATCCTCCCATGCTCAACAAATCTTGAATTTTTCTGCTGACACCAACCTCGGAGCCATGCGTTGACCTTATGGATCTGCCTATTCCTTTTGATATTATTTTTTGTTAGTGAAAGCATTGATGAAATCACCACTTGTGGTCCTGATCCCTCTACCAATCATCCCAGAGCCCTGATGTCTCTTTTGATTGCCCTTCGACTTCTGTTTGTTATTTTGTTGCTGCCAGTTTGAACAGCCAGTAGCAGATAGTAATCAGACGGCTTTACTAGGCTGGAGATTTTTCCAGTAATGTCCCTTATCTCTGCCCCTTGGAGACGGCAGACTTCCCTGTGTGTTGGGTCCGGTCTGCACAGCAGGCCCTCCATTCCCCTCGGATGGGAGTCCCCTACAACTACCCTTCTCTTCCTCTTAACAGAGGAGGTGTTGATTGTGGGTTCACAGTGCTCCAAGTTGCTTGTGCTCCTTGAAGCTGTTTAAATCACCCTGGGTTGCTCCTGGAACCACTCCATCCTTGCCTGGTTGGCTGATGAGGGCTTCCAGGCTCAGTGCTGAACTTGGGAACCGTCATGTACAGCTCAGTCTATCCCTGGACTTCCTTTCAGTCATGGCTGTGTAAGCCTGGCCAACTGAGTACTTTTCCACAAAACTTTCCACCTACCCAATTTATGTTTGACAGTGCTTTGGTCACTACTACTGAGCTTCTAAGGGAAACTAAGGTATGAAGTCCCAAGCAGGAATGAATTAAAGTTGAATCAATTTGGTTCTTAATACTGGTTATTAATAGATAACCTATTAGATAAATTTGGTTATTAGTAGATAACACATAAGAAGCATTTCCTAAATTTCTGCAGCTAGTAGGTTGCTGCAAAAGCATAAAAAACCTCACTTGGCATAATTGCACCAAGCTGCAAATTACATCAGCTGCAAAGCTACATCCTGAATAGATGGAAGAGGTGGAGCTCTTGAAAGAAAAACGAGGGAACCTGATATGCTAGTTTTCTAGCAGCTGCTTAGACACCTAGCTTCAATTTATTGCTGCTTGGGCAAGCAACACTCTCCCAGTACTGGGAGAGGCTGTCTTCCCATGAGATAATTGTGTTGGTGGGGCAGGAAAACCCTTGTGGTCCTCCGGCTCTTGAGATACGGCATGTCAGACCCTCAGTGGGGTTTCCTTCCTTTAGCTAGTCCTTGTCAGGTTCTAAGCCTCAGTCTCTCTCTCTCTCAGCCCTTCATGAACAAGCAGGACTACAGCCATGGCTCAGAGCTTGGGTAGCATGAAAAGTAACTACACTGACCATCCCAGACTTTTACTCTTCACAAATTTGGTGTTTTTCTCTCTTAAAGTCAGGAACTTTCTTTACTTTTATTCTTTGTTTGCTTGCTTGTTTTGTTTGCAGGAGTATTCAGCTCTGCCACAGCAGAGCAAAAAAATTTGAAGGGGCAAATATGGATTTTAATCCACCAAAACAACGAGGGCATTCACAGCAACTACTGTACACACCCATCTACTTTAAGGATGGCCATCTACTTTAAATCTAGCCAAATTTTGAAAATGAGGTTTCATGTTTCCTTTCTTCTCTTTTACTGACGGTGATTCAACATTTTTTGGAAGAAATATGGTGGCTCATTTTATGACCAGTACAATTTTCACAAAAGTGAAAGGGCAGAGTGAAGAGACAGACTGCTTGAAAGGCAGCCTGGTATTCTGCACTACTACAGCTTTGGAAATACATTGTCCTTGTAGCTGGCAGAAGATAGGCAACCTCTAGCAAAAGCTTTCCTGGAATTTTTCTTGCGATAATTTTTTTTTAACTTTCTTGAATTTAAGTAACTCATTTAAGAATAGAATTGATCATAATCTGTCTGTTTCTCTATAAGTCAAAACTGGTATGCAAATTGTGGATCTTGGAAAACATGCTTCATTGCTGCATACAGATAATTAAAATCTAAATAATATTTCAATACAGTAGCCACAATAGTCTTTATGATCATTAATAATTGAAGAGTTTGTAAGTCATTAAAATATAATGCATTAATTATTTTCCTCAGGTTGACTAGTGCATTACATGATGTGATGTATTTATAATTCATATCCTTCCCTGCTTGAGTTGTACTTCCTTCGGCCATGATAATAACAAAAAATGGCTACTTGTCCTTTTTTGTCAGATGTAAGATACTGACATCAAGCAAGTACCATAGTTGTCCCTTAATTAAGTGTGATAACCAGTCTAATTTAGCGTCCTTTTGTCATTCATTTATTTTCACTTCCACTGCTCATAGTATTATTTCTTATGCTAATTGCCAACTAGAATTCTCCTAAACTACATAAATGTGTCAGTACTTCCTAGCAAAACAGTTCAGCATTTCTTACAGCTTATTTTAAAAATACGTTGTTGAGTGCATGGATATCAAATGTCTAAAGCAATGTGAATTTATCTCTGGCCAGGTAAACAGTGCATTTTGTGGGTTCTGCCCTTTAATAGCTTCAGTAAGCAGAAAGGTAAAGAGAAGGCAGATACTAATGGCACGATAAGTTCCTTACCCCAAAAAGAGAGAAATTCTGAGATCTCCCCTCATTGTTTTACCACATACAAATTTTTTATAGAGTATGTGGAAACTGGATAATCTTTTGACGCCACATTTTTTCTCCCTTGTGCATTAAGGTCTCTTGACAAATACCACATCATGTAAAGGAAATGAGAATGATGTTTCCCCTACTGCAGTATGCGAATTGAAAATAATCTTATTGTAAAGTGTACAACATGCTCGACACCTTAAGAGGGTGTGCTTATAATGAGGGTAGGGATAAAGATATCAAGAATTGTGTTAATTAGAGGATTATAGTGCAGCTCTTGTAACAAAAAGCTGGAATATGGAGAAACTCTGTATGAGACTGTTCTAAAGAGAGCCTTATTATTAGAGATGCAGGTGCCATTGCTTGTGGTGAAAATAAAAGTATTTATTTTGAGCAGATCAGCAGTACAGCACAAATAAATGTAATTGGGTCATTATATGTAAATTAAAATCTAACTGCAAGGGTAGAGCACTAATACATGAATTCATAAACCCCAGACCAAATGAATTGGTTAGAGATCAGCAGCCATATGAATTTCTCAGTAAATGTCTCTCACCCCATTGACACTTTTTTCAGTACTCCATATGCTAGATTGCAAACTACAGATTTAGCCTTTTTGCCCAAAGGCATCCGAACCTGTGAAAAGCCTAGCTGAAGCAGTGTCTATTGTTCATTGACAACTTGTCAATTTACTTCCAGGCAAAATAACTCATAAACATGATAAGTAAGGCAGATAAAACAAGAATTCTTTCACACTTTGTAACTTTACTGCAAAAATGCCTTGTTTTTCATAAACGTGTGAAATCTCCCCTCAGAATTGTGACTGTGCATTGAACTTTAAAACTATGTGGAAACCACGCATGCATCTCACGATCTCTGTCTATAATAAGACGGATGTTAAATATTAAAGATGCATTAGAAGTGATAAAATGAAAGATATTCAAAGGCTGAACAACATTCTCATATCACTAGCTGATAATAATATCAATAGCTGAGTTAATAAAAATTCATTTTAGGGAAAAAGACACCAAAAGACAAATGTTTGAATATCAGTCTCTAAACTGACATTCGTATATTTCTTTCATGGTTATTATGTAAATCTTTACACTTCTGGAACCATACAAAACTCCTTTACTTCATAGAGAGTGGCAAAGAGCATTAAATAGAAATCAATAACTTACCAATTTAAAACATGGTCATACAAATAGCTTCCTAGTGCTCAATAACAATGATGATTTTAAGTGATTAATTTTTTATACATTGCCATACAGACAATTTTGCAATCACACACTCAGGGTTTAGTTGACTGCACATTCACACACACAAATTATTCACAAGGAAAACTTTGGAACAAGTTGCCAAAAAGCAGCTATAGAAATGATATTATTGCACATGCCATTAGGCTGAGACCATGTTTATAGTGTTAAAAATGTTACTTTTTTCCCCCTCAAAGATACCTGGCAGGTGCCTCCTCTCCCTTTGTTAATTTCCTTACTCTTTGCTGACATATGCTAAGTTTGTAATTCCATGGGAACATAGTTGGCTCGTCTTTTCTGCACGCAGGTGTACTTCCTCCAGCACACTCTAGTTTTGACCTCTGATGTGGTCTTTCCACAACATGAGCAATAGGTGCTGAGAAATTGTAGGACTAAGAATTGAAAAGTAAGCTTAATTTTGTGGTAGATTGCTGTTGGGCCATTGGTGGTCCCAGCCAGCTGCACTGGGGCATGTCACCTTGCTGAGGAGGCCCAGAGCCCCCAAAAGCCTCTAGAAAGCCGTGATGGGTCAAGCTGAGAAGAAAAATTGTTCTCCTCCATTTGCTGATGGCATGGCCCATCTCTACTCCAAAATTTATGATTGTCTCCATTTATTAGTTAAGCTGTGAATTGGAGCCATTGGGATGTGATTACTTTCCATACTTGATTGCTTTTAGAAAGATTGGGTGGATCTTTGGATGAGTTGAAAAAAGTTAGCATCTGTTTCCTGGTGAACTACTGCTTTATGAGTAGCCAGAGCCCATGAATGAAAATGTGGTTTTTCTTCTTGTTTTCCAGTTATATTTGACTGTGACAATGAAGAATGTCAAGCCTTAAACTTTTGAGTAAGGAATAAGAGTTAACAAACATTAAAATTGCAAACAAGTATTAGTGAGACATTTTCTCTTAACCCAATCATAAAAAAGATTCTAACTTAAAAAAAAAATTGCATGATTTATATTGTATTAATATTAGATGGTTCTTTGCTACGTATAATTAGAAGAAAAAAGGGAAAGAGAATTATGAATACGTCATCAGCTATTGATTCAAAACTGAAACTCACTTTCTGTTTACACATCCTTTCAGATTTTTATTACACATTCATTTTAACCAATTACAACTGTAATTATAATTTACACAGTATAGTAACTAATTTGTTTTCAATTTTATCTGTGGGTGCTATAAATAATTTGTCATGGTTTTTCAATGAACTTCACTACTATGGGAATAATGGAAGAGAGATGTGTTGTACAGATGCATGGCCACCACCACACTAAGGAGAGCAAATTACAGCCCAAGACTATTTGTGTTTAATTTGTCTATGGCATACAACTTAGTTACGCTCCCCAAACAGTACTGCTGGAGACAAACCACAGTAATGAAACAGCTATTTTCTTACTCCATCTTTCCCAAGCACCTTCCTATGCAAATTATTAGTGCACTAATTGAACTACTGCATTATAAGACACTTTGCAGAGTGAAAAGTGATTAATATATTATGTGTGAGACTTAATATATTAGTGCTTAATATATTATGTGTGAGACTTTTTAGTCAGTCTATCAGTTAAAATAGTTTAAATAGACTTGTAGCCATACCTTTAACTTATTCATTTTGGAATTTTGCTCTGTTGCCTTACTCTATTAACCTTCCTTTCAGTCATGTCAATTTACAGAGCCTCTGGTGCTGCATCGTCTGTATTCAAACTAAAGGCAGCCTTCATGGGTGCAAAGAAATGAACCCTTGATTGTGTACCTGGAGCAGATGCAGAGCTATAAGCTATTTAAAAATGATGTTTAATGAGGAAAGGAGCTGGCATTTAGAGTTGCAACAAATCCTTAATGCAATGACTGGGTTCACAGACGTGATGCTACAAACACAACACAGGTAGGAAAGGGACCTGTGGTCCTCCCTCTGAGCAAGGCTATTCACCAATTGATGTTATCCTCTGCTGATTCTTGTCTTTCAGGGAGCCAGTAACAAATATGGGGAATGCTTTGCAGCTTCTCCCAGGTACCAAAAGCCCTTCTTGTCTTATCTCCAGCTGGTGTGAATCCTCTGGATCCTTTGAAGCCAGTGCAATTTTGAGACTTTACTAAAGCCGAGAATAACACCTCTCTGATTCTGGTGACTTTGGTGGTCATGCATGCGAAGTACATGGTGCAGGTGCAGGTTGTACAGTAGAGATAGCAGTGGAATAACTACTGTAATATTCCAGGTGTTTGGTGTTTGTTTCGTGTTTCTTTCACTGGCATGCTGGCAAGAAGTAATGTAAATAACAAAGCAATTCTGATATAATTTCATGAGTTCTACACATTACAGGTGGTGTCTCCTGACACTCTCAAAACTATACCATCTCATAGATGTGGTAGAAATGAGAATCTGAGTAAAATCTTCAACAGCTGAAGAACTGGGAATTTAGCTTCTCTCCAGTGTGTGAAAAAAAAGTGAAAATATGGCCTTCTTCAGTGAACATGTAGTCCATTATTGCTCCAGGTAAAACTTGGTGGAGTTAGCATGGCACAGCCATCGCCTGACACCTCAAGGCTGTATTGTGGTTTGGTATTTGAATCAGAGACCAAGTCTATTTTCACAATATTTTCTATGTCCTTATTTTCTACGATGGTCTATTTTTATGTTGAATTTAAAAATAAAAATTGTCTCCTCATGGCTCCTTCTTTTTTATAAAATATTTTTTTATACAGCACATGGCAGATTAAAAGGGCTTAGCTGTGTTGATTAACTATCCAAATGTTTAATCAATAGCTATATGCAGTCTCTCTGTGAAAGACCTTGGAGAAGTCCCACTTGCCTTATTTCCCACCCCCAAGTGAGACATCAGTGAATGACTACATGGTCCATGCATATCAATGAAGAGGGGCTTAGGCAAACACAACACTAATGAAAAATTATGGGTCACCTTGTCAAAATATGTTAAATGCCCCTTAAGTTGGTGTTTTTTTTTTTTTTTATTAAGGAAAAAAATGACAGTAAACTGACCTTGCGATATCATACTGCCTTTTGGAAAGCAAATACCACTCAGTCTGCAACCTGTTCATTGGTGCATGGGTCAAAAATCCATTCCAACCGAATTATAAAATACACATCCTCATGTGTTGATACAACCCATGGTAACCGCCTGACAAAGTGTTAAACAATTGTACTCTTTACTACAGAACATGTTTGCTGACACTTATTTGGAAAATATATGTAGGGGCCTCTGAGTGATTCATAAGCAAGGGTTGTGGATGCCAGGGTGTGCTGGATGTTAATGCATCGCAAAGTCAGGGAAAGTTCATCTTGTGACCACGGCTCCTGGACTCGCTCCAAGAATATGCCATTTGCAGAAATGGCATTAACTGCAAGAGGGCTGTTGTGGGATTTGGATTCCTGCCCTTGTATTTATCTACTCACAATGTCATTAACACCCACATTGATCCCGAACTGCTGCTGGTGCCAAGGTTGTTTTGTTTGCTGATGTCACAAATCACAAACAAGAGAAAATGGTTCTGATAAAGATAACAGCTCTGCAGCTTTCCATTGTTATAAATGAGCCATAGAAGCCCTCCATACCTGCTAGTAACGTGCTATAATGATTTTGCTTAGCTATTATTTAGAAGCATTAGCTTTGCTTTGGCAAACATAGTGTTAGGATGACTGTTGTATGATTTGCACTGGGATTGTCACAGTGCATCTGTCAATATCTTTCTGGTCTTGGTACATAGCTGAAGACAATGCTGTAGGTTAATACTGGCGACAAGGACAAAACACCATTAATTAGTTAAGTATTGCCTCCATCATGAGGCTTGTTTTGAAAGGGAAAGAGAACTACATAGAGTGGTATGCCATTTGTTTTAATATCTGACGTATTATACAGTTAGTTGAATCTCCACTTTAGTGGCACTAATTGCATGTGTATAGCTACATAAATAAATAGGTTAATATCTGTACATATACATAAACGGGCATGTATAAAATATACATGCTGCATACTTTTTTATATTGATGTGCAATCATGGATACAATATTTGCAAACAACCTGTTATTCTGTAGTCATAATTGCATCAAACACACTAAGAAATCTTGCAAGACTTACTTGCTTTGTGGTTTCACAACCACAGGTTGGAAAATCTAAAACAACACCTAGCAAAAGTATTGCTGCAGCTGTTGTAGTAGCTTTCTGGTCTAGGTTGGTGTGGCACACAGAAGACCAAAGAAGCTAGAAGAGGACCATGCAGCAGATCAGTAGCAGAGAAACAAAATTCCATTTAGTGTTGTCTCAATCCAATCTGCAGTGGTACTTATGAGTAGAAGTGAGTGTTCTGTCAGCTTCAAACACTGGGAAACACTTATCTATGAAAGTTTTATGAGTAATAATTAAACAGTCAATTGAGTCTTCAAAGAACCTGAGCCACAGGTAATAGTAGCAGGCACTAAATATCCCATTCATGTATGGCATATTATCCCTTTAAACCACTCTATTCATAAGGAATGGAGGGAGACCATGAGAAATGCATTTACACCCTTGATGAAAATTCTTAAAAGCATGAAAAATCCTACCTCCATGCTAATTTCAACAGAAAGGTAAAGCATTTGCTTTGGATGGGTCTGAAGTTCAGCAATCCCCAAATCCCTAACCTTTAAACATCAAAAACAATATTACCAGCTCAGTTTTCCCCAAGTCTGATGTTTTCCTACCTCATTTAATCTTGGAATGTTCTTGCTAGTCCAAAGAATAATTTTGATCTGGATGGATTCCAGTTTACATTTTTGAAGTGAGAACATGTCTTGATTCAATTCTGTGTTTTAGACTTACTGAGGCTTAATGGCTGTGAACATTTCCAATTTCTCAAAAAAAAAAAAAAAAGCAGGGATGTTTTTAAAACGTATCTCAGGGTAGCATTTCATCTCAACTTGCCAGCTACACTTGCTGATCTCTCTGGAGTCCTCATGAGATCAGCAAATGCATTTAGATTTCTCTGAGGAACTCATGGAAAAATTTTATGGGCTCAGCCCATTCAAAGGGACCAGGGTCTGGTCTTCGCTGTCAGACCAGGGTCTGACTTCGCTGAATGCTTGTAGAGTACAAATTGGCTACCAACAGAAGATAAAACTTTGAAAACTTTGTAAAATGCAAAGAGGACAAGCTTTAATGTTCTCCTCTCAGTGATAACTAGAGGTTGCTGGTTTGAGTATACTGAAATATACACTCATCTTCTCCCTATGTAAATGAAGTGTACTTGACACTTTGAGGTTAAATGCTTCCTTGCAGATAAAATGAAAGCTTCTCCTGTGCTTCACTTGTCTATGCCATCAGTAGCAATATTCACAGTGTAGGAAGGTACTCCCATATTGGAGACCAAGCTAATAAAAGTTTTGCTTGGAAACAATCTAGTTCATAGATATTTGACTAGTAAAAACCATAAACCAGGATTTGAGTCTCTTCTGTATAGGTTGTGTTTCCAAGGAAAAGAAAAACTGTTCTCCTTTCAAATATTCTGATTACATTGAGTCTGTCACCCACCCCAGACCTAACTGCCTAGCCAGAGGCATATTCATCATCTATTTGCAGTTTTGCAGACTTCCTTGCGGACTCTCATGCTGGTCTGGCACATAACAGGAAAGTGTAAAACCCATCACTGATTTATAAAACGCTCATACATTCAGAAACTTTTTATTTTGTTGCTTTTATTTGTTTCCCAGTGACTGAGCCCCTCCAGGGTACAGAACTTTAGTAAAGTATCACAGAGGTGCAAAAATAGTATTTAAAATATTATGTGAAGTGTAACCATATCCTGTATTGCATTGTTACTCATAGGACTATTAGACACACACACAAAAAATATTTGTAGTTGATGCAAGGGGGATCTATTCACTTTTTTAACTGAAAGAAGACAAGATGATTTTCTTACTTAATATGCATTAGTATAGCAAAGCTGCATTTTTTATGCCTTTAGTGAATGCAAGACAACCATATCAGTGGAGGAGGTTTCAAACAAATATCTTTGATAGGTTATTCACAAATGTTCAGGCCCTAGTTAGTCTCATATTCTGTCTGTTTCTTGCCTACAGCACTGAATAAGCAGCTAGAGGATTAATAAACAATTTAAAGACATACAAACCTATACTTACGCAGGAGGACATGAAAAAGGCCTTTTGTATTCAGAACGACTGGCTCCCCACCATTGAAGCAGGGCTTTGTTCAGCGTGTGACAAATGATAGATTCTGGATAGCTGATTATATGGAAGTTTTGCTTCACTCAAGTAGACGTGGTACTGGAAAAGCTGTGAAAAACTGTGAAGTTCATCTGTTCGCTGTGTCATGCTTCCATAGTGTAATGCTGCCAACATCTTGTGTGATCTCCACTCTAAGCCACCACTGTTCTGCTGAGCAGAAGTTCCCATCTGTGACTTCTATCTTTCTCAAAGGCTTTGAACAAGTCAGGGAGGGCAAAAAGATTGCAAGGTAAGGTCTCACCACTGGACTGGAAGCTGTCCATGCCAATTGAATTAAGTGCAGCTGAATGAACAAAGAGGGATCACCTGAGTTAATTGGGACACCATATTATGTTAAAAATGTTTTCTGTCTGCTTTCCAGAGACATGAGCCTTCTGGTCCAAAGGGAATGATGTATCAACTTTTTAAGTGTTGCATAAGTACACAGTGCCTGCGTTTACCTTCCCATGGGATTTACACAAAAATGGAATATATGGCCTATAATAGACTTGGAAAATAACCTTTAGAAATTAAAGCATATCAACAGTTCTGGTTTTTTGATATTTGTCTGTTTCAAGTCTGCAGTTGCAACTTTAATGTCTTTAGTTTTCTTTAGTGTCTAGACAGTCTTCCACAAGAGTGCCTCAGTCCTTCTCAAACAGAACTTATGCTGGAAGATTCCATGTTTCTGTTCAAATTCACATGGATTTTAATGTGATAAATAGTATTGGTGGTTTATCATCACACGTTGCCCTCACTGTGAGTGGAACATCAATCATACTTGGCAACCACTTTTCTTCAAAATCTAGTCTTCTTTGGTTTCAGCCTGACTCCAATTTGGCTTTCAGATGTGAGCTGCCATCTCAGTGCCATTCCTGTTGCAGCAAGAAACTTTGTTCCCTTTTGTAGGATTTACCTGGTTTTCCTTTTGATATTTCAGAAAGAGTGTCCATGAGAACTGTTTTTTTTTTCTAACATTTACTCCTTCCTTGTACACCTCTGACATGGATGCAAGAATTTTTTTGCTGTTTTGAACTCTCCAGGTCTCACGTAAATATCAAATAGACATTAGATGATTTTGTAAGGACTTCTGTAGATCGTTCAAATTTCTTTATTCTTAACAATGTGCCAAAGAATGATAACAACTTTGCATGTGTATTTCAGTTACTTTCCAGGTTTTATTAAGTCACAAGCATGAAGGATCCCTGTCTTCTGATATTTTGTCACTTCTCCATGACTGTTCTAGAATAGACCAAAAAGTTAAAATGCAGAGAAATATTAGAAAAAATATATGCTGTTTTTTGAATCTGAAAAAATTCTTGCTATAGCTTTTCATCAGAAATTGTTTGTGATACCCTTACATGTGAATTCTTAGGAAAAGATGCAGAACCTTTTAATTAAATTAAGTGGCTGACATTGCATAGAATCAACAAATATCAAGAGGTCATTTTGATACAGGGAAATAGCTAGTATTCTTATCGACAAGAAGAGATATAAATAGAGATACTTACAGATATAATTTTTTTCCTCTCACAATCAGGACAAACCAGTAATGGAAGACATGCATCAGCAGCATTAGGGAGAAAAAGACAAATCATGGGAAATATCGTATCTCCAATGTACAGCATATGACTATTGAATCACACATCAACCACAATACATCTCAGAAGAATGTCACATATCACTGGAAAAGAAATGTAACTTCTGCAAACAAAAGAGAGTAAAGGCAGAGCAAACTTCAACAGAGTGCAGAGGAACATGGATGCAAAGTCTAATTTAGCACTTGTTTTCTAAGCATGCTGTGCAGAAAAATTTTGATTTTGTTTAACAGCATGAAAAGCAATACCAGTGGAAGTGATGACAGCACTAAGCAAAGAGAATACAAGACAGGTGACACATATGCAAAAAGGTTAAGTGTCCACAGACATAGTAAGGTTACTAAAAAAAGACAATGTTTAGGCACAATTGCCCCATAGGGTGTGTGATAACACTTATTTGCTATTCTAAAAAAGCTGTAATGTTGACAAAAGTACCATTAATTTTGATGTGTGCTATTAACATGCATCAAGGAAGGCTCTTACTTTTTAAGCAGGAAATGAAAATATGCTTATATGGCAATATTTTTAATAATTAATATATTTAACTATGTAATGCGGTAGTTTTGGTGTTTATATTTTAATCAATGATGTTATAATTGTATATTGACTCAAAACATGCAAATTATTAAGAGGTAAAATTTTATTTCTTATTTAGGCCAGTGTCTGCCACACAGTTAAAATAGTAATTTGTCATAGAAATGGCTCCATATACTTCAGCAAAATGAGTCCTGAACTGGAACTGGAGATAATAGAAGAAAATTTTAAATATTTCTACATTTAGAAAGTTGTCCAGCCAGGGTGTGGGGTAATTTTCACTTTAATTTCTGTTTTCATGTGAAAGGACACAATAAGAATTTTTTTGACAGGTATTTTTTCATTAATGGTAACCGATCTTTTCTGCAAAATATCCCATTCATTAGATACTCCACAAAATGCATGTTTTATTTTAAAGCTTTTAAAGTACGCTCCCCCCCTGCCACCTCAACAACAAAAACAATAAAAGAAAAGAAAGAAAGAAAAATAAGCAATGAGCCCAAAAGAAATCAAATCTTGATTTCCTGCGGCACAATTCCATAGTCCAGCTGTATGTGATCACTGTTTTCTCAGACACTGTTCTCGAGTATAAGTAATACTGTTTGTAACTCACTGAGATGAAACATTTATTCAGAAAAATAATTTGGGCCACTGCTGTAGAAAATGAACGTTACATTCTTTGCATGGGAAAAGAGCATGTGATATGATTTCCCCCATAAGGCATGCTCTTCTGCAATATATAAAATCTTTGTTCTCCTGTGTGTGCAAATACACTCTCCTTTGTTACATTACAAGAGGCTGCATAAAAAGAGCAATTCAAAACTCTACTGATTAAAATAAATGTGCTCATAAAGGAGACAGGAGACTATACTACTGCATCCCCAGAACAGCAGTAACTTACATACCAACAAGTTATTTTCAAGTTTGGCAGAGGAAGTAATCGGCTATCAACAAGGGGTAATTGCCTGAGCAAACTAGTCTTTACATCTCATACATGCTGTCACCTTGGTAAGAAAGAAATACACCACTATCAATTCATGAGAAAAAAAAAAAATGAAACATTCCTTTAGAGACTGCCTCTCTCAGCTGTTTGAGAGAACATACACACAGCTTGGAACATATCTAATCTCTACTCTTTTCTTATCACTGAAGAGTATCCTAACACACCACAAAATTCATAACCTAAGCAGCCTCAGGCTATATTAGAAAGGATCCATTTTAGATTGGAACATAAATTTTAATCTGAGATTTACCTGTGGCTGTCACAGGTGAAAGCAGGTTAGTGACAAAATCCTTCAAGAATAAATGAAGGAACTCTTAAGTAAAAGAGTCAAAATTATCTGAATTTTATACCAGTATGGGCTGCTTAGAGAGCTAGATGAATATGCACAGACACACAGCCTCTCTTATGTTACCATTACACAAATATTCATTTGACTGAAATGCTCATGCCCCAGGGTTGACAGGGTTTTGAGCACTTGCATGGATGATGTTTTTATTGAAGCAATGTGCAAGGTGTAAAATAATTACGTACATTCACCTGTACATACGTATTTTACTGTGTTTTAACATGCAACACATGCTACAGGTAAGTATAACAGAGAAGAAAGAGTTTCTCTTTTCATGAGAAAATAAAGTCTTTCTTTAAAGCCATATACTAAAAAGGCAGCAACTGTTAATTAAGAAAACCCACAAGGGGTGGTAAACTATTAATATCCTGTAAAGTAACAGAGGGGCTAGCTGTCATGGGTAAACAGTAATTTTCTGCAACGTAAAAAAGAACCTGCTTCTTTCTAGGGACCACTGTCCACTTTTTCTGTTAGCATTATTTTACCTTAAGTATTAAACAGAATTTTATTAACTGAAACAACACCTTGCCCTCTCTTTCTGTTCTGCAAAAGAAACCAGTCTCAATTTCCTCCACTCTATCTCTTCAACTTCTATTTAAACAAATTAGCTCCCTTATTCTACCTGTAGCATTATCAGCTTGAGGCCAAATAGCTAAAAATGAATAAAAAACCCCAAACTTCCCCAACTTGAGTCATCCTGAATAATGATATGGGATGTTCATATTTTGGAACTTGGTATGATTGCTTGCTCAAGACAATAAACATTGCAAAAATAGAGTCAGAACTTGAATTTTCCTAAATTAAAAACTGTAAGGCATATGGGAAGGTTTCTTTTGTCTATCCAAGACTTATGATCTCTTCGAACAATGAAAAGTGGAAAGGTCTTAAAAGATTTTTGGCAGCAGTCTGGCAAACGATATAAACTACTGTCAAGCATAATATGGAAGAAAAACCATCTCAGTTGACAGAAACAATATGCTTCAATTTTTCTCTTGGTTATGATTTTGTATTCCAGTGGTATTTTGAATTCCAAATTAATTGCTGTGGTTATTAAAGAAAAAAGAAACTTCCCTTAACCACAGCAAAAGTAATGAATGAGATCTACCAGCATAGTCAACAATCAATTTTTTGGTTTCCCTGTGTGTCTGCCTGCATATATTGACTTGTGGTCGGCAAGGTCTGAAGCTTGGTCTGAAGTTTGAAGACCTCCTACTGTACCCTAGCAGGGTTCTATTTCTAAAGCACAGATTTCATTCGGACAGGATCTGGCCATGCAGTTACTACAAAGTAAAGAAAAATCACAAGATTTAAATAAAACCAAAACAGTTCAAAGCAGAGTACATACGTTGACATTTTCCATGCAAAAATTTCAGTGCCAGTTTGTGTGAGTTTTGTGTATTTTATCGATGGTAATTCCTAATGCAGGAATAACACGCCCTATAACGGATTGCTGCATAGAAGAAATACATCATCAACACCTGTCCCTAGTGGAGTAATAAAATGTTACAGATTTCATAGATAAAAACTTCATAATAAAATATGCTCTGTATGCAAATAGTAAGCTTACTTTTTGAATTGAAACAAAGATGGAAACTGTTTTCTGAAGTGGAAAACTGGAAGATTAAAATTAAATCATTGCTTCTATCCCTCAACTGAAAGAAAATAAGGTATTACAAATATCATTCAACTTTTATTAGTGCATGACAGTAAATGAAAAATGGGACTGTTCAACCTGGGAGCAAAACAGGTGAAATTTATTAGGAGTGAACAGTCTCATTTTGTTGTACAACAATCTTGAGACCAAAACGAGAACTGAGCTACCATGACGTTGCATTGTGAATAGCGAGTTCCCACAACCCCCCCGCAGCCCTGCCCTCAGTTCCCCATTGGTTGTCTGTAATCCCTCCCCTGTTCCATCCTCACTGGCTGTTTCCCTGTTGATCCCTCCCATGTTCCCTTTCCCTATNACCATGACATTCTTAGCTTTGTTTGAAGAAAGAAATCAGACTGTAGACTTCCCAGATAAAATAAAATGTCAGTGGTGAGGTCTTCCTATCTCCTCCTGCCTCTGCAAATTCATCTCTGACCATTACAGCTTTTTTCATGTTATATTTCATCAACCATATCTCATGTCTCCCAAGAAGAATATTTTCCCATGCCTAACTTTTTGTCACAGGTCATTAAATAGCACAAAAGACATATGCTTTCATGGCATCAGGTTGTTTAAAAAGCAGCCACTTATTGCAGAAGCATGCAAGTTTCACATATAGCCATAGCTTGTGTTCATAAACCTATGTCTAATAATAGATCAGTTTCCATTCTTGCCAGCTGCTTTTGGAACATAAAGGGATGTGTCCTAACTGCAGTGAGTGTTGGAAGCTCACAGAAGTGTGAGAGGGCAGACATATTTGCTGTGCCACATTCTCAGAGACAGAGAAGACTTAGAAAAATGGAAGGGATACAACAAGTTAAGTACCTTACACTTTAACTTTTCCCCACATTTGTTGAAACTTTTCGTAACAGTTTCTGGAAAAGTGCACGAGATATAATGAAATAATTTTCTAACAGTTATGGCTCCTTTTGAAAGACCTGGTCTTTCAAAACATCAGAGTACCTGTTAAATTTTCCATGGATGTTAGAATAAGAGCCTTTTCCATAAGTGGGAAAGCCAGAATGAGGGATACAGATCAACTCAAACATATGCCAGTGGGATTCACAAACCAGTTTTACTTTTGTTGCTTGTCTCATGGTTTAAAATATGACACCAAGTGCTTATAAAATAAGTATGCGTGTGTGTGGATTTTTTCTGCACTCTGTCTTGTATTTCTCAGCATCTGTATTTCCTCTTGATTCACAGCTGAACCTCTCAATTCAGGTGCTCATCTTTTTCACTTCTGGATTCCTCTTTCCTCTGTTTGCAGCTTAATTGAGCTTCCTTTGGCAATAAGGTGAATCCTCAAAGACAGAGTCTCTGGAGATGCTGTTAGGGGCAAGGTCTAGGCTGGCATCATGCTTGCATGAAAAAGTATGCACTGTTGGGACTGGTATGAGCTGACACAAACAGGAATTACTGTATTTCTCCTCCTTCTCCTCATAGGGCACTGACAATAGCAACCTCCCTTCCTCTGTCTTTGCCACATACAAGGCTTGGGTTATTTGTTCATCCCCTGCTCACCAGTGCCAAGACTCACTGTCATGTTGGCATTCCCATGCTGCTCCGTAAAAAACTTAGGCACAATTATAAGATTCTGTACTTCTGCCCTTCTCACGCAATTTGTCAGTAGGAAAGCAGGGTACATGACACAAAAGATAAATGAAGATAGTTCTTTATGATGTCAGTTAATCAGTCATTTATTTTTGAGTACTGACTGACTAGTCACAAAATTACAGGCTAAAAAACCCTCTCATACTGTCATGCACTGTATTGACTGTCGTACTTTAGCTGTTTAAGGCCATAGTATTTGAAAACTCTCAAGCAGTATATACCTAATTTAATAATTTCAGTCTTTATCAAGATTTTACTTAAAAATTACAGGAACTATAATGAAGGAACTCAAGAGAGATTGAAGTGAACATCTCATTATAATTCTGAAAATGCTCCAAAGGAGCGTTATAAAATATGAGGCCAGTGCGTAACACTCCAATTTTGCATCAGTTTTAAGCAAATTTAGTCAGACGTAAACTTAAGAAATGCATAAATGTACAACAATTCTAATTATTCATCTAGGTTCTAGCTCACCTGAAAATATTTTATTCCTAAGCTTGCCTTTAGTTAAAACAATGTAAAGTGAGCTAAAGAAGATTATAAACATGACAAAACCCCATTTATGAATAATATATCATAAATATCTAATAAAAAAATATTACCATTGGGAGGGGAAAACAATTCAATAAAAATAAAAAAGTGTGCATTATAAAAAAAAGTGTCCTGAGTTGAAATACCTTCAGTTAAATGTATTTATAACATACATCACGTGTAAAAGCTATTAATCCCATTTAGTAACATTGAATGCATTTATGCTAAGAAACTGCTAAAAAGCACGAAATGGAATTTACTGAGATGAATGAAAAGCACAATTACCAACGAGACTTTCTAGATTCCAGTTAGTAAATGAGGCTGTGAAACTGCTCTATGTTAAAAGAGTTAATGACTATGTTAGCGCTTGACTAATATTTTATAGTTCAGGCTGTCACTACATTAGACCCCATTGCATGTCTTCCTGTAAACTCGTTGACCTATACTTGGAATATATATTTTTAAACTATATTTTTAAGAGTTTGCTGCATTTTGGAGGTTCCTAATCCTGAAGAGGCTACTGTGACCTGAAGCTACACATACTACCTGTTCCTTGCAGACAGGTTGGTGGTAAAATAGTGCTGAACCTTTGTTTCAATGGTGATGAAAAATGCTGTCTTTTGGCAAATTATGCAAACAACAGTTAAAGAAAATCACACTAGGGTACAGCACATTCAATACTGTAAGCATGTGTTTTGTTACGTCAGTGAGTAGAAGTGGTGTGAATTGTGAGTCAAATCCTAGATTGCAGAACTGTGAAACATAATTTTTCCACGCTAATTCTGGCCTTCCCTCAGGCCTGACACTGCAGAGATGCCTTTGGACATCTGCAAAGGCAAGGGTCTGATTCCTAGCTCCTTGCTAGAGGACCTAGCCTGACTACTGCTACTGCTCCTTACTTCAAATTTGCAAGAAATTAATTTGATCTCTTGAAATTTTCAATTTCTGTTAGGAAAAAAAAAAATATTACAGAAGCAGCTTTTATTAGCCTTCTATATCAGTCACAAATGACCATGTCTTGGCACTTTTATTTGGAAAATATCTCAGGATTTCAAGTATTTTATGGTGGAAGCAAGAAAAAATGTGGCTTTTTAATAGGGGAATGCAGTAGGCTTGCAATAGCACTTTCATTTATTACAATCTTTTAAAATACTAGGCATATCTCTTGGAAAAGTATATTAAAAAAAGGAATAAGGCACCCAAAAGTTCTACTCTGCTCAAAACTGCTTTGAATATTCAACTGGGAGAATGTGAAACCATGTAGGGATAGGCTCTTCATGTGTGAATTTAAGTAAAATATAGAGAACATGTAAGAATAAATAGCAATAATAAATTTTATAATCTTAGGGACACTGACAAATAAGCAAAAATAAATTCCTTCTGAGTGAAGATTATAAAGTTCTATGAAGTCGTACCATATGCAATGAAATCTGAAGGCTGTATCACCTTAGCCTTTCATATCATGCTGTTGAGGAAAGCCCACTCTTGTCCTTGGGAAAGTGCTTGGGATGCAGAAGACCTATCACATTACAGGGTTAGGTCCCAGTACCACACTTTTATACGCCAACACACAATAAAATTTGCTATGTGAAAAACTGATTAAGTTACAACCCCTTTTCTCAATTAACCCTGGCCTAATGCAATAAAATCTTCCATAATCTTCCCTGTTAAGGACTAGATGCAAACCCGACTGAGGAGCACAGCAAACCAGCCAGAAAACCTGAGAGTGGTTTTTTAGCTACATGACAGTCTGTGAACAGAATTTGGAGGAAAAGCAAAATCCACTGTAATGTACTGAGTCGTTATTGTTAACAGCAGCATAACTCTTCTGTAACAGCAGTAACATTGGTCTCAACTGGGGAAACACGGCAGGAGGTTCATGGAGTGCTCTTCCAGCATGCTGGGGAAATGATCCCTGGTGAATGCCCAAATGCATCTTGAAACATCAGAAGTGCTGGTACTCAGCTCATGTGAAGCATGAGTTACAAATATATTATGAAGATGTATATGCTTAAAGCTGCAGTTATATGAAGCATGTCATCTGTATAGCCCAGAGGAGAAGAATTAAATTGTGCAATCCTAGTTAGAAGCTGAATAGATGCGCTAACAGTTGGAGCTGAAAGCGGTAAAATGCCATAGCAAGAAGTGGCAAAGGAAAGAAGGTTTGGCCTTTCCTGGGCCATTATTACGCCCAGAATAACATTATGAATGGTGATATATAAACCTAATACTACAGGGGAAGCAGGAGCTCCATCTTTCCACTTTAAAGGATTCTCATAGCTCTAAAACCTTCACGGCTTGAGCTGACAGAGGCTCCTGGGTGGGAGAAGTGCTCTTTCATTTGTCCCATGAAATCCCATTCAGGTTCTGCTGTCATATGAATAGCTGATAATTGGCATTTCCTTTCACTCACATACATTCCCCAGGAAATTGCAGCAGTCTGCCAATCTGCCTAAGGCAAGTGGTGTGGAGAGAGGCGTGGTGGCAGCTGCAGGCAGCGCAGCTGCCCCATGACAGTCTAGGAGCTGCCAGATTACCTGTGCGGGGTGCAAACCCCCTTGCGAATCGGGCTACAAAGGGCTATGAGGTACTTCAATGCCACTGACCAGCTCGGTGGATGGTCACGTTTTCCCTTCCTTTTCTTTCAACTGCAACATTCACCAGCTGATGATAGCAGCGAAACTTCAGGAGTAACAAAGCCCAAGGGCACTTTTTGATATATAAAAGATTTTCACAATAGTGAAGAGAAGCTCTGATTCCGGGGGTAGGGACGGGATGTTCGTTGTTTTGGGTTTTTTTTACAGCTAAAATAATACAACTTTTCCTGATTTTTCTCTTGGAGAAGATACTTTTGTGACAACATGATTAAAAAAATAATTAGAAGCAATATTTAGATGAAAGTTGAGCACTTGGAATGTAAGCAACGTGCTGCTTACTGCTGTCCATAAAACTTCATAGTTGGTTGTGCCTATGAGAGGATAAAAGACATAACTGAATTACTTCAGCACAGAATTCAAAGTTTTACCTTCATCAGTAAGTCGATACACTGCACCCCCACAAGTCCAAATTAAGTTACATGGGCAGCAAGATGTCTGATGGATCTATTGGATTTGTAGGGCCAGAACTGTGGGGACAATAAAAAGGGTTTTTTGAATACATTAATTGCAAAAGGTAATGCAGGATGAAGATGGTCACCTCACAAAAGGGGACACAGAATAAGGTGGAGATGTTTAGTGCTTTCTTTGCTCTGTCTTCAATACTGATAACGGGCTAAGGGTGTCCCAGTGCCCTGAGCTGGAGAGACAGGCTATGAGAATGATAATCTGAAGCTGACAGTTAAACCTCAAATTGTGAGGGATCTGCTGGTCCAGCTGGATCACTAGAAGTCTATGAGACTTGATGGAAATGACTGAGAGTCCTCAAAAAGCTAGCTGATGTCATTGTGAGGCCTCTCTCAATGATTTTTGACTGGTCTTGGGAATCTGGAGAGGTCCCAGCTGACTGAAAGCTGGCTAAAATTGTCCCAGTCTTCAAAATGGGCAAGAAGGATGACCCTGGAAAGTTCAGGCCCGTCAGTCTCACTGTAGTGACTGTTAAGGTTATTCTGGGAGGTGTTGAAAAACACCTGAAGGGCAGACAACACAGTCATTGATCACAGCCAGCACAGCCTCGTGAGGGACAAGTCCTGCTTGTCAAAGTTGATTTCCTTTTGTGACAAAGTAACCAGCTGTGCTGGTTATGGCTGGAGAAGAGTTAATTTTCGTCACAGTGGCTGGTATGGGCTATATTTTGGATTTGTGCTGAACAGGGAATTGAAAATATAGAGATTTTTCTGTTATTGCTGAGCAGGGCTTACACAGAGCCAAGGCCTTTTCTGCTGTTCATACTGCCACATTAGAGGGGAAGTTGGTTGCANTTGGGGCTGCATGGGAAGGTGGGAGGAGTCACGGCTGGGACAGGTGACCCCAACTGACCAAAGTCAGATATTCCAGACGATGTGACATCATGGTCAGTATATAAAGTGGGGAGAAGAAAGAAGGCAGGTACATTTGGAGTGATGACATTTGT
>VWZW01000485.1:0-32950 GCA_013397115.1 Edolisoma coerulescens
CGGTGTCCCCGGTCCAGCCCCGCCGGGGTCCCGGCCCGGCCCCTCACCCGCGCTCGGCTCCGCTCGGTGCCTCCGCGGCCCCTGGGGCGCGGTCACGTGACGGCCAATGGTGGCCAAGAGCGGCGGCGCCTCTGGCGCTGAGGGCGCCCCAGGATGGCGGCGGCGGGGCTGTGGTGGCGGCGGTCTCGGTCCACCTGAGGGCTCGGTACCCGTCACCTGCTGCCCGCTCCGTCCCGAGCCTTACCCCCATGTGCTGGGCGAGCCGCCACGGCCGCCCGGGGGTTTTCTAAGGGACTTTAGTAGGGCTTCAGGCGGGAAGGGAATGCCCACCCCGGGGGGAACACGGAGCCTTCGCTGCAGAGGCTCAGTGAACCAGATACGATGGCAGTGTCAGGAAAATTAATCCACAAACACCAGAGGTTTATGTCCAAAAAGGAGACAGAGGAGTCCTGTTACTTTATTCGAATAAAGGGAGGCCTTGGGGCATTCTCCTGGGGTGTCTCAAATCTTTGGAGGGCGCAGCCTCCTTTTATCCTAATTTCCCGACTGCATTTCCCTCTCTCTTTCCTCGTTGGCTGAGGTACTCGAGAGGTACAGACTTCCCGGAACGCCTAATACTTAAAACTCCCTTCTAATGTATAACCCCCCTTTATTTTTAATTCTTATAGAATTTATGGTTCTTCCCACTGTTTCTTTCATCTCTCAATATCTAATTTCATTTATCAGCAGACCTACAGTTTGTTTGTAAAGACAAATCTCTTTCTTTCCATTAATCAATCAGTGGAATCCTTCTCCTTGTTTATCTCTCAGTGCTAGTTTTATCTACCAGCAGGCCCACAGCTTGTTTGTAAAGACAAGTCCCTCATTCCTTTCAGCAGCCAGCGCTTTCTGAGGAGAAGAAAATTTCGAGAGGACACCAGAGCAGAACTCTGGAAATCTGTACCTGGGCTCCACATCCTTCCAGGAGAACAGCATCAGCAGGAAGGCCAGTTAAGGCAAGCCCTGTTCTTCTCGAAACAATCATTGCTTGCAGCCCTTGGTGAGGAAGGTGGGAGAGGAAAAGTGCTGTTTCCCTTCCCCAGCATCCTGATCATCCAAGGTCAGCTGGACTGTATGCCACAGACCCTCCATACTTGTGCCAGTGGAGGTTTAGACTGGACACTAGAAAGAATTTCTACCCAGAAAGGGTGATTAGTTATTGGAATGGGCTGCCCAGGGGGGTGGAGGAGTCACCAATATGGGAGGTATTTTAGGACAGACTGGATGTAGAGCTCAGTGACAAGGCCCCTGTCCCAGCCCGTGGCTAGCACAGGGCTACTCTGGCTGCCATGGTGGTGATGGGTAACAGGCTGGACTCAATGATCCCACAGGGCCCTGTTCTGCAGCTATTTCAGAAACACAGATTTAGGAATTTTAGTAGCAATTGCAAAGTGAACCAAGTTAAAAACAAAGGCATTGTATGTATTTCCAGAACATCCCTTGCCTTAAAAATCAGCGGGACAAACTGTGCTGAAGAAGTGAAGATGGAAGTTGTAGGGGTGTAAATAAGCACTGCTTGAAGAGTGGATTTAATCCAAGTATGAAACAGGTGAAGCATTTCACAGCCCAAAATCAGGGGAGGTTTGAGTTGGACATTAGGAAGAACTTCTTCCCATAAAACGTGATCAGATATTGGAATTGGCTGCCCAGGTGGGTGGTGGATTCACTGTGGCAGGAGGTGTTCAAGCAAACCCTGGGCAAGGAACTCAAAGCTCTGGTCTGGTTGCCATGGTGGAGATGGGTCCCAGGTGGGATTCAGTGATCTCACAGGGCTCTTCCATCCCAATTGATTCAGTGATTCTGTGACATCACAGCCTTTGGGGACAGCATGGTGGTTGATAAGTGTCCCCAGCCCATCGCTGTGCCCAGAGCCCAGGCAGAAGTCGGCTGGGAAGGACGTCCAGAGCCTGTTCAGCGGTGGCAGCTTGGCCTTCAGCAGCACCATGCTCAGCCAGAGGCTCTCCTGGCTGCTGAAGCTCTTGGTGGTGCTGCTCTCGGTCCAGCCACTGGACCCTTCCAGCCATGCTGCTGGGGACACAGGGACCTGGGATGTGCCTCCCCAGGCCCTGGAAGAGCAGGCGGCCATGGCGCCAATGAGGGACACCGTGTTGGTCCTGGAGGCGCTGCCATGGATCTGCGCAGCCGTGGCCCTGATTCTCAAGGGCATTTACCTCGGCTGGGTCCTTGCCAGAGGGCTCAGGAGACGCTGGGGACAGGTGAGGGAGGGGCTGAGGCAGGTGGGCTCGTGCCGGGGGCCGGGGGCCGCCAAGGCCTTGGGCCAGGAGGGTGTGGGGCGAGGGCTGAGAGCCCCCGTGGGGAAGCAGAGCTGGGCAGGCCCCGAGGGTGCCGGGCCTCTGGGGCAGCCCTTTGGCCAAGGCTTTGGTGGAGGCAGAGCGGGGGCCGAGCCCGTTGCTGGGCGGGAACGGGCCCCGGCTGAGCCCCAGGGAGCCCCGGCAGAGGCGGCCGGAGCTCTTCTTGCTGCAGCCTCTGCCCGGGGCAGCCCAGCCGGGCCCGAGGCTCTCTGTGCAGGAGAGGCCAAAGGCAGCGCCCCAGGGCTCAGCCCCCTGAGGCCCCTCTGCCCCTTCCATCGGGCTCCCTGTGCTGTGTGTTACAGGAGAAGAACCAGAGCGCTTTGGCCTCTGCGCGGCCGCGCTGCCAGGGCCACGGCTGTTCCAAGGAGCTGCTGCAGCTGCTGCTGGAGAACCGGGCCCTGATGAAGATGTGCCTGCGCCAGAGCTCCCGGCAGAGGCCAGTGCCCAGAGGGAAGAGGCAAAGGAACCCTGGCACTCAGAAGAGAAGGAGACTCCACTTCACACCTCTCGTCTGAGTCTCCAGCCCCAGCTCCTCTCTGGGCTTGGTGGACCTGGCAGGGAATGCATGACCAGTGCCAAGCCCGGGCACTGGGACATTCCCACCCATAGGTGTTAGGAACCCCTTTGTTATTAGGAAAAATAGGTTTCCCAGAAGTCTTCTCCACCCTCCGTTTTTCAAAGAGTTCAAGTTTAAAAATAGTTGATGTTTTCTTTAGGCATAGGCTTCCCAGTAATGTTCTCACTCTTTAGTTGAAACTGGGAAGAGTAGTCTAGTTCAATAAAGTTCATGTTTTCTATACATTGCTGTGTTTGTTTACTGTTCCATATGAGAATGGACAGGATTGAAATTGTTTATTGTATATAATGTAAATCAAAAGCAAATACTGTATAAAAAAAAAACTGTATGTCCCACATACATAAAGATATCTAGAAATCTGCCCTCTTTTTGTGTTGTTTCATTTTTGTTCAGAGAGCCTTTGCACACTCAGAACTGCCAGAACAGACAAAAGTCAGAAGTTGTTGTGAAGGTCAATATATAAAATATGACAATTTAGGGTCCAAGACTTCCCCAGGCATCCCAGACACTTTAGAACTGGGACCAGTCCAGTTTGGAAATGGGACTGATCTGAGCAGTGGGTTTAGCTCAAGCTGTGAGAAGTGCTGAAAAGTTCCAGTGCTCACTTAAATATTTTCTTAAAGACATCTCTGCTGGGGACACACTCAGGCCAGCCTGAGCAGGGAAAAGGGAGCTCAGGAAATGGAGCAGAAGGATTTGAACACACATCCCATGGGCGAATGGACACACCCCACTGGATTTTCCAATCAAAAGGGCTTTCCCGTGACATTGGGTATCAGGGCCGCTTTTTTTTTTTTGGGAGGTGTCACAAAAGGAACAGAACAAACCCCTGCCCTGTTCTGCAGCCATTTCAGAAACACAGATTTAGGAGTTTTAGTTGAGATTGCCAAGTGAAGCAAGGATAGAAAAAAGGCCCTTTATGTATTTCCACAGTATTCCCTACTTTAAAAATCAGCAGTGCAAACTGTGCTGAAGAAGTAAAGATGGAAGTCACAGGAGTGTAAACAGGCAGTGCTTGACAGAGTGGATTGAATCCTGGAACGTGAAGGATGAAGCATTTCAGGGATCCAGGGAATAGGTCCTGGCAAGTGTCACTGAGGGAAGCACCAGCACAAAGAAAAGTTGGGGACCTAAAATCTATTAGAAAAATGGAAAGAAAAGGCGCAAGAGTCAAATTGGGTGGAAAGAGGTTCCAAGTGAGCTGTGTGCTGAGGGCAGGGCAGCCATGGGGGTTTGTGCAATTGGACCAGAGGGCTGGGCAATGGGAGCGCGGCTCAGGCCCATTCACCTGGGATCAGGCCATGAGGAGCAATAGTGCTCCACCCCATCACCTGCTGCTGGAGCACCAGCTGGGAACGGGCTTTCCAGCTCGGCAGCAAGGCCTCCATGTACAGAATTTTCAGGGGGGAGGAGTGGGCTTCACTCGGTATCGCCTTCTCTGTTTTTTGCTCTCCTTCCTTTTCTGTTCCTTCTCTTTCCGGGCTTTGGCCATGGTAGTTGTGATGCACTGAGAATCCAGAAAGTCCAGCAGCTTTGCCTTGGAAATTTTAATGCCATTCTGTTTGAGCTCTGCATGCAGATCAACCAGCTCGATGGGCTCATAGAAGAGAATCCTGTTGTACAGGGCTGTGTTTGAGCGGATGTAGCACCTTACTGCCTCCAGCTTTTCCTCTTCCCGAGTTGCTGCTTGAGATGCTGGAAACTCCTCTTCCTCCTCCTCAGACGCAAAAGCACAGGCTTCAAATCCATTCACAAAGGAACTAAAAGCAGGACGGAACGGACCAGAGGTCAAGGAAAGAACAGGCCAACAAGGACAGGACCAGAGCTCCCCAAATCCCTTATGGTGAAGAACTATGACTCCCTCTGCGGGATCACAGACCCTGCACTACCAGCACCCACAAAATGAATGAGGCAGAACATGACAGGGCTTCTGCAAACTTCCCATCCCAGCCAGGACAGCGCTGGTCCTGCTCACCCAGCCCAGAGCTGTATGGAATTTCTGGCTCCTGGCTCTTCCCTCCTGGCAGGCTCTGCCAAGGGGTGCTGTGCCATCCTCTCCCAACTCAAGCTGCAGGTTCTCAGGCAGCACAGAGCGCTCTGTGTCACTGACCTGCAGACCAGGCATACCAGATTTGGGCCTTGCTCACAAGCAGCCCTTTTATGTTCTGAGAATAGTTCAGTGGAAATTAGACTGAAAATCCAAAGCCGGTTTCTTTTGTAGGGGTGTTCTGACCTTCACGTGACACACTCAAGGAGGTGGCAGGGCCACTGTAGGCCACAGGGACACTCACCTCTGTTTGCCTCATTCCTACCTCATCTCTGTCCTGCATCACTGAGTGTTTTGTCTAGGATTTCACTGCCTCACCTCTGAGAACCAAAGGAGATGTCACTTCCATCCACCGAAGAACCTGCAGACTCCTGGGATGCCGGGAGCTCCTCGCCATCAGCTGCAAGGGACACGGATGGCCTTTCCTGCTCTTTGGCTCCCTCTGGGTGATGTGTCACTTTAGTTCCCTCCTTGGGTGTGGCACAGCCTGTTCCATGGGATGCACTATCAGCATTATCCCTAGGGAGCACTGCAGAAGCCTTGGTAGGCTGCTTCCTCTTGCCCACAGCCCTCGGGGCGCGATTCCCGCCCACAGCTCGGCCTGCCTTTGGCTTCGGTTTGGCCGGCGACTTCTGTGGGAGGGGCTGGGAATAGGGGATTTCATCCTCAGAGTCCCTGTCCTGGTGAGTGTACTGGAATATCTCCTTTAGCTTCAATACCATCTGGCGTTTTGGGAGAGCACGGACACCGAATCTGAAAGAGAAAGGTGGGAGTTTAGGTTACAGTAACGCTGCACCTTCCACTGCCACAGCTCAGCAAGAGGTTCAGGCCAGGAAGTGCAGCTAGAAAAGTGTGACGTGACCTCAGAAAGCACTGGCTGGAGCTTCACCATGGTTCCCCTTCTTTCACATTACTTGCCAGCAGGTTCCTCCTGTAAAGACATCCTGGGGGAGGTAATGCTCACCTGCTCAGCTCCTTCTTCAGCTGCGGGGTCTCCATGATGGAATAAGCTGGCATGGGTGTCACTGGAGTGCTGGAGGACCTGCTGTTCTCCTGACAGGAAGGTTCTACAGCAGAATGAAATTACTGTGATGAGAATCAGTACAGAAAGGACTTACAATGGCTGGTAACTTCTCCTCTTGGTGGTAGAAATCTAATATTATCTAATAATTGTTTAATAGCAACTACTTCCTTATAAGCTGTTTTAGTTATTACTCAGCTTCACACTGGACAGAACAGTCAACGCTTTTTTTCCCCCCTTAATCAGGATACTTGGTTTTCATTGATTTTACATCAGAAAACAATTTAAACTGGGACGTATGTCACATCTGAAAATGAGGCCATTCAGGGCTTTGTTAGAATAGGCAACATTTAGAAAGCAGTTAAAACCATGTTTACTGAATTCTGTGCAGTGGTGCTTCTCCCGGGAAGGAAATTTCATAACAGAGACTTGATGCATAAAAAATTGAGCAAATCAAGCTACTGGGGTCTGGAGTTAGATACTGATTTAATGATACCAGTTTACTGATACTGTGAAGCACAGCCAGTCTCACACATCGTGTTCTATCACCCCTTAAACTAATCATTTACTATGGCATAATTAATAATATATTTAATTAGATACTGTGACATCAATTACATCAATCCACTGGCAAGCAGACTGGAGCCTGTGTTTTGTTCTGTTTTGGTTGGTTTTTCTCTATCCAAGTACCCACAGCTTCTGCAAGGAGTACTATCACTACCAAGAGACTGGTGACAATGAAACGCGCGCGGCTGCACTCCAGGAATCCCACATTTCGACAGGCTCTTCCCCACAGCAAATGACTGCACCTTCTTTGTGCCTGGCCCTGTCAACTGCTTTGCATCAGAAGGCCCAAAGACTCTTTCAGTGTGTCAAGTGAACAACAGGTGAGATAAGCATTAAAATAAAACCAGTTTAACCTAGCCCAATAAATCTAGTATCAATACAAGCTCTCACCAGGAGTCTTGACAGGATCTGTCTGACCAGCCCCTGCTGCAGCTGCCAACCTCTGAGACAGAGGAAGAATCTCTGGAAGTTCATCTTCCTTCTCTTCTCCATTCCAGTCATCCCAGATTTTGGAGTCCAGGTAACTAGCTCTGCTGCCCACTGATGAACATGGCTCAATAGGGCTCTTCTCAGGGCAGTGCAAAGTTGTTCTCCTGCCAGCAGGACTTCCTTGGAGAGGGGTGCTGCCCTTAATTCCCTGCACTTGGACTGGGCTGTCCCCCTGCTCCTGCCAAGAGCCAGGGCTGGGGCTGCTGGCCATGCTGGTCTTTGCATGGCTGACCTGGCCAGAGTCGTGGCTGTCACCTCTGACTGGTGACAGATACTCAACATGCCAGCAGTCTCCAACAGGGACTGGGGGCTCGTCACACAGCAGGACACTGCTACCCAGAGAAGGCAGACTTACTTCCCTGTCACTGTCCTCCAGCTCAACTACACTGATGTTTGCTTTATCTTCCAGTCGCTGCTCCTGGCACGGAGGCACTGGTTTGGGTAAACCTGAGATATTGGCACATTTGCTTTCTGTGTTGGTGTGGCCAGGAGAGAGGAGAAGTGGATCCACTGGAGAAACTGGAAGGGAGTTCTTGGAAAAGGATTCTGCTGCTGAGCTGCTCGGTGGGCTCCTTCCATCGGCGGAGTTCTCCATAGGCAAATGTTCGTCTGACAACATTGTTTCATGACCTTTTATTACCTTGCCAGTCTTTTCATGGTTACTGTTACCTGCTACTAAGTTCTTTGCGCTGAGTTTAGATCCTGGACCCTTTAAAGAATTAATACTTGTGACCTGAGACTGTGTTGAGAAGCTTCTGCTTTTGCTCAGAACTGGTGTTCCTGGCACGAGCCAGGAGCTGTCTGTGCCTGGAGACATTTCATGACTGAGCCTTTTCCCAGGGCTTGGGTTTGGACTCCGTTTGATCTCTGTACAAGCACCTGTTTGTCTGCTGAGAGGAAATTCAGGGGACACCTTTACATCACCACTTAAACACACTGTGTCTGTATTGCCACACGAGACCTGGGCTGATCTCTGCTCTGTTTCAGGGACTGATGGGTTATGGCCAGGTTTTGGTATCTCAGGACCTTGTTCTATGTCTGCACACTTCAGGTGCCCAGGGATTTCCATTTTCTTCAGAGCAGAGTCAGACTCTGGCAACTTCTTGCCTTGTTGTAACTCCATTTCATCGTCAGAAGAAGATAAAACAATAACATCACCCTCCTCGATCCCCTGAGCTGCAGCATCCTGAGTCCTGCCTGGTGATGACAACACTGGGACATGTGTGTGCTTGTTTGACTCACTGTGAGGAAGCTCTGCTGGAGAAACTGTGATCTCATTTCTCGATGCAGCACCCAGCTCCTTGGCTTCCTGGGGGTGTATTTCATCAAATGGGAATGATTTTTCCTTTTTGTTTTGCTTTGGTGTTGACACATGTTCCCTGGCAAACTTTCCCTCTGATTTTGGAGATGCAGGTGAAGAGCCAAGAGCAGGAAAAAGGGACACATAAGGGACACAAAAACCATTCTTACACGGAGAGCAGTCTTTTTGTGACTTGCTGAACAGAAGTGAATCATTAAGACCAACATGTTTTTCACTAGGGGACTTTCCTGATTCTTCGGTAACTTCTTTTACCAGGGAAGGCTCACGGTGATCCCCCTGAGAGGCAGGAAACAAATGTTCATAGCTGTCATTTATATCAGTATCACCCTGGAAACCAGGAAACTGCTCTTCACAGTGATCTGCCTTGTCATGTGAGACCTGAGGTGACTTGGAATTCTTTATATCCTCACATCCCCCAACAGCCCCTCCTTCATTAGCACCATGGGCTGCTCCATCCCATTTCTGAGGTTCACTGTGGTGAGGCACAACAGTGGCCTGTGGATCATTCATGCTCTTGCACCTATTTATATTCTGCATCTTCTCTTCTTGTGCAGACAAGTGACATTCAGATCTTTCCACACTGTTGCCATCCCTCAGATCTTTAAGGCTGTTGCTTACTGAATCAGATTCAGGTCTCTTTACTTCTTCCTCCTCAGTTTGCTGGTTTGTACCTTGGGCTGCCTCGGTGTCACTGCCGATGCTGCAGCGTGTTCCCTCACTCACCTCTCTTTTACCCTGAACTATCTTTCTCTGAGTTGCAGCAAACTCATAGATTTCCTCCAGCTCTTGTTCTCCCACCTCACTGTCATCTTCCTTCTGGCACTCAGGGTTCAGCATAGCTACTTCTTCCTCATCTTCACCCACCCACACTGACTTCAAGAGGTCTTGGAAGTTCTCAGCTCTGTCCTCACAATCTTCGTCATCCCTCACAGAGATAAGATCATCTTCTGAATGCACTCCAGAGGACACTTGGCTCTCTCCATTGCTGTTTTCACACTCGGCCATCAGTTCCCTCACACCAAACCTGCAAGGATACAATAGTAACATTAGTATTTCCTCCTCCAGTATTTCTTCACCATTTGGCTGTCAGATCACTTTTGTGAGCTTTGCAAGGAATTCACATGAGAATGATGAGTTGAGTTTCCTAAGATGTACAAGATCCAGTGTACTCCTAAAATTCCGAATACCCTTTTCCAGGAGTCACTCACATGAAAGTATCAGGCACATTCTTCCTTTTCTGTGTTTGAGACTGACTACTTTGGCAATGGGCAAGTCCCGTGGAATGGCTGGGGCTGGATAGTATCTGCCACGTGCAAGATTCCTGGCTTTTCGGAGTAACAGGGCACCTCTCTACATACACTTGGCACGCCCCAACCATGTTCCCCCCATTTCTCAGCATCTGCTCCTGTTTCAAGCTCTTAGTGCATGGCTAGGACCATGACTGGAGCATGGCTGACACAACACATTGAAGTCTGAGCATCCAATACATTCTGCAAGTGTTGTTCAGATGAAGTGAGAATCACATATAGAAATTGTGCTCATCATCTTCAACATCAGCTGCCAACAGACATCCTGAGACAAAATTCACAGCCAAAGTCTGCTGAGCATATGAACATAGAAACTCTCACACAGGTGGAAAAGCTGAGGGCAGGAATGTCCTTACGTGCAAGTTTCATTTAAGATGTAGCAGAGCACCATGGAATTTTTAAGTCTCTAAAACTGCAACAGAAGATCTCAAACTGGGGTCTGTGTGGCTGAAAGCCTGAGGGGATCCAAAACATGCTCAAGGTACACACCTGGCAGCCAGAGCCCGTAGCTGGGGCCACAGCCCAGCAGGGAAGTTGGTGTCAGCAGCATAGAGGTACCGCAGGAAGGCAGCCACAGCCTTGGCCGACACGTCGCTCAGCAGCACCCGGTGCGTCGGCGCGGCCCCATCCTCCTCCACCACCAACCCCTCGCCGTGTACCTGGGGCAGAGAAAGCAAAGTCTGTTCGCTAATAAAGCAACACAACACCTACATTCATCCTTGTTCCCATCAGCTCCTTCCATTTGCCCATGCCCTACCCCAGGGATCAGGATGCCAAGGTGAGGCAAGAGCTCCCTGTGGAACAGGCAATGTCCTTCCTGACCCTATGGCTGTTAACTGTTTTCCCTACTTGCCTTAGTCACACATATAAAAGGTGATCTTAGAGTTCTCCACTTAGTTTTGCAATCAAATTACTTCCCAGAGCACAATTTCCAGAGTTACCTACACCTCTCTGCATGAGCTTCATCTGGTCTGTTTTGAATTTACCTGGAAGCTGCACAGGAGCGGGCTGGGAGCTATTCAACCTAAAATGTTCTGGGAACATAAGAAGTCCTTCACTAGCCTTGCAAAAAGCACAGTGCAGGTACCTCCAAAGCAAGAGTGACAAAACCTATGTGTAGATTATTTTAAAGTACTTCCCAGAATCTTCCTACTCCCTGCTCACACTTCCCAGCCTGGGTGACAGGCAGGACACACCAAGCTGGACAAGGCAGTCTGTGCTTGCCCAGGGACAAAAATTAAAGAGCAAGAAGCACTTGGGAAGCTTCCTTCATTGCTCATGGGTGCAATGCAAGAATCCTTGACTCCCCATAGCCTCTCTGGATAAAGTAGCACATCTTTCACCACTTTGTCAGGATTTATTCTGGTTTCCTAAGCTGAAAACCCACTGCAGGTCCTGAGGCAGTTGCCATTAAGCCCAGCAGTGTTCTGTGCTGGTTTGGGGCACTGGCTGGCTGTGGGAGGGGGCAGCCTGGGCTCTCCTAACCAGGAGCAGAAGGAATGCCAGCAGCACTCACAGCCTGAACCGCCGCCGGACACCGCGCGTACAACACGAACAGGTGGGCATAGAGGATGTCCCCGCTGTCCACTTGGAACTGGACATCGCTCAGGTGGGGGTTGTTGACCATGGCACCGAAATCTTGAGCCAGCAGCCTGAGAGAGGACTAGGACACAGAAGGAACCCAAAGACAGGTGTTAGGTTACAGCTGTCAAACACCTTCCCTGAAAAATAAGAAGAGAGTAACCCAGTTTATCAGAACTGCTGTGCCAGCGGCCCCAACCTGGACACACCACCTCTGCCCCCTGAGGATAATCACCAGCTTTATGAACTTCAGGTCTTCCACAGGACAAGCAGACAAGTCTAACAGACACTCCTGCTTTGTTTTCCTCTACTTTTTCACAGCCTGCCCATTGTGGAGAAAGGGCAGTTGTGTTGTATTCTGCTGTACTTGTGTCACAGCACATTATCACCCTCAGATCTCACCATGTGTTTCCTGCTGTGGTCTAGCCACAGCCTGTAGCTGGCCTCTTCATCTACTGCCTCCACCACAATTTTAGGAAACTGTAACTTCCACTTCAACAGACTTGAACTTAATTCACTATAATTAGGGTAAGAGGAAAGAGGATGACTCAGGAGGGGCTAATGAGCCTTTCTTTTCCCTATTCACTGTCTGGCAATGACAGCTGAGAAGAGCAGCTCTACAACAAGGGGCCCCCACGGAATAAAACTAATGTAAGCATCCAGTTCAAAGGAATTTATGAGCATGCTACTGAAACCTCTTTCAAAAATTCCACTCCATTTTAAAATCTTCTTTTAAAAAAGAAACACAACTTTTATTATCATTCCAGAACCCCTTGCTAGAATTTTGGGGAGGGCTGAGTTACCTGTGGCTGGTTATGGTGATGGCAAGGTCAGGCTTGGGGTACGCTGCCAAAGACAGCAAGGATGGCAAGACAGCTCCTCTGGAGCTGCTCCCAGCTTCAGTCTCCTGAAGACTCAGATCTCTCCTAGTGTTGCAGCTCTGGAGGTGGCCCTGGAGTGCTTCAGGGAAGTGTGAAACACCCTCAGCTCATGGCTGGGTTTAGAGACTGCCTGACTGCACACGGAAACCAGTTTATGGTTAACACCCTAATCATTGACCTTGTGCTTTTCAAACCTACTGCAGAGCTGAGGAACTGCAAGTTTTATTCCAGGGAACATCTGCAGGAGATGCAGTTCCACCTGGAACAACACAGCTCTTTATTTTCTTAGCAGGTTTCTACATTAGCAGTGGGCTGTGGAAAGCCAACCTTTCAACTTGCTCCAGCCAGCAGGAATTAGCAGCACACACTGGAATGCTTCTCTCAGCCTTCATAGGTGGGCTAGGGAACATTCTGCATGTTGTGGCAGTGCTCTGGACTGACCTCCAAAGGGAAGACAGGAAACTCAGTCTGGAAACTAATCTGATTCTTCTTGCTTTCTTATTCTTGGCAGGTGGGCTACCTGCGAGGCAGCTCTGGGGCTGCCAGCAAACACAGGCTCCCGATGTGACGTCCCAGGCAGCGAGCCCAGAACAGCTTTCCTGCTGATGCTAAAATTATCAATCAAGAATGGGGAAATTAAACAAGGCCAGAAACCTCCTGGCTGCTCCATTCTCTGTGCAAGGCAAAGAAACTGGCCAGAAGACAGCTCTGAGCAGGTATGAGCTGTGTGTTGGAGAACACACCAGAACACTGAGGAGGCCACTGAGACTGGACCCCACTGATGTAACCAAGGGTCTTCAGCACAGGGAATGTGTTACCAATGCAATGGGTGCATTTGCTCTACATGGTTACACTGTTTGTGCTCATACAAAGCACAAAACTCTCGCACTGGCAATCCAGCTCTTCAACAACACTTCATTTGCTCAGGAAAACTATAATGGAATCAAACAGATCCTGAAAAAATGACCACACTGGTTTTGCTGAGAGCAACTGAGTTTCAACAACAGTGTGAGAACAGTTTCTGTACTGCTAAAGGCCTGCTAATAGAAAAACAAAACAAGATTTTTTCCTGCTAAGAATAATTTTTTTTAATACACCCAAAGAATATCTAGAGTTTCTGCACCAAGTACCTGGGGTGCTCAAGTTTAATACTGATTCCCACCTCAAGGAATTGTCTCCTTTTAGAAGTATCTTAATCCTTTAAGCACAATATGAAAGTATGCTGTCAGAGCATCAAAATTTATCCAGCACCAAAATGCTTTCATGGTATGATTATTTATTATCAAACAGAAGATAGTAAGTTTCATCAGATTAAGTGGATGACCTTGGTAAGAAAATGAATTAGTTTTATTTCGTATTAACTTCAATTGAATAAAACTGATTATACATTCATACCACATCCTCTGGTGCATGTGGGGTAAGATGACATCTACAGACCACCACAGGCTTGATAAAAAAATTATCTGTGACTTACTAGGCTGTGTTTCTTACTCAGTCACCATAGAGCACACACTGATTTTCAAACTAGATCCTCTGTGTTCCCACAGTTGGGGGTTTTCTATACCAAACCCTTTAAAAGCTCAATTAGCAGCAAAAACTGCTCATCTTCCATGGCCCTTGCAGCATTCCACATCGTCTACCAGGCTTTTATGCCAGGATTTAGTACAAGTCAACCAGTCCTTGCAAGAATTCTCCCTCCCACTGCAGGACACAGAGTGGGGAGGAAAGTGCCAGAGGAGGAAGGAGCTCCACTCAGAACCACCCAGAACTGGGTGTGTGAGCCCAGAGGGAGCACCAGCAGCTCTGTCTCTCCTGGGCTGCAGCCAGTTTTCTCCTGGATAACCTGGGCATTAAAGCAGCGTATTGCATAACATGCTGCAGCTGCATCCCTGGTTCCTATCCCCAAACACTCTCAGTGCTACAACACAACTCTCTAACCTGCACAGCTTGGCCTTCTGTTCCCTGGCATTTAAATCATCTCTCATCAGGTAGGACAAGTACTGAAAAATCCCCAGGCTCTCGTGGGCATCGATGGAACACCCCAGGTGTGCTGATCTCACCTGTGCCCATGATGAATCCTCAGTCACTGTGAACCTTAAGCACCACTTTGTTTCCACAGAAAGGAATGGGAAATATTCCACGCTTCTTTGAACCGCACAAATGCAAAGCTTTTTTTTATTGTTATAGATGAATATATTAAGAGTGGAAAAAAAAGTTATCCTTACTCTTTTACTGCTGCTCCTGCGGAGGCTCTTCTCCTTGGATGGGGGCACAAAGCCACTATGTGGAGGATCACTGGGAGTCAGTTCTTCTCCTCAGGGAAGAAAATGCACATCACAAATCACATACAACTTCCTTGTGAGACAGAATGATCAAGAACTCCTAACAGGATCCTTGCTGTGACAGCTGCTATGACCAGGCTGGCTGGGCTGAAGGCTCATCCTCTCCCTCATGCCTTTCTGCAGGGCTTGGCTCTGGGTTGTGACAGGCTAAGGGTACCTACGCACCATTCCACTGTTACTTATATGCGTTAAAGGGCCAGGGACCATTTGCTGCAGTTTAGCAGGGGAAGTGAGGAATATTATATCCAAGTGCAAATGCAGACAGGTGAGCTTAGGAACCATGTTCTCTTTCACAGACGAACAGGAGACACAATAGATTCTGCTGAAGAGCCAGAGCACTTCAAGGGGTACCACTGCCCTTGAAATGTGCAGTTGTGCACCACATGCAACTGTGACTGGGGACATTAGAGAGTTGCCCACAAAGGAATTCCAGGTGTTGTATTTTTTCAACCCTGTGTAGGCACAGAAAAACTTCAGGTTTGTGTTATCAATGTCCAACACAAAATCCTCCCTCTTGTGCATCTCTCTCATCCGACTGTCTCAAGACCTGAAAAGACAGGGCACATAACAGAAAGGCTGTCCAGGCAGAACCACGGAATCACAGACTGGTTTGGGTTGGAAGGGACTTTGAAGTCCATCCAGTTCCATCCCATGCCATGGGCAGGGACACCTTCCACTATCCCAGGTTGCTCCAAGCCCCATCCAACCTGGCCTTGGACATTTCCAGGGATCCACAGGCAGCCACAGCTTCTCTGGGCAACCTGTGCCAGGGCCTCACCACCCTCACAGCAAAAAATTTTTTCCCAGTATCGAATCTAAATACACCCTCCTTTAGTTTGAAGCCAATTCCCCTTGTCCTCTATGTCCTTGTGAAAAGTACCTCCCCAGCTCTCTTGTATGCCCAAGATAAGCAGGAATGAAGATTTTGTTCCAGCTGTCAAACACATCCAGGCTCCCTCATGGCAGAAAATATTTTGATATCTTTAATTTAAAAATAAAACTTAGTATCTGCTGCCTAGAAGTTCTCTTAAAAGCTGGGATTTATGAATCATTTCAGAAATATCAGGTTGATTGTATCTAAATCTTCTCGCAGGAAAATGTGCCCCCACAACATCACCTCTAGGATAAACACCAACAACCTGTGGGTGCTGCCATGGCTCTCTGACTCAGCCCAGCCTAAGTCTGGCTCTGTGTAGCTGAAGGAACCAGGGGCAGGGCTCACAAAGCTGCCAGAACTCACCTGGCTGCTCTGCTGCCTGAACACATCCAGTGTCAAGGTTCCACTGAGTAAGGGTGAGTCCTTCCCTGGCCAACTCCACCAGGTCCTGCAGGGTCTGAATGTCCTTCTGGCTCGGGGATAAAAGCTGCTCATCTCCTTTGGGGCCTGCTTTGGATTCATCAGAAGTTTGGCCTCCAACTTTTGTGCAAGTGGATTCCTGAGAACTGAGGTCAGGCTGAGTTTGCTGGGATACTTCTGGCTGATGAGATTCCACCAATGGCTGAAGGTTCTCTGGCTTATTCTTATCAAATGAGGAGGAAAAAAAAAGACACCAATAATTTAGGTCTTGTTTTATGCGTTTGCAGAGCTCGGAGTATGGTCTCTACTTCATACTCCTGAAACATCTATGAAGGATCACAGAGCATTGCCCAGACATAGGGGATTCTGAGGAACAGCTCTCTGCAGTTTTATGAAGGACTCTCCAAAGACAGCTCTGAACAGAAGAAAGAAAACTACAAAGGAAAATGCAGAAAAGTTGGTTTCTCCAGGAGCATGTCTGTGCAGGCAACTGCCAAGCAGGGAGAAAGGATGGGGGAAATGCTCCCCATCCAACATCTAAATACTTCATTATAGCTGGAGTTTGTGGCAAAAGTCATAGCTGAAGCTCTCCAGGTGCTTCTGTTCTGAGTTCTGAAATGCTTTTGCAGTTACATGTAACTAAATCAAACTTTCACCTTGGAGTGGGTATTTTCCAGGTTTGGTCTTCGTTTCCCAAAAAATAATTTCGCTTGTTTATTTCTAAGTAAAAATGGTTCAGCCATTTCTGTGAATGGAAAGAATCAAGAGGAAAAACATACTCCTGCCATGATTTTAAAGACACTCCTGCTTTTTATTTTTAAATTTCTCTGGCAGTTTTTGGCTTGAATGAAAGGTCAAAACTTCCTAGAATGGAGTCCCTCCTCTCCAGCCTCAACCTGCAACAAGCCAGAGAAACATTGGGCTTTGACTAGGGAAGAAGTATTAAATAGAGCACCTATATATGCACAGTAGTTTCTGAACAGAAGCAGCAAATACTTCTTTGAGAGAAGAGAGAAGAAAGAGAAGTGATATCCTTCTTGGAGAACAGAGACTGAAAGAGCTTCGTCTGTTTCTGTGGGCACTTTTTATAAAAATACAGAACACTGGAAGAGGCAGATCCAGGTGGAACCAAAATGAAAGAGCGGAACTGAGACCTGGATCAAAGCTCACATGCACTAGGAGGCAGTGGGATGCACAGGGAAAGCCTGAGTGCAAACACTGTGCTGTACAACTCCAGGCACTCTCACCTTCTCTGTGTTTGCAAATATTAAGTTTCAGTTTAAACTCTTCCCCCCAATCCTTGCTGAGTGCAACATGGGCAAAGCTCACACTAGAAATGACCAGGGAGAAAAGCCAAGTACAAAAACAAGTCAGGCTGCTGTAAATATGGACAAACTAATGGCACAATGAGCAGGATGGGGTACCTTTACTCAGTAGTCTCTGTTCCCATCCCTTTTATTTTCTAAAAGCTCAAAAGCCATGGTAACATGAGCCTTGTTCTCCTCTCCAAAAGGCAGAAATGAAAGTTCAAGATCCTCAAACCTGACTGTGTAAGACCAGGGGAGAACAGAGCACAGGCAGTGAGTGTGCAGAGAGGGGATCACTGGTTTACATTCCAAATGAGGAAACAGAAGAGATACAGGGCAAGTATCTAGAACTAGGGCACACACATATCAGAGCAAGGACAACAGAGCACCCCACCTGCACAGGCTTCCAGGGTACAATTGGAGGGGTTAAGGCTGCAGTGTAGAATGATTCGGGGTCACAGGGTCCTGTCAGAGCACTGATCTTCCATAAAAAGCATTCCTTGGCTTTGGACAATGGCATGAGCCAGGTTGCTTTTCCGGTTTCATCCTCCAAAATCCTACTAATGGGCAGCTGAGGGGTGGGAGGGAATTCCACCTCTTCTGTCAGCATCATAGCTACTCGCTCTTGGATCCTCTTGTGGGCCTTCTCCGGGTCCTGGAGCAGCAGCAGTGGAGGGGCACTGGTGCCTTTTCTACGCCTTTTTTTCTCTTTAAAAAGAAAAGGAACCCAAATAAATAAACAGCTGAACATACAGGGCAGAGGAGATCAACATAGCAGCTTCTTCAGCGCTGTAATCAGTGATGACCAAAAGGCATGAGAACACAACTCTTAAGATTGTGCAGGTAGTCCAAAACCTCCCATTGCCCTTATGGGAGAAATGAACTCTGGAGAAGACTGACTCTTCCTCACACTGCTCTGTTGCACTCTGAGGGCCTTCCCATGTCTACAAAATCTGATCATTATGGAAAGCACTGGTGTCATGCAGCCTCCCAGCCTCATGGAACGGTGCCTGTATGTCTTGGTTTGAAAGACAGGTGTCTGCCAAGGAAGGCAGGAACCTCCCTTGGAATAGGAAGTGTGACCCCCTTCCCTCCGAATTATTATAACTTTGAAATTACAGGGCTTTCATGCAAAGTGTTGGGAAACGGAATAACAGTTCTTTACATATATACGCCGTAGCAGGGGCTGCGGGTGGGGTCGGGCGGACACTGGGTTAGAGTGTAGCGAAAAAGCCCGAGGCAGCGGCAGAAAGCAGCGGGGCTGGGCAGCGGCAGCGGGGCTGGGCAGCGGCAGCCGGGCTTCTCCGCAGCAGCTGCCGCAAGCAGCCGGGAGACGCGCCCTCCAGGAAGGGGGAGGGGGTCGGGGTCCCGAGTTTTTCCCCTGAGGCAGCCGGGTAGATGGTGAGGGTCCTTCCTATTCAGACCGAATGTTAATAAAGTCCCAGTTCACCGGCTGCTCTTACGAGCAAACGCTCACCCACGGTAAGGAAGAAGCAGTAACGGGCTGGACTCTGCGGTGGCAGCGAATTCCCCCCGCAGCAGCAGCAACTCGACCGCTCCCCTCCGATCCCGAGAGCGAGAGAGCGAGCCAGGAGCTGAGCCCAGCCCCTCACTCCCCAGCCAAAATCTCGGGTATCTCAGCCCTTCCCAAGAGAAAAGCCCCAGCTAAGAGAGTAGCCAGCTGCACCCTTCCTTCCACCCTGGACACTTCTTTTGTCTCTTAAGTACCGTCGTTATAATCTCTTAGGCAACAGATGGGACAAAATTCCCTGAGAGAAAGAAAAAGAAAAAAAAAGGAAAAATCCTAACCTCCAGCACTGTATGGCAGTGCTGCACAACAAAGGGAGGGAAAACCACCAAAAGACCCAGGAAGGACTCCTTATCTTGTGTTCTGGTCATGGATGATATCAAACCACAGCTCACACACACAGCTTCCATTTGGAAATCCTGTGTCTTACAACCTTTGCCTTACTAATGCCCAACTCCAGATCCAACTGGGAGTACCTATGGGCAGGAGGAGACCTGAGCAGGGTTGTGAAGAGTGAAGTCTCCCCTCTTTACAGCTCTCAACCCTCTCCCCTGGCAGTTGTCTGCCTTTCTAAACCCTTCTGCACTCTGCCATAGCGAGGCACCTGCCCAGCAGCATGTACTGGACACACATGGCACTGCAGAAAGGACAAAATGATACGAGGTAATGCTGAAAAAGCTGCATTAATCCAGGCTGCAGCAGGAGGAATAGGAAAAAATCTACTGCAGGAGAAATAATCATATTTTCATGTTATTTCCCCGCACTTCCACAGTTGACAAGAAACAACAGCTTAAAACTATTTTACAGATTCAAAATATCAGTGAAAAAAAGCACAAGATTCCCGAAACCCATGGACATCCTGCAGCCGTTCTTGACTGCGTGTGGATACTGCATATTGTTAAAGCTCTGACAGCCTAAATAAACCAGAAACAGGGCCGTCATCCCTCCTGCATCCAACAGGGAAGTTTTGGTGGAGAGCAGCCACGTTACTCCTGCAATAACACAGCCTCAAACACTAACTTGCTGTAGCACATACCTGATCCTGGCTTCCATTTGATTGGGAAAGCAGCCACTGGTTTCACATTTGTAACTGCTTTTGCTTGTTCCTGCTTTTCTTGCTCCAACAGAGAGCGTGACATTGCCATGGCAACCTGCAAATCTTCATCCTTAGGCTCCATTTTGGCCCTCTTCTGTGTTTTCCTCAAGTCCTCGTTGGAGGGGCCTTTCCGCTTTGCCCTGCTGGGCTGATTGCTGAAATCCAAGAATGCAGCAGGAAGCCCCGGTTAATGTGACTGATCAGAGACAACAAACACTGAGCACTCCAGAGCAGCTGCTCCATTTGCTTGGAGAGATTCCCATGTCAAGCATAATAAAAAGCATTCAGTACTTTCTTCCCTAGCAGAGAGCAAATGATTTCTTATCATTCATGGATCTTAGAGCAATTTAGAGAAGTCTTATTTTGGGATGTAAGCATCTGCTATCTCTACCTTGAATGATTTTTTCTACCAAAGGGAACAAGTTGAAGCAGGAAAAAACCAGATCACCAGAAAATGCTTTCCCACCCCTCTGTTTCCACAGGGAACAGGCAATGGTCCTTCCTTGGCACAACAGGACTTTATGAGCTCCTCTACAAATTCACTCAGGCACCACTTGCTGCACTCTGAAGATTCTGCTCAAATCCAAGCGAGCAGCTCTGTACCAAACACATTCCAAAACATCACATCTGCTTCCTCTTTGGCTCAGGGTGAAAGGATGTTCCCAGGGCAGCCATGAGCTGAGGAGCTGAGGCACTGGCACCACAGATCTCAGGAAAGGCTCCACACTCGTACTCTGTGGTTTGCTCAATAAGCTCAAACACACCATTCGGCTTTACTGAGCAATTGCCTCACACAGCACAAATCACTCTGACAAACCACTGGAAGGTTATTTACTCCCCATTTTGCTCCTGCCTGCTGGCTTTTAAAGCCATCCACCACCTGACCTCTTCTGAGGGAAATTAAGATGATTTCTCCAACTGTCACATCGTCCTCACCTGGTACTGGGCCATGGCTCTCCTTGCCCTGCTCTGGGGTCAGGGCTCACCCAGTCTGTGAGTCAGCCCCGCACTTACTGTTCATCCCCACCTCCAACATCTCTCAGGCCAAAGGAAGCAACCAGCATCTTTTTTTTTTTTCCTACCAGCTTACCTGGGACACTGAAGAGCTGCATCACCAAGCGTGGCCACCTGCAACTGCACTGCCTGAAGAAGCAGATTAGGAGGTACATCCATCTCCACAGCACAGCGTTTCAGGTGACTGACTCGACTCTGTGGGGTTTGGAACTGCTTCCCACAGATGGGACATTCAGGGACCACTGGTTTGCTGGAGGATGACATCTGTGCTTCTTCCATCTCATCCAGACACCTGGGAGACAATGGCAAAGCTTACCTATGGAGACTTTAAAGGGTCCATGCTAAGACTAAAGCCATTAATAATATTAATAATAATATTATCGATACTATTAATATTATTATTATGAATAATAATAATCATAATTATAATAATAAAGCACAATCACTTCTAATATCGGTAACAGCCATGATCATCCACTAAAGAAACAAGAATTATGTGCCCACCACTGTGATGAACACGACATGGAACAGTTACGTGGAGATAATGGTCTCAGAGGCATATTAAAAACATATGGCTCAAAGGCAAGTGCAGTGAATAACTTTAGGATCATAGAATCCCACAATGGTTTGGGTTGGAAGGGACCTTAAAGGCCATCTTGATCCATCCCCCTGCCATGGGCAGGGACACCTTCCACTACAACAGATTACTCCAGCCTTGCCTTGAACACTTCTAGGAATAAGGAGTCCGCAGCCTCTCTTGAACAACACACTTCATGTGTGTCCATCACCTTAATCCCTCTTCCTGCACTCATTTTAACATTCCAGCTAATTTATAAACCCTTGTTAACAGAAAAGGGAGCAGTTGAACTGACATCACACTCCAGAGTGCAGCATGATGAGCTTCAAATAATTTCTGGCAGGCCAAAACTGTGTACAAATTTGTACTTGTTCTTTTTCTGTTCTCTCCAAAGAGATTCGGGGTGTGAAATCCTGGATCTGCAGGACCTATTACAAAAGTCACTCCCTGATCAGGTAATGACACACACAGGGCTGTACTAAGAGACCATTCAGCACTGGTGATTACTGGTGTGTCAGTGCATCTATCCATCGACAGCTTCACTCTTGGGATGAAGGCTGCTATCAAAAAATCCCTGGCTAATATAACCTTGTAATCTCAACATATGATTACATGTTTATAGTTCAGAAAGCCTGACTTTCCAAAAAGCATTTCTAGCACACTGTCACTGTTTTACAGCTTCTGTCCTCTCAAGCAACACAAAATCTCTGAAAACAGAAACAACAGTAACACCTGGAAAGCTGCAGGTGCAAACAAGCCTGATCAATAGGAGCCACTCAGTAACATGATGTAGGACTGGACAATTTACATCACTCCTGCCTTCTGAAAGTGCTTGAATTAAGAATTTACAATCATTCAAATGTGTTGTTTCTGATACTTTGTCAACAGAAAAGCACAGAGTTTAAATTTCCAAAGAGGTGTCTGTACATAATACATTGTGTTTGATATTTACCACTAAGGAAATTGTTAAATGAAAGGCAGTAATTTCAATTGAGTCATCTCTCTGAGTAGTGTCACATTTCCCTCAGCAAACAGCTCAGATACAGTAACATACCAGATGTCCTTAGATGAATTTTAGCAAAACAGAGCAAAGATCTTGTTGGCTGAAATCAGTAGATCTCAAAATTTGCATTAGGGAGTCATCACCAATGGAATCATTAAGGTTGGAAAAGACCTTTAAGATCACCAAGTTCTTTTACAATGGCAGCTCCTCTGCCACACTGCTGATGAGAGCAGATTTGGCCTGACCACACACATGCAGAAGCCCTGCAGGGCAAGACAATCAGCCTCTGCTTTCACATCAAAATGACTCGTTAATTCAAGCCATAAAGGTCAAGGCCATTAAGCAGAATTCCTGCTCCCACATTCTTCCATGGCTGGGCTGAGTGAGGAGTCTATGGGGGACTGGATGGAAAGGACAGATCCGGCTGGTGTTTCACCTGTTGACGTGCTGCTCTCGTCGCAGTGTGTTCATGGCTGTGAGATCCTTCTGGCAGATCTGACAGAAGAACAAGCCTGCATCCTCCAGGCTTGCCAAGGCTTCCTCCTTGGATTCCTGCTGAAGAGCCAAAGCCAGAGCACTGTCGTGTTCCACGGAGGGGAGATGGTGGGTATCTGGCAAAGAAGGCAGAGATGATCTAAGATGGAAAACTAAATCGGGTATGGAAGATGAGAAACTGTCACACTTGTCATCATTAGCTTATTAAACTAGACACACAAAAATTTATTGCAATCTTTCTCTTGCATCTTCACACCTGATCTCTCACCAGCAAAGGTACAACCTGCTCCTTTCCAACACTCCAAGACTGTACCAGCCCAGGAACAGGAGGTGACAACTCGCTCACAGTGCATCACATGTCAGAGACAATGAAAGGACAGTTTTGGCTGAAGTTTCTGGGGAGAATATGGAATTTTATACATCAAATGTATAACACAGCAGATTTTCATGTCCATACAGAACCAATAGGGACTTGATCTATAAAGAACCAACCAGAGTAAAATTGCTGTGAATTCAATGTATCAACACAAAACATATCACCTTAGAGAGTGCCTGGAGATGTACCAAACATCTTAGGGGCTATCTAAGAGCTGCCTAACACTGTCCCCAGGGAAGGATGACCAAGTTCACTGATCCTGTTGGAATTTCAACCCGTTTCCAAAAAGACAATTATTCCTCTACAGTTTACATGAGGTTAATTCAGCCTTAGAGAAGAGCTGGGAAAAAAGTATGGATAATTCCTTTAACAAAGTTTTCTCAGGGATCTGGAGTGATTTGCACACCAAGCCACTAGGCCAGCCAGGAACAAAGCCCTGGGATCCAGGACTGCTCCTCAGGCAACCATTCTCACCAGCCACTCACTCTGCACACACCAGAGCCAAGAGGAGAAACGTACCATCCTCAGGAGGGTTCTGCTCCTGGCTCCTGGCAGGGAAATCCCCGCTGGCTGCAGCCTTTGGCACGCTCCCATCCGAGCTGTGTTTCAGCTGCTCGGGTGCCACCCTCTTGAACTGCTGCATTCTCTCCACCACCAGCTCTGCCACCCGCACCTTTGGGGTGGGTGAGGAGCAGGTTCCTGGAGGAGTAGCAGGAAGAAAGGGTAAGGTAGTCTGGGAACAGCCACTCGGAGGATTTGCTAGAGGGGGAGAAAACACCAGTTTTACGAGGCAGTTTTAAACACACACTGAGAGCTGCTGGGAGGCCCTTCCCTGACAGCAGCCTGGGCCAGGCCCAGTTCTGCAACAGCCATTCTTAGAGCAGTGAGCAATTTGTGTAACTATTACAGGACTTTATACTCCATAACCACAGTAACAACACCCGGTTTCTGTGCTACAGGGGCGTTTAGATACCTTTGTATCCCTTTTACAGGGAGGAATATTAAGGAAGCCTTGCATGAAGGTCTCCAGCGGGGACAAGGAAGGCAGCCCCACAGCCCTGCTCTCCCAGCATTCCCACCACACAATATCCCATTCCTGACTGACCTAACTTATCAGTTTAAGGACTTCCATCACTGGTGACTGCATTCTGGCCATCATGTTTAACAGTGTATTGGGTCTGACTGAGGTAAAGCTCACAGCCCTTACAGTGCTGTGCTTTGCATTGGTAGCTGGACAGGTGTTGATAGCAGAGCAGCGTTTTGGCTCCTGCTGAGCAGTGCGGTCCCCCTGACATTCCTTCCCCCACCAAAGGGGATGGGAGTGGGCGAGATCCTGGGAGGGGACACAAGCAGGCCAGCTGACCCAAATCAGCCAAGGGGATATTCCATACCATATGATGTCAGCTCAGATATATAATCTAAGGAGGGGAGGAGGAACCGTTACGCGTGCTGAAGCCCTGCTTCCCAGGAAGTGTCCCAACATTGCTGCTGATGGGAAGTAGAGACTGATTTCTTTTTTTTTCTCTTTAGCTCTTGAACGCAGATCTCTGATCGCTTCTTTTCTTTTGCTGTAATAAAACTGCCTTATCTCACCCTGCTGGTTTTTTTCTTCCATCTTATTCTCCCTCTTGTCCCAGTGGGAAAGGGAGTGATAGAGTGACTGGGTGGGTACCTGGCACCCAGCCAGGGTCAGCCCACAACAAACAGCTACTGAAGGACTAATCCTTTATGAATTAATCCAACACCTTTCTTAACTCATTCATGTTTTTGCCCTTGACAACATCCAGTGACAATATATGTTACCATACAATGAAGCACTGAGTGAAAAAAGCACAACAACATACTCTGAGCTTGCTTCTGGATGATCTGAGAGTGTTTTTCTCAGTTCTGATACTGCAAAAAAACAGTGAATAATGACTGGCCAACAAATCATTGTGCCAAGGCTTCACCCTACTGAGGGACATCTGCCTGCCTGCAGCACAGAACACACACCAAGGTTAAACCCCTGTAAGGGGCAAGCCTGCTTCCAACACTGCTACTGTGTCCCCTCCAGATGGATTTCTCAAGACCTTCACTGAGCTACAGAGTCCTTTCAGTTCTTGCCTATCTTCTGTTTGAACGATTTCAGTTCACTCACCTGTCAGAGGCCTCTGGCTACACTCAGTGGTCTCTGTGCTCAGCTGGCTGGCAGGGAGAGGGCTTCTTGCTCCATCCCCCTGTGCAGTCTCACCACTGCAGGCTGCAGCATCACCATCTTCTTCGTGTACCAAGGTTTGCTCCTTTGGACCCAAATCTTGAGGCAAGTTTGTCTCCTTCACTGCTGGTAAGTGATGATGGGTTTGGCTCTTAGCAGCAGCTTTGCCTCTTCTTACTTTGCTTTGTGTTGTGGTGCTCTTTGGCCTGTTCTGAACCCTCTTCGTTGCCTCAGCATCCCCAGCCTTTTTCTTTGCCCTACTCAAAATATTTGCCCACAACTCTTTAAAATCATTGTCCTGTTCATCCATTGGCTTTCCAGTAACACTGTGGCCTAAGAACACTGTGAGGGCTGGGGGAAACACCAGAATCAGCTCAGATTTGCATCAGCCCTTCCAGCACCTCAGAGATGTCCATTCTCCAGACTCCAATGAGATCACCAGACAGAGTGGGCACTTCCAACAGTTCATTCTTCCACACTTAATTCACATTCAGCAGAGCATGTTTTCTCTCCAAGAACCTGCTTTCACAAGCTGGTTCTTCAGAAGACTCTGGACCATAAGTTAGGCACCTCAGTTTGTGCAGAGCATGTGTAGAATCATCATGATAAGCTACAGGGCTTCAGAGGGACACTTCTGAAAGCCCTTAAACAAAGGAACAAAAGGAGGTGGTCATGCAGGATGGTACAGGCAGATGCACTGTGGGACAAGGTGTCAATTGCTGAAGGAGAAGAGAATTTGCATGAAATACTAAGATTAGAAACAGCACATATTGACCCCAAACACTGTCCCTAAAATTATACTACAGACATGCCCAAGCCACATCAGCAAAGGAGAGGAAAGATTTTAAAATAGGTATCTGATACGGGGTAGGCTTTTGTCTCGGAGCTCTGGATTTGGACTGTCCTTTTGTTATACACATTCCTACTTATATAGCACAAGACCAGCGAATGCAGCAGGAAAAACCCCCATGCTTCAGCTCAAGCAGTGATTCTGGAGTGTTAAACTCTGCTTTGAGACACTACAGTTCCAGAGAGGAGAGCCCAACCTCATTTTGAGAAGAAAATTAGTGGAGTTTCTGGCATTTCAGAAGGGGTTTTAGGACAAGTCAGAGAACAATTCCATTAAACATGTTCACCTTTTCTCTCCTCTTACTTCCACAGTTGCTCACTTAGGATTAGGCCTCCTGCTCCTGCTGAATTCTTCCCCCGAGTACTCAATAAACCACAGCACTGACCATGTTTCACAAACTGCTGTCACATACACGAGGTAAACAGACTAAATAAATGGTATTTTTAAATTAATTTCTTAATCTTTTCAGCTGCAGCAAGAACAGCAGTACTAGGCAGGGATTACCTGGAACAGCACTGGGTACAATGTCCAGATGGAAGTGCCATCATCTCCCAGGCAACTTAAAAACTACAGCTCTATTATTACGTATTTTCATTGTCCTCTTCTTCCTAGTCCTGAGTTCATGATGGTTCTGGCTATTTCAGCAGGGGTTTTATATTGCTTCCAAAACTACTTCTTTCAAACCTAAACCAGAGTGTTTCACTTGGAATGGCAGCAGCTATGGTCCAGTTACTCCAGTAAAGCTCTGGACAGAGAAAGACTCAAAAAGCAGGAAAAACACATGGGAGATTGTTTTCTCAAATGGCTTGGCTGCAGACATGAGAGGCTGAGGAATGCTGGTTACACACTTCCATGGGTCAGCCTTTCCTATAAGCAATTACAGATGTTAATGGATTTATTTATTTTAAACTCAGGCTCCCAGACCTGCAGAGGATTTTGCTGTGAATCTTGGAGTAATTTTCTGTTAGAGAGAAACCAAAGTTTTATGTAGCCAGTTCATAAATTACTTTTCCTGGACAGAACACTGGTGCAGTTATAACTGTAAATTGACCATTTTCTTCTAAGGAGGAGGCAGCATGTGAAGAAGTCCCAAAACTCACATCCTACATGGCTTTAAATACCTCTGACACAGCTGTACTGCTGGATTATTTATGGTGAGTTCCCAATATTAAACTGTGAAACAGATCAGCACTTTTGCATTTGCTATCAATGTTCAGTGTCCCAGGCAGATCAGATCAGACACACCTATGATGCAAAACTAAGAATTTATCTGTATTACTCCTCCCTTTCCAGACCTTCATTTACAGGCTCCTGCTCTGTTCAGCATCTCCGTATTTGTGAAGCCGCTGCTATTGCTGTCCCTAACAACCAGCTTTGGCACCAGTTTATTGAGCTCCAAAGGTAATGCCTTTGAAAATAATTTATTTCAGTATAACATTCAATTGATTTTGGAAAATCTTAAAACTCAACAAATCACAAATTAGCAGCACTTACCTATTCGCTGAAATGCCAAATCTATAGCCCAGCTGTGCCCTTTAAGTAAACATGGATCAGCAAAATGGTACAAAGCAGGACAAGTAAGAATGAAAGACAGAACCTGGAAAATTGAGGGAAAAGGATGGATTTAGTGTATTTTGTCCTGACTGCTCTTGATGATCATTTCCACCAGTTCAATAGGTACCTAATGGGAGCCTACAAAAAAGATGGAAAGGGACTTTGGACATGGGCCTGGAGTGACAGGACAAGGGGCAATGGCTTCTCAGTGCCAGGGCGTAGGATTAGATGGGATATAGGGAAGAAAATCTTCCCTGTGAGGGTGGTGAGGCCCTGGCACAGGTTGCCCAGAGAAGCTGTGGCTGCTCCATCCCTGGAACTGTTCAAGGCCAGGGTGGACAGGGCTTGGAGCTCTCTGGGATACTGGAAGGTGTCCCTGCCCATGGCAGTGGGGTGGAACTGGATGACCTTTAAAGTCCCTTCCAACTCAAATTATTCTGTGAGTCTATGATTTAAAAATATGCACCTATTACATGCCTTGTATTTACTGCCTTGTAATTACTTAGTTAAATCATAAAACCCTTAAAAAGAACCAAACAGGTAAAACATCTGTTACCCTCTCACTTTTCAGAGCAGCTTCTCTTTTAACCCCTGAAAGCGTTTTTCCACCAGCAGTCCAGTTTGACATTCTCTCTTCTGAGCTCTCAAATACACAACATTTGGGCCTTCTCACTTGCTGCTTTACACTGTCTGTCTGTTCCAAGAACAATTCTCCTGCCATTTCAGTCTCCAAGAATATGTCATCACCGTGGCTACAACAGTCCATCAGTGCTAAGCAGGCCTCAACAACTTGCACAGAGGAGATACCTTCTCCCCTCCGGAGCACCACAGTGGTGCCTCAGGACATCTCCTCAATTCCTTATCTTTAAAGAAAAATTCACTTTATACTTTCAAAACCAGGAAAGGGCCGTGGAAGCAATCTCTTGTATTTCATAAGAAATGCTAAGGGAAATGGGATTATTTAACACTAGAAAGTGAGGCAACAACAAAACCTGAAATACTGTCTGGAGTCCCCACCACAGGAAGGACATAGACCTGCTGGAGTGAGTCCAAAGGAGGCCACCTTTCTCCCCTGCCTCCCCCTTCAGCTTCACCTCAGTCTTCAGAAATTAGCTAATTGCCAGGGCCTGGATGACCCCAGGCCGCTAATTATGGAGTGCTGGCAGCAGCAGGATGATGGGATGCACCATGTTGGGCTGGCATTGGAAGTTTCATCACTTTCTTCTCCTTTTGTGGAAGCAGCCAAAGATCTGAGGGTTAGTGACAAAACTTCCAGTCAAGCCAGACCAAATACTGCAAAAGGAAAGAATTTCTGCAGTGGTTTTTTTGGCAATCACACCAGAAGGAGGTCCCTAGGGATTCTTCCAGACCAAATCCTGTTACAAAAAATCTTCCTACAGGTTCCTGATGGAGAAGAACCTACATGTCAATGGCGAGACTTCTGAAAAGTCATTATCTTCAGATATCTTCATTATCTGACATTATCTTCCATCCTTTTAGGGGTTCTTCACTAGAACCTGTTCTCTGCAGGTTACTGCACTAACCAACACCTTTATCACTACTTTATGAAGACATGACACTGCATCTGTACAGTGCGGGGTCTCTGTGGTTGCAGAAGTGCAAAAACTTTAACACTGAAGACAGCAGGGCTTGTTCTGTGAGGAGAGAATGAATCAAAGTGCAAAACAGGAATCCAGAGAAGGTATAACTCTCTAGTCCCAGTCTCTGCCAGCTTCCCTGTGCCAGAAAAGGGTAACAAAACCACATGTGGAAAATAGGAAATGAGAAATTAATTCAAGTCTCTATAAACAAGGGAATGATAGGTAAGAAAATCATACTGAGATTCCAAGGAGCAATCTCAGCAGGGATCAGCATCAGTGTCCATCTGGCACCACCCACCTCCATATCTGATATCCCTTCAGCCCTCCCATTTCTGTCCAGGGCTACACCTCCCCCTGCCAGCACCCTCTTCATACAGCAAAGCATTTCAAAGCATTTCACAGCCACTAAAAAAATCCATCACATTCCAGACAGAATTTTAAATCGTTACTTACACAATGAAGTGTCCCTCTACCAACACGTCCCCAGAACAGAAAATTCACTTTATACCTCCTCTGGAAGGATAAAGGGGAAGTGAATTGAAAAACAAAAACTAACGGTCGCTCAGGTGCAAACGCTCCTGCTTGTATGCAAACACGGTAGCACATAAATCACAAAGAGAAGCAGCTGGTGATGCAAAAATCAAATTAGTTTGAGTGAAAACAACAACAAGTTATTAATTTTAAGAGAATAATACAATAGATGTTAAGGACTGAATAAAAACATATCGGTAGAGGCCCCAAATATCAATAAAGAGAACAATACTTGATAAAAACTCACTTGGTTTTCAGAGAAAGAAAAGTAATCAGAGTGATAATAAAAACAAAGATGTAAAATAATATCATGGTGATGGAATTGGATTCTGAATATAAACAAAGAATATAAACAATGCAATGTATTAAAACCAGGAGGTAGAACTACCTTGCCAGAAAAAGTTAAGGACTTTGAAAAAAGATCTTTTTTGGTGTACATGAAAATCAAGAAGAAACACCTACCAAGGCCACTACACCATGGAAATGTTAATCCTGCAAATACTAAATATTTATGTAATGTTCATCCCCTGATGGTGCTGAAAGCAGCCTATTTTAGGAGCAATCCAAAGCACACTGAAAAGCAGCTGCTGAAGGTGTTTCTGCCAACAGAATCGGACCATTTGCAAGCAGAAGTCACTGTGATTTTTCAAAAAAGGACAATTAGGGAAGTAAACACCCATTTTGCAGACTGAGCTCAACACCAGGCTGATAAAGAAATGGCTTATATGGGAATTGATGAATAGAGAGGGATAATAAAATTAGGCCAAATCAACACAGTTTATAAAAATCCAGACCTACATTCAGCTAATACCTACTTAATGAGAGCTCTCTGAGTTATCAGAGGGGTAATTCTCCTATAAACCACTAAAGGAGTATCAAGGGACAAAACAATTAATTAAAATCCTACAAAATCAATACAAGGCATTTAAAATTATTAAAATGTAGCTAGGTAAGTTTCAAAATGCAGCTGCAAACAGCTGTCATTGAGCACTTATGTTTCTAGTGCCACCCCACAGAGATTAACTCTCTGCCTGTCCTGTTTTTCTGTTCTTTACCTTAGGAAATGAGTTGGGAGAGACACCAACCACCCAAGGATCAAGCTGTCAAAAAAGGGAACCATTGGACAGCCCATCCTTCTTCCAAACCACAATGTGGCCTTTTCCCAGGTGTCTGACTCCAACCCAACAGGGATAATTGTGACCATATCAACCAATTCTGTTATTTTGCAGCTCAAGAATGGAGCAGTCAGTGATATTTGTGGCAAGAAAATGAACTGAATAATTAATGAAAAAGTGAAAATAAAGAGAACATTCCCATGCTAAACATTCAAGCCATTCCTTTCCAAGAAGACAGTGTTATTCTGAAGGGCACATTCACTTAAAACAAGGTCAGTCCTACTGATTTTTTCCCCAAAACCATGTCTTCTGATTTGTGATTACTTTGAAGCCAAATATAAAGTGAAATTAAACAAAGTGTCTTGATTTCTCTAAAATAGGAAGATGCTCACTTTGAACAGGTGACCAAACTCATCACAGCTTTCTTCAGGTGATCTGATAATGCATCTTTTACACTAACACTTCATTAATTCGTAACAATGAATAACTTGCTCTCTGCTAAAATCACACACAAGAGCTACAGTGAACCCCACAACACTCTGCATGTCATGAAAATTGACCCAGTGGGAAAAGCAAAGAGGCAAAAGAACTTGAGGTCCGTTTTCTTCCAAATGCAAAGCTTATGGTAACAATTCTTTCCCTTTTTGTTTCCAGTTTGCCTCTGACACACCCATACTGGTGTCCAGAAAACTGTTCTAATCCAAGCACCAAAATCGAAGGGGAAAGGAGGGACCAGGAGAGAGATGAAGAACAGGATTGTAAGAGGATACAAAAGCCAAGCACATAAGGGCCTTTTTTTTGTAGATGAAACAGGAGCTGTACCCAGTCTGTGATTTTTCAGAGTTCATACAGAGCCAACAGACTGAGAAACATCCAATGTCACTGCCTTTGGGCTTTACTGGAGTCAAACTGGTTTTGCCCAGCTGTAATTTTGGCTTTATCTAAAACCCGCGTGGTTAAAATAAACACCTGTGTGTCTGCAGGTTCAGGGACCAAGTGGCGCCAGTAAGGAAGCTGACACTGCCTCCCTTCAGTGCAGGCCCACATCACAGAATCATGGAATGGCTGAGGCTGGAAGACACCTTAAGGCTCACTCGTTCCCACCCCACTGCCGTGGGCAGGGACACCTTCCGCTACCCCAGGTTGCTCCAAGCCCTGTCCAACCCGGCCTTGGACACTTCCAGGGATAGGGCAGCTGCCACAGCTTCTCTGGGCACCCTGTGTCAGGGCCTCCCCACCCTCCCAGGGAACAATTTCTCCTCAATATCCCATCCAACCCTGCCATCGGGCAGTGGCGAGCCATCCCCCCTTGTGCTGTGGCTCCAGGCTCTTGTCCAGAGTCCCTCTTCACTCTTCTGAATATGCTGCTCCTTGTGCCCCTGAGCCTGGGAACAACAGATAAAATTCCACGTTGCTTCATGAAGCAGCAATAAATGCATCAGAATTGCTTTCCCTGGTAACACTGCTAGAAAGAAGTTTGCTTTGAAGCTGGACACGTTAAACGTCCTCAACGAATCCTACCGGCTGTCAGTGGAGCAGCTGTTTGGGACCCTGACACCCTTGCCTCCTTACCCTGAACAGCTCTGCCTCTGCTCTATGCCTGAATTTCTGCTTTTGATGCCACGCTAACAGCGAGGATGGAGCTTCATCCTTCAGCACCGTTTGTCCGCAGGTGCTGCCCCGGGGCTGAACTCCAGCCGGCCCCGCGCGGGGCCCGAGGGCTGCGGCCTGGGCTCGCCTCACCGCACACAGGGACCGCCCTGCGCGCCTCATGGGATGACGTCACGCATGACGCCACGCCGCTGACGCCATACCAGTGACGTAACCCCTGGGCTGACGCCAGCCCCCAGGTCCAACGCCACCGCCTCCCCGCCACCAGGTGGCGCCGCGTCGCGCTGAAGGCGGTGGCGTCATGACGTCGCTCCCGC
>VWZW01000485.1:33179-162801 GCA_013397115.1 Edolisoma coerulescens
GGCCCCGGCCCCGGCCCCGGCTCCGGCCCCGGCGGGGACGTAAAGTAAAAACAGGGAGGGCGTTTGGTCAAGGCCTCGGCACCGCCTGTCACTGAAGCGAATGGCCAGAACACCACCGAAAGAGGATAGCATATGGCACAGCACGGCTCGTTTGTGTTTTTAAGGAGTTGAAGTATAGAGAAATCTATCTATGTATCTATTAAAATATAAGTTGTAAATAGGGAGAGAAATACCCAGCACCTGCTCGTGAGCACGGAACTGCCGTTTAAAATCACTCATCTTCACCTTAAAACCTTAGGCACACTTGCTGACTGTGCAGCTGCAGCTGAAGCCCGTTACAATTGTAATGTTTTGGGGTTATAATCAATGCTGTGCTGCTCATACAGAAATTGATGGAAATACCGAAATTTCACGGTGAGCAGTGGCATAGCTCAAGCTTTTCCCAAGCTTTTCTGTCAAAAGAGCGTTGCCTTTTTATTTTGTACTCTTTTTCTGCCTGGAGTTGAGCAGGAAAACAACTGCTCTTTTCCCACTACATTTCGCTCCGGCTCAGGGCCTTCATAATGAGTATTACCTTGAAGTCAGGATCAACAATCATTTCCTCCAAATCATTAGCTAATTGTGGCCAAAGGTTTGCAGGTGTAAAATTACCTGAGATGGGGTGGGAGGGTTCATACACTGGATCTGCATTTTGAATGCATGATTGAAATCAGGATTTCAATGTTGAAATCAAGACTTCTTTCTCAATGCTTAGTCTGGCTGTGGCAAGAATCAAAATCGCTCCTGAGCAACACTTCATAGCAGGCCAAGAGGCAGAGGAGAGAGGTTTAGTGGTACACACAACATGCTGGAGCTTCAAAAACATCAAGACAGGCACTTCATTAATAACTACTAATCAGTTCTGATGGTGAACAGTATGATGTCTCCTTTACACATAGCATTTTCCCATAATTACATCTCAATCCATAATTTGACATCACCAAAAGAACCTGACACTGTTATGGCATTGCCTGTTTGGAAACCTTAAGAAAAAAGAATCAACTACAACTTTTAGAATGAAATAAGCTCTTGAGGCACTGTGAGTTTTCACTTCCAGCAAAGCAATTTAATTTTTAATCCATTCAAACAATTTAAGCTGGAAACCCTTGAATTTTAAGCAAAGAATGGTTATTTTGGCTGAACTGAGGGGTGTATTTTCTGCAGTCAATCTCCCCAGGAGATGCAACATGCCCCTGTCAGTGCAAAGCTGATGTGAAGAAATCCTTTGGTTTGTGTCTTTCAACACTTCTGCTGGTTTATTCAAGTTCTTGCTCAAGTTGCTGCACTGATGGGAATTAGGAGCCCTCTGAAGAAAATCCTGCAAGAACTTGCAAGTGCCCGTTGCACAGACTGAAAATACTCCAGTTCCATACCAAGACACAGGAACTATGCCAGGGCACAGGAACATATCGTTGCACAATGCCCTAAACTGAACTCAAAAGCCAAAGGAATTGTGGTATTCCCAGTGAAGATGGATCCAAAAGCACTGGCACTTAATGGTCCATCCTGGCTACCAAATGGGCATCTGTTTCACAGGACATGTCAAGGCCATTCCTTGAAAGGCAACAAGGACATGGTTCTCTGGTCACTATTTGTACCCAGTATCAGCTGGAGGATGCAGCCACAGTGACAGGTACAGTGAGGAGAAGCAGCCCTCCCAAAATCAGGCAGCTGATCTGAGGCAGACTGGACTTCCACTCCCAATTTTTTAATAATTCATTTTTCCTCCCCCCCACAGGGAACTGCTCTATATCAGATATGGCTCAGGGCTCCAGTGTTTTAGGCTCCAGCATGAAAATATTGGCTTAATTTAACGCTTACTCACCCTTGAATTACGACTGTGTAGATGCAGGCAGGTCCCTGAAATAGCAACACTTCGGATACACGCTGTGAGAGGCAGGATATTTACTGTCACACTGTGGCTTTGGGTTGTCTCTGCAGAAAACAACGATTACGGGACTTGTGAACATTATTGCCGACATGAAAAGGTTTTTAAAATAATTGTTTGAATTCGCTGTGCAATGGGATTTATAGTAAATATGATTATCCACATATCTGTGAATATACAAATTACGTATTATACAGAATGTACATATTTATCCCCAGTGTGCTGCAGTCAGCATTGCTCAAAATTTCTGTTTCACTTTCTGCTGAGTTTAAGAGCAGACCCTTTGCTCTCTGTTAAGACTTGTAACACTGGTGGCTCTTTGGCATCTTCAGATCAACTTTTTTAAGGTTTTCATACAAATTGATTCAATTCAGGTCAGCAGTCATCAGAGAAGCAACTGCTGAGGCCAATGAGGAAAGTTTGGGTTTGCATTAATTTATTGTGTTAATCTCCCTTCTCAAGGACTTTGGCCATGCTGGATGACAGAGCTCAGTGCAAACTCACCAAAGAAACTTGAAAGGGCCAAACAGAGAAAAATGCAGCATTTTCCTCAAGAGCAGTTTGGTTTTTTTCCCTCTCAAGTGTGAATTTTGGGATGGTACAGGCCACTATATCCATCTCCTCTTGTAAGCCTGCCAGGAAAACAAGCATGTTTCCATTCAGTAACTCACATGGCACAAGTTTGAGTGGTATAAACCAAAATTCATCTGGTTCTCCTGGGAAGTGAAATGAATTGTCATTTCCAAGAAGAATCACCATCATTCAGTCAGGGCACTGGGCATTAAAGAATCTCTAAACACATTAAAAATACAGTTCCCAACTAAAAAACCTAATCCCTATCCTTTGATTTCCTGAAGCATGTTGCAAGATAACTTTGAACACTTGTTTTTCAAACTAATTGCTGAACTACTTGAGACAGAACAAGTCCAGGGATCAAGAGGCATCAGTGAAACAAAACTCCAGCTGAATCTCCCTCTGCCTCCTGCCACAGCTCTGACTTCCTGGGTTTCTAAGGATTTAATATGGTACAGTTCCATGAAGGACTGGTTTATTGATTTAGTTCTGGACTGGGTTTTAACCCCAGTTACCCCTCTTTTACTTGGGCTGCAGAATGAGAACAAGTGCTGCTTGGCTCCTCAGACTGCTTCTGGATTAACTGACCCCAAATCCCCTGCAGATGGTATCATGACATTTGGAATAACATTGGATGGATGTTTAATGGACAATTCATTACGATACCTTTTGCCATGTGGATTTAAAAAGAGGAGGAAACTCTGCTTCTTTCCCCAAGTTTTCGTCTTTCCTGCTGCTGTAAATAGATTTAACAATGAGACCATCAGGAGTCTTTACAAATTTAAGTACTTACTGAAGCCTTTGGTCCCTGTGCTCCTGCCAGCTCTTCCGTTTCGGCCAGGACTTACGGCAGACTTTACCTATTCCCACTTGTTTGCACGTCAAACCAGTTCCAGGAGGGATGTGATGGGAAGGACCTTGTGAGTTTAGATTAAATTCTTGCTAGAAGGAGCTCCAGCACCAAGGAACACCGTTTATCCTGGGAGAATGGGGAAATGAATGTCCAGGCAGAGAAGAGCCTCTCCTGGCCTGGGCTGCGTCGAACCACAGCATCAGCCATGAAGTGCCCCAGGGAAGATGCGGGTGAAGTGTAAAGAGGGAGGTAACAGGAGAAACAAAAGATGATTCTGAGAACAGAGGGAGAACAAATTACCTTTTCTTTTTTTCTGGAAGAAAACCTTCCTGCTGATGAAAGAAGAGGAAAACTCATGTTTAACTCATGGAAGCATCAGGAGGGTGAGCATTTCTGGGTGGAAAGCAAGACAGATTTTAGCATCCTTTTCTTTCCAAACAATAGGGGAGACAACCAGCTGGAAAGGACTTAGTACAGGACAATTCCAATAAGCAGCCAAACTTCCAGGGATTCTCTGAAATCCCAGGAATTTTTGAACCCAGGAGTTACTGGGAAACCACATGATCTCAATGGGTAAGGCTTGGGCAGACCCAGAACTGCCCTGGGAAGAACTTTCAACTGAGCAGGGTGGTGGGCAGAGCCTCTCGAAGGTGCTGTAAGTTTGTGTTTACTGCCTCATCCAAATTCAGCAGGTACTTGTCTTCATGCCTCTGGATCTTGGAGGGGTCTGTTTCACTTTGTGCTGGGATTCTGGAGTCCTGTGCTGTGTCCCTAATGCAGATTCACTGTGTCTCTTAAGGAAATCTGTTTAAGCTCCATGCAGACCTTTTTTGTACAGTAAGGATAATTCTGACTCGCTTCACAACAAGAGCAAGAGGATTAATTAATAACTGCAGAAATGCTAAACATTATTAATGCTCCCAAGTTTTCTTCTCTTGGAAACAGTGGCCATTTCTTCCCATAATGTTTTAAACAGTTGCTGCTCAAGGAGCTTAGATTGCAGATTCCTGGCTTGCGGTTTGTCCATAAATCACAGACCTGGAGCCTACCCAAGACACTCTTGATGGTCTCAGCAGGAAGTCTGGACAAGAGAAAACTGTTCTCAGTCTGGCCCCGTGAACCACTTTATAGCCAGTCCAGTTTCAATGTCCCATGCCAGACGTGAGAGGGATTCTATCCAAGTTTAAAAGCACGAGGTTTCTGGAATGTCCTTTCGAACTGGATTTCACTCCCCATAAATATTTTCCATCTTCTGCCCTGGAGGATATAGGTTTGACTTCACAGCTGATGAGCCTGGGCAGGGCAGGAGAGGAGGCCATGCTGTTTATCACCAGTGGTTTTTCAGCACACAAAGTTTAACTTGTAGAGAAAAATGAACAAATTCCCCCCCCAAAAACCCCAGGAACATAACACAAGATAAAGTCAGGCAGCCGTAAATAAGATCCCAGAAAAAAATCAAATCCAGTAGATCAATTTTCTGCACAAAGCAGCATTGCTTACAGCCAGGAAACTTTTTACCAAAGAGCCTCTGTTGCCTTTTCAGACACAGAATCATTATCCAGAGACCAGCTTTAGAGCAACTTTTCTGTGTTCCTGTCAGCACTTCAGTTTGTGTTCGTCAACATGATGCCATACGTCCACCTTTTCCCACTGGAATCTGCTCTGTTAACCAGGCATATCATCCTCACACACCAGCATTCCCTGCAGGTGTTCCCAAAATAAAAGGGAAAGCTGAGTCCCAGAGGTGAGGATCCAGTGGCTTAGACAAAGCAGGGTGATAAAATGTGTGAGATTTGGGCCAAAGCACCCTCCTGATCCTGCAGCTGTTGCTCCTTCCTGCATCCCAGGACCATCACCACCTCTCACCATGTTTGATGGGCACAGGGACACAGGGTAGCTGTGCAGTCCAGTAACAGACATCTTATTTGCCTTTTAGCCACAAATCCCTCATGGCAAAACATGAGCACCTGAAGGGCTGCTGGGATTCCGGGAGGATTGTCAGGATGGGGAGGTTAAAGATGTGCCAGGCAGCTCACTCCTAGCATGGTCTGCTTCTCACTGCAGCAAAGGTTACAAACCAGCATCCAGCCTCAGCTCAGGCATTGTATCAACAGCTGCTATTTTTAGGCACTTTATCAGGTGTGCAGCTTGCAGGATACCACACTCACCTGCTGTGCTGCTCGCAGCACAAATCACCAAAGGTTTTCCTTTCTTCAGTCTGTGTTACAATCACAGAACCATTTGGGTTGGAAAAGATCCTCAAGTCCAATCATTAACGTAGCACTAGCCCATGTTCCAACTGCCACATCCCCAGGTCTTTTGAATCCCTCCAGGGTTGGTGACTCCACCACTGCCCTGGGCAGCTGTGCCAGTGCCTGACCACCCTCTCAGTGAAGAAATTTTCCCAATATCCAACCTGAACCTGTCTTGGCATAACTTGCCAAGTTATCCCAACTACTTCCTCTCATCCTGTCCCTGTTCCCTGGGAGCAGAGCCCGACTCCCCCCCCCCGGCTGCACCCTCCTGTCAGGGAGTTGTGCAGAGCCAGAAGGTCCCCCCTGAGCCTCCTTTTCTCCAGGCTGAGCCCCTCCAGCTCCCTCAGCTGCTCCTGGTGCTCCGGTCCCTTCCCCAGCTCTGTTCCCCTCTGTGGACGTGCTCCCGCCCCTCAATGTCCTTCTTCTTGTGAGGGGCCCAGGACTGGAGGTGTCTCAGTAGTGCCCACCACAGGGGACAGTCACTGTCCTGGTCCTGCTGGCCACAATGTTCCTGACAGGATGTATCACCAGGGCTGTAGGATGGAGAAGGTGGCTCCTTGATTGTCTCAACACCCTCTAAACTGTCACACTTTTTTCCTCTTCTGCATCTGAATAAAAATGAAATGTTAGGTGATGTTAATAGAACTTCTCAAATGGTCCCCCAAGCAGCAGGACTTTTTCACTCCTCTATGCACAGCCAGGCTTCCTGTAGCTTAAAGAGCTGGAGGCTGTCCTGTCCAGCACAGCACCGGAAGAGTTAACCAAATCCAGTCCCAGCATCTTAATCTAGCAATTTAAAGATAAGATAAACAAATATCAGGGCTGCTCAGAGCCCCGCTGAGCAGGAGAAAGATTCTTATAAACCAGTTTGCATGGTGTAAAGCAGACACACAGAGGGAATCTAGCATGGCATTTCTGTCTGAACAGCCACTGCTCCTTGATTCAAATCAAGGGCTACATCCCATTTTCAGAGACAAAACTAACAGGGTTCATAGCTACAGATTCTCCTGCTTTCCCTCTACACTCTCTGTTGTTTTCACAGCCCTCTCTTGCCACCATGTCCAGTGCTTGATGCCCTGAAGAACCAAACAGCATCTGAAGAGAGTCAAACCAACATCACCAGCTGGAAGACAGAAAGACAAACAAAATAAAGAGGAGAGTGAAGTGGGGGAGTGTCTGGAAAATAAGAACTGTTTATTTATCATAAATACAGATTGGCTAGGTGTGCGGTTTATCCCACAGACTTTCCAGAAAGCCACACACTGGAAAGCTGCCTCCCAGTTACTTCCCTTTTTCCACAAGACCAGGATGAACTTGCTTATCCAGAAGCTCAGTGATCTTTTCTGCTAGGGGATTGCACTGACATGTTCCACCAACAGTATCTGTCTGCCAAAGGCACCAATCTCTCTCCATGCCAGCAAACTCCTCCTGCCTGGTCAGACCTGGAGGTTTCTTAACTAATTAATTAATTCTTCCAGTGCTTGTTCAAAGCACAAAGGTGCACAGGGATTTTGTGGATAGGGGGGGTGTATTCACAGACCTAACTGGGAATCTTGCTGCCAACATCTGTTTTGAGAAAGGCCATATTTAGTAACAGTATGAAATTAGGCTCTTCAGGCTTGTGTCAGAAATTTGGGCACACTGTTTAAGCAACAACCTCTGGATTTTGTCCCCACTAAGAACACTGCACTTTGAACAAGCTGATGATGTAGGATCTGATAATTACAGGTGGCTCCTCCCCATGCAGGGAGGGCTGAATGTCCCCAGCATTGTCCCTGCCCTCTGCCCATGAACCTGTGCTGGACAGTGCCTGCAAGCAGCTGCTGAGGGTGACTGTGCCTGAGGCAAGAGATCAGCACAGAGTTCATCCTTCAGTTCTTGGAGCTCAGTTCTTCTCCAGGATTCTGGTGAGAAGTTCGTTCAGCCGGTTCACCATTGGCCTGGGATCCTCATTCAGTCCTGCTGCAATCATGGCATTCTCATAAATCTGAAAAAGACAAGAAAGCACTAAATAAGCAGCAAAGCGACCTGCCTGAGGGAGGGAGGGAATCTCACTCTCCAGAACCTGCATGCTGAGATCAAGAATGTCTTCTAGGGCACCTGCTAGGAAAACATGGACCACAAGTCCCAGAAATACCCAGGGACCACAGAAGGATGTGACTCTCGCCCACTGTAATGGTTCCCCTTTTCCCTGCCATGCATGATCTGCAAGCTGGCTCTGGGAAGGATGCTGCTGCTTCTGGAGAAGGTCTGGCTCTCACCTGGTCAAGCAACATCTGGGCCAGATCAGGCTGACTGTCCTTCAGCTCGCTGAGCTTCTTAATCAGAGCGTGCCTGTAAGAGAGAGATCAACACTGAGACTTGCTGATTTTGGACACAATGAGAAATTTATTTCCAGAATGAGCAGCTAAGTCACAGTGGGTCACCAAAGTCAACTTCCTTGCTCCTGTTCTGGGGACTTCTCTCTTCTCTCCCATCTCTCCCTATAAGTCCCATGGTCCCCAGAGGGCTGGACACTGTGTGTGGGGGGCTCATGTTGATGGTGCCAGGCAGCCTCACAGATTAAGGCTCTGTAGCACTGACTGCACTTAATGGGGAGGACTCTGCTAATTGGCAGCCTTACACTGCCTCCTCTCTGCCTCCACCTCCGAGAGGCTGCTGTGCCCCAGGCCTGGTGCTGGTGTTGTCCTCCCTTACCCTGTGTTGATCTCCAGAGTGGGCTGCAGGAGCTGGGCTCGCTCCTCCTGGGTCTTGGCCAGCTGCTGCATGCGCAGGAAGTGGCGGGCAGCGCCCATCTCGAGCACAGTGATCATGGCAGGGTGGGTGTCCAGCCGGGTGGTCACCTGTGGCACAAGCACCAGTCAGGGCTGCCATGGACAATGCACGTCTTAGAGGTGGGGTAAGTCTGAGGACTGGGAGTCTCCTCAGCACAGATCCACACCAAGCCTCCACATAATTCATCCCCATCCCACAGGAGCTGCCTAAAGCAGCAGGGAAGAAGGGGGCCCAAACGGCCCCACAGTCCACAGGCAGTGGGTTGCAGCTGGACCCAAAGCATTCCTTGCCAATACACCTTTCTAGTCCACAAGCAAGAAAAGTCACCAGGCTGTTCTGGTAACCTGAGCATCGACTGGAATATGGGCTTTGCTCAATACACATTGAGATGTGGTTCTTCCGCTGCCACACTGACCATCCAATGGCAAATGCCAGCATCCATGCCATTTACAAACAGGAGGCACAGAGAAGAATGACTTCCCACAGGGTCCAAAGAAAAATCTGTGGCAGCAGATCCCCAACCACCCAACATCTTTTTTCCCTAGATTTTTATCTCCGTGGATCTCCTGTACTCAGTTACCCAGACACAGAATACCCACCTTCACTCCAGTGACTCGAGAGCCTAAGGCATTCCTCATCCAGGCCATCAGGTCCTCAGCCTCCTTCTCTGTCAGACGTTCTCCAGCTGGCAGGGAAAGAGGGCACATCTGAGCGTTGCATCTATAGTGTGCAATGGACAGTGAGCTGAGTTTCCACACTTCCATTTATCAGTTCTCTTGTGGGAATAGGAATGCAGCACCACTCAGCACACACCTACATATCCTCATCCCAGACCGTGCCATAACCTGGAGAGGACAGGCTCATGCCTTGCCAGTGGCTGCCTGCCTCTATCAGGGCATCAGATGTATGCATGGGGTTGATATAAAATCATGGCAACTCCACACATGACATTCCATTTAACTTTGATCATGTGAGATGAAATGAATCTGCAAAAACTTTAAGTTGCCTCAGACCACAAGAATGGGAGGGTGGAAGGCTCTTGCTCAGGAGCTGCAAGAGCAGGGGAGGAAGGTGTCCCCTCACTGATTGCTCAGGGTAGCAGGACAGTGTGCAGCAGGAGGGGCCAGGGGAGCCTCACGGTACCTGGGCGGCTCTCCTCAAACTTCTCTTCCTTATAGTGATCAACAACAATGTCTGTCTCCACAGAGATCAGCTTCTTCTTGTCAAACTCCCGGAGGTGCAAGAGTGTCAGCTCATCAAACTGCTCATAGCAGAACAGCACCTGTGCCAACAAAGGGACAGTAGCACATTGTTTGGGATGTACCAGCATTCCCTCCTTCCCAAGGCAGCTCCGCACCAAACAGCAGGAACATCTCACAGGAAACTTGCAGGTTCAACCCCACAGTGACTATGACTCAGGGCCTGACGTGAAAGCAAACCCTTGGAGGGATTTGTTACCACAGGTGGCAGGTCTGCAGCTGAGCAAGTCCTGCTGCCCAGGGAAAGTGAGAACCAGCACTGACTCCAGTCCTGTGAGGGCCACCTGCCCACAGAGGACACCTGTAACACCATTACAGCCCTGCACAGCAGCTCCCAGACTCCTACTCTGGGGTCCGGCAAAGGTAGGAAACAGATGTCAGAACCAGATGTCTGCACAGGTATTACATCATAGAATATGCTGAGTTGTAGGGGACCCATCAGGATCATTGTGTCCCAACTCCTGTCCCTGCGCAGCACACCCCAACAATCCCACCCTGTGCCTGAGAGCATTGTCCGAATGCTTCTTGAACTCAGACAGGCTTGGTGCTGCGACCGCTTCCCTGGGGAGCCTGTCCCAGTGCCTAACATCTCTGGATGAAAACCTTCTCCTGATACCCAACCTAAACCTCCCCTGACTCAGCTCTCAGCTCCAGCCATTCCCTTGGGTCCTGCCACTGGTCATGAGAGTGAAGAGATTGGTACCTGCCCCTTGTGAGGATGTTGAAGACCACAATGAGGTCTCCCCTCAGTCTCCTTTTCTCCAGCCGAACAGACCAAGTGCCCTCAGCTGCTCCTCATATGGCTTCCCCTGCAGGCCCTTCACCATTCTCATGGCCCTACTTTGGATACTCTCTTAACAGCTGAATGTTTTTTTTTTTTACATTGTCATTAGGAGTGTGTGACAGGTCCCTCCTGGCCTCATGCCACAGTCTGAGCAGAGGCAGAGAGGGCCAGGCAAAGGCACCGCACTGGCAGGGCTCCATCACAGGCCTCACTTCCCTGCTCAGCTCTGAGACCCAGCCCCGACCACTACTGCAGCAGCTCAGGGTGTTCCCCTGGCTGTGGCACCACTGCCCACCCACCTCCATGTCCTTCTTCTTCATGGCCTCGAAGTAGGGGGAGTGCTCGGCCAGGTGCCGGTTGGGGGCACACAGGTAGTAGATGTTCCTGCTGCCGGCCTTCATGCGCGAGCCGTAGTCGGTCAGGCTGGTCAGCTGCCCCGCGGGCAGGGCCGACGACTCGTAACGCAGCAGCTTTGCTATGTCCTCCTGCAAGAAACGTGCTCCTGTGAGCTCAGGGAGGGGTCACTGTGCTCCAGCCGACCACTCCCAAACCCAAGGATTCCTGTTGCGGCACGCAGGCCTCTTGGCAGCCCTACAAAGAGGCTCAGGGGATTCCGAATCCCTCCTTTCCTGCTCCAGATATTAAGAAGGCAGAAAAGTGACCTAGAGAGGATGTAGGTCAAGCTCTCCTGGAAATGGGAATTTAGGCAGAAGACAACAGGAGGGGAATGCCCTACTTTATTGCCTGTTGTAGTTGACATTGCACCAGGGAGTGCTGACAACAGTGTGGGTACAGAGACTCTGCAGGGTCTCAAAATAAATGGGAAGCAGCACCAGTCAGAAAGAGTGAGAGTTTGGGCACGAGAGAATCCATAGGTCTTGGCAGACCCAGGAACACAAGTTATGGGCGTGCAAGTTCCATGGGGAAGCAGCAGTCTCCCTCATTCCCAGCTCATGGTAATCTTTCCCATCAGCTGCAGTACTTCAAGACTCCTGGTACCTTGACATCCTGCTCTGCTATCGTGACAATCCCCTCTCGCATGAATACCCCATACTCCTCAAAGAATTTGGCATATTTCTCAGGGTCCTTCTTGCTCTGGTCAATGAAGAACTTGATCAACCTCTTCTGCAAAACATCGCGGAGCTTCCTGCAAGCAGGAACAATCCTTTTTAAAGACAGCTGCTAGAGCAAGACAAGACATTTTAGGTGAACATCTCTTTGTGCAGGGTTGTAGTGAGTCCACTGTCCCCTTTCCCTCATGGCTTTACATCTGGTCTTTGTATCTCAGTCCAGGGATAGTCTTGCTTACCTGATCAGGGCACTCTCCTGCAGCAGCTCCCTGCTGAGATTCAGGGGTATATCCTCACTGTCCACAACACCTGGAACACAGAGCAACCCTTGAACAGTGATGCAAACACGAGTGCCAGGCTCAGGAGGGCAGCCCTTGCCTCATTCCTGTGGAAGCCATCGTCCACAACCTGCTATTCCTGGTCCCACACACACCTCTAAGGAAGCGCAGCCACTTAGGCAGGATGTCTGCAGCTTTGGTTTGGATGAGGATTTTGCGGCTGTAGAGGGCAACGCTGGAGCCCATTTCCCTGCTGATGTCAAACATGGATGGCTTCTGCAGGGAAAGAGACAGGAGGTAACGCCAGCACTGTGCAGGGTGCCCACATCGCACTGTGGTCTTCCCTACAATGCTGAACCCAACAGGAGCTGAAATCTTGGCTCTCTTCCCTAGAGACCTACCTGAGCCATCCCTCTGCTTCTGTCGTGGCTCAGTATCCCAACTACCCTGCAGCACCCAGCCCACTGCAGAGATGCCACACTGGATATTCCTCCCTGCAGCCATATCTGCCTCCTTTCCCTAAGGAGCTCTCCCATTCTCCCCTTTCAGAGCAGCTGGGCAGATGTCCCACATTCCCAAGACAGGACACGTACCTGCTCGGGCACGTAGAAGATGCTGCGGATGTTGAGGGGAGCGTCGGTCTTGTAGTGCAGGACATAGCGGGGCTTGTCGTAAGCCTGGGCTATGAAGCGGTAAAACTCCTCGTGCTGCCACTCACCGATGTCCTTGGGGTCCAGCATCCACAGAGCCTGTGGAGGAGCAGGGAGAGGAGTTCCCATCAGCTCTGTGGCCTCCAGGATGCCGGAGCAGGGAAACAGAACCTTTCAAACAGACTCCTCTGCACAGCCCGGGAATAAGATGTGGCTCAGGCACATTATTGCAGACTAACAAACTACTGCCCCTCATCTGGCCTTGGGCCACCCCTCAGAGGTAACTCTTGCCCTGCAACATACATAGGACAGCTTTGTTTAGCCCAAAACAAAAGGGATTTGGCTAACTTCCACTGCCTCACACTTGCCAATGGCCAAGGGCATCCTGGGCAGATCCCACAGCTCAACTGACTGGCAGTACTGGTCAAGTTCTCAAGGCCTGACCAGCGAGCAAAGGAAAAGCAACAGTTTAAGTGAGCCTTTTGCAACCAACCTGCCTCGCTGATGGAGGTCACTGTCTCAGCTAAGAGCTTGTGAAGCAGCTCCTGCACTGCCTGTTTTCTGCTGATTTGTTCTCGAGCAGCTTGGGAGATGCTTTATGAACCACTGCAGGGTCACTGCTCCAGCATGTTGACTGTTTCCCACATCAACACGTGCACTGAAGCCATGAGCTCTAGCTTCCACCTGCTGCTGCTCTTACCCCCCAGTGCTTTCTGGAGCATTCAGCCCATGCTCACAGCATGTTTCAGTTTTCAGTACCTCAGCAAAAGACTCGTATCTAGCAAAGACGTGGTACTCAGAACTGTGTGTTTCCAGCTGGGTGAAGCCCATCTCAGACACTGCCTCCTTTGTCACTCAAGCCCTAACAAGTGACAGGAGTGATTTCTGGGGACAACAGAAACATCCAGCCCACCCTCAGAGCCCAAGGGTTTCAGGCCCCTGGCAGCCCTGAAATCCTTAAGGATTCCTCTGCCTCAGAGCCTTGTTCCACAGGTGGCTTCCCATCATTTCCAGCACACACAAGTGTCCTGGAGGGTTTGCAGGATCACAAGTAGGATTATGGACTCAGTGGGAGCTAAGGTGTTTCACAGTAACTATGTTAGGGAAAGTGCTGCATTCTCAGGGGCTCACTTGTAGCTAACAGTTATCCCAGTTAGACCAGAAAAGCCCCAGCTCCATGCTGTGAGCATTCAGGAGCTCATCTAGGAGAAACCCCACCAGGGAACCAACTGTGGCTCTGTTTGCAGTGAACTGATGCTGATGTGTAGAAAAACACAAAGCCAAGATCCTGGATAAAGAAAAAGCATGAAATAGGAGCATAATGAGAATAAAGCTGTTGCTGTAACCCAAGGGAAAACAGACTTTCTGATAAGAAGATAAAAGTCCATGACTCTGTTAAAGGCATTTCACCCCTTGCTCTACTACTGCTCTTCTCTAGGGAGCCTGTTCTATTGATTGTCAGGTAGAGAGAGCAAACAGCTGTCTAAAGCTATTTCTGGTTTTGTAATTTAAGGGGCACAGCTAGAAAGCCTTTGGAACAGAAACACTATTATGCAGGAATCCAAATAAATAATCAGTGACTAATAACACCAATTACAGAACCTTAGATAAATTAACATGGTAAAATCTTTAAGTACAGTCTTGAAAGTCTGCGCAGTCAGTGCCACATTCCAGGAAACAAAAAAGCCACACACATGCTCTCTACCTGCTCTCTTAGGTGAGAAAGCTTTAAACAATCAGAAGAGGAGATGCTGGAGGAAAATGATTCATAGATACCTGTTTTAAAGATAATTACTTTCTCCCAAGTGATGCCTGCAATTGGGCCAAGAACATCTGAGTAAAATGGATCTGGCTGCAGTATAATGTCAGTGGTCAGAAAATGCCAGCATCAAGCAGTGCTCAGCTAGGAGCTGGGAATAAATCAGGCTGTGAGCTGAGCTGCTAAAAAACCCCAACCACTCCCAGGCACTGGCTATTCCATGTGAAGGACAGAAAGAACTGCAGTGAGAGGTGTCAGCACACCAGCAATATGAGCAATCCCTACAGCACTAACATGTCACATGGCTTGAACAGAATAAGCATTATAAAGCACTGAAATAATAATTCAGGATAAGGGAAGATACAGATCTTGCTGATCTCCAAGAATTTTCCACAATAAATGCAAACAAGCTGTTGCAGGTATGACTTCTACTGGATTGTCTCCTTTTGTTCTAATTAACTGATCACTACAAGGTCTGTGATATCCTGGACAATCCTCCCCTGATTTCCAGGGACAGCAGCAGCTTTATGCTGTTTCCTGTCTCCAGTGGAGGATTACAATGGTTCACCTCCATGAGTGACCTCCACCTCACCTGTAACGTGTTAATTCTTCTCCCATTGAGGTACAGGGGGAAGCTGATGAAGTTGCTGTATTTTGTCACCACCTCTGGAATGGAAAGAAGACACAGAAGGGTCACCTTTGTGGAAACAGCACAGCAAGAATTCCCTCAGTAACAGCAGGTGAAAGGAGTTGCAGGAGAGGAAAAAACCTGTAAATTCACCTGCCACCCACGGGCACCAACAGACTTCACAGAGCCCCAGGGGTAACAGCATTCCCCTCCTCTACTCACCCTTGACTCGGTCTTCATTTGCAAACTCTTTGCAGTCTTCTTTGAGGTGTATAATAATCTTAGTCCCAGCTCTGACCCCAGATGCTTCTGCAATCTCAAATATTCCTGAACTAGGATTAGAAACAAACTCTGTTGCAGTTTGTGCCTCGGGTACACCCATGATAGGACAGAGAAATGGTTTGTTAAATTAAGAGCGCGCACAACACTTCAAGGCCAAGAGGGAAAGCCAAAAAAGTCTTGAATGCCTGAATGCTCCTTGTGCCTCTGAGAGACCCTGAAAAACATGTGGCTGTTTTCTCCACAGAGACTCCAGACCCAGGACACACTGCTCTGCAAAGACACTAGCTACTGAAAACCCAAAACACTCTGGTGTCTCAGTTTTCTCAAGAATTGAAATAATGTAGTAAATTCTTTATTCTGAGGAAATTTTAAGGGGATGCTGAGCTTGTCACCCTCAGAAGCTCCAATTTCAACATGTCCAGAAGCCCACAGCTTTGCCATCACAGATGTTTGCAACTTCAAGCCAAAAGCAAAGGATGAGCACACAGATGTGACCCACAGAGGAGATGTGCCTGCAGACCCCAGCGCTGCACAAGCTCTGCTCTCTGTGGGTGCCTCAAGCCAAACCTCAGAGGATGATTAGACCGAAGAGGTTCAATTTGTCCCTGCAGTGTGGGGCCCCCTAAGCTGACTGCCTGCCAGCAGGGATGGAACAGGAGAGGCAGGTACTCTTCCACAGCATGCCTGCTCTGACAAAGCAACTCTGTCCTTGGAGTTTCCACACTGGCACATTTGGCCATGCTTTGTTACTGTGTATAACTTGAGCAGGACCTAAACGAGACAGCCAGGTCCTGAAAGAACACACAAGCCCTGTCTTTGCACAGCTTTCAGGCCACGCCTGGTTTGGACACAGCCCCCCATGCTGCCACCCCACTCTGCAGCCTCACCCATCAGATGACCAGTGGTAGCCTGGGCTGCCCAGCTCTGCTGACTGTGAGAACACCTCCACTTTATCAGCCACCATGAAGGCTGAATAGAAACCCACTCCAAACTGGCCGATGATTTTACTGCTGGCTTCACCTTGGTTTTGCAGAGCTTCTAGAAAAGCCTGGAGGGACAAAGGAGACACAAACCAGCACACAGTGACTTCAGGTATTGCTGGAGGTTGTGATCAAGCTCCAGCTGGGCTCCTCAGGCGCTGCAGCCTGGCAGTCCAGCACCCTCACCCCATGCTCCTGCCATCAGTGCTCTCAGGATGGCTCCCAAGGAAAAGGGTTTCTCCACAGGGACTGCACCTCTGGAAAAGGGGAGCACTGCTTAGAGCAGTGAAAGGAAAACAAGCGAGGGCTCGGTCAATCAGGAGCAGGAAACCTTAATATGGTGCCTCCAGAGATGAGAAAATAAGGTACACATGTACAACACCTTGGTGTGGGGACAGCTGCTGCTCCCCTGGCCATGGGGTAAATGCCAAGTGGGTGGGTGCCCCTCTGTAGGGATGGCCGGGCAGGAAGGCATTTGGAGTGAGGGCAGTGGGTGCAGCAGTGCTACACACAGGACCCATCAGCACTGCCTGGGCTCCCTGGGCCTCCCACAGCACAGCAGAGACCATTGAGAGCCAGAAGGCAGGTTTCACCTTCCAAGAGGGGTGTAATTTCACAGCTGGGCTGGGGGCCAAGGGACAAAATGGAATGAAAAATTACTGGGAGAACAAAAGTGGTTGTAATTGGAGAAGAGTTTTCTAGAGGGAGGGAGAAGGGTCCTCATCCCACGTTACCTTTGAGCCTGATCGAGCAATGGTACCAAGGTTAGAAACCAGCTCCTCCTGGGTCATCCCAATACCTGTGTCCTGAAAAGAAACAGCAATTGCAGCTGAAATATCAGTGGGGAATCATTGCTCCAGCAAACAGCACCCGAGCAACTTCTGCCTCCAACTCCTCTCTCCTTCCCCTCTGAGTAGTAAATCCAACAGCAGACTTACAGCTGTGACTCCATCTGCCCATGGCCAGGAACACAGATTCAAAGGGCACAGAGCTCCAGGGGCAGCCACAGCTGCCTACAAACCACCAGAAAGCTCAGAGACTCTGGCCATTTCTCAAAGAAAGACAAAACCATGCCAGGACAGGCTGGATTCTACATCCCTCTAAAAAGCACAGGATGGCAGTGCAGGAAAGAGATGCCAACCCAGCCATGGCCCCACAGTGCCAGATGTCTTGCACAGAGACACCCTCCATTCCTGAACCGGTCTGAGGGGGAGTTGAGGAGCAGTGAGAAGCAGCTTGTCTGCAATCTGCAGATGCGGAACCGAGGCGCTAGCACTGGGAATCAGCGGCAGAGCAGTGAATCCCTTAAGTCTCAGGTAATGCAGACCCTTGTCTGCAAGCACCACATGAACTGATCTCCATCTGCTCTGCCTTTTCCCCCTTCCTCTCCCTCTCACCCTGTGCTCCATGATGTGAGTATGAAGCCGTCAACGTCCAGGAGAGCTGGGTATTGCATTCCCATGGGAACAGACTAATCCCAGCCAAAATACAATGCACCGGCTACACTTCGTGGTGCTCTGTCCAAGCTTCAGAGGCACACAGCTCCTTGTCATCCCCAGGTTATTCCAGAATTGCACTGCTGCATGCAGATAAACATCTCCCTGCTGCTCACACATCTCAGGCAGCAGAGCCTGCAGCAGCACCACCCAGAAAAGGCTGCAGTAAGTCTCAAACCTGGCTGCAACTTCAATTTGCATGACACCCCAAGGCAACAAAGGTAACAGCAAACCCCAGCTAGAAATGGCCACCCTCTCACACAGGACCCCAGCAAAAATATTTCCTTTTCTGTTGTCCAGTGTGTTTTCAGACTTGCTCCACACACATTTTCCACAGGAGCAAAGGGCAGGCTACTGCCCTCCAGGATGCCACTTCTAAGAAAAAAGTGCCATTCCCCCTCCCAAATCCCAGCAGCTTCTCTACCTGACACAAGCATCCCAAGAAGCCACTGTTACAGGTTCTCTGAGCCACTCTCTGAGGTGCAAATCAGCCAAGTGAGATGTGATTCTCATTCCCACGAGGGATTCAGCTCTACCTGAGTACCCGTGAGCACAGTAATTGCAGCTGACAGCAGCTGGCATATCCAGAGTGGGCTCACACATTGCCAGTGCCTTAGCTGGGGTGGGGTTTGGTGTGCAGGGTCAGCAAAACCAGCTGCAGCAGAGCTGGCAGGTGCTAGGTGGCTCGGAGGTGAGGTGCCAGAGTGACCTCTGCCACCCATGGAGCATTTACTGGGCTTATTTCTACCAAAGTAAGTTAATGTCAGTATGTACTTTTTAATGTAGTGTTTAACTCCACTGAAGGACTGAACTGTTCAGCTTGTGAGGAACCACGTGGGTAAGACATTTTCCTACACCCCCACAAGTCACGGCACAGCAATACCTTTCCCTTGGTTAAATACAGTAAGGCCAGTCAGCCCACTTGGCTGAGAAGAGGGATGATGCCCAGTAAGATCTCAACAGCGAGAGATCAAAAGCCAAGAAAAACAAACAGCATATGGCAAAATCTCAGGAATCTGACATGGTCCCTTCCCCCAGGGAAGAAAAAGCCAGAAAGAACAGTTTTCAGCATCTGGTTCAGTTTTTGTTCATGCCAGACCCTGAACAGAACTCTGATCCACTCCTATTTATAGCACAGCATGTCATTCCCAAATTCCAGTGTGTTAAAAAAAATACATCCTTACCCCATAAATTTATTTGGCTATTGAATTCCTAATGCCCTGCCAAACTTACTGCAAAATGCTTAATGACAGTTCCTGGAGACTACTTTGATGAGGGTGAATCTCATGAACAAAGAAAGCAGGGCTCAGAACAGCTGGGATGCTGACAGGGAGAGTGGAAAGTGAAGAGCCTGACAAAGCAGACATTCCCTACTGCAGGAAAACACCTGGGTGGATTAAGATGAAGGCACCATCATGATTCAACCCACCCTTGCCATGTCCACATTTCCTGCAGCTGCCCTTTGGCTCCCTTCACCACATGGAGCTGCTTGGGGGAACAGGAATCAAGTGGCAGTGGAGGAGAGACGAGAGCTGAGCTCTGCAGATCAGGAGCTCTGCAGTCATGGGAAGCAGATGAACCTGCCCATGAGAAGCCCACCTGAGGCTGGGCCCACACAAGTGCTGGCAGCTCCAGCTCCATGAAATCCAAGGAAGGAGCTGGTGGAACTTCTACTGCCCTTCACACTCGGCTCCGTGCTACACCAGCTGCTGCTTGGCCGCTGGGCATCTTCACCAGGAACCACCATGGAATCACACAACCCCTGCAAACACCTTCTACCCACCACAATGCAGCCCTTGCTCCAACCATCTATGTTACAACTTTTCTTCCCCTTCTAGCCCTCCCTTCAGCCTGCAAGTAAAGCTTTACCAGGCTGACCACAGCCACAGCAGAGCTATTTGTAACAGGACAAAGCAAATTGTACGTGGGGCTTCTCAAATCACAAAATGTGAGGGGTATGCTCAGAATTCCATGTGCCAAATGTTTCTGCACAGCTTGGAGATACCAAGACACAGAGTTCAGTGCACTGACCCTTCATTAGCTGAAGGTTAATTACAGAAGACCTGCTGTTACTCAGCAGAACCACCACCTCTTCACCTGGGTGAATTTCTCTTCTGGTACTTAGGGTGCAGAGTAAAAATCTTCCCCCAAACCATCCCCTATACAAGACAACACAGAGGACCTTCAGACCATGAAGGGCTGGTGGCCACAAGTGTTGAACTAAACTCAGTAACATTTACCCCAAAGAGACATCAGCTGAACTTTATTTTTAGCACCTTTTTATGCGTGGAGACCTCCCAGGTACCAAAGCTGCTGCTGACCTGCACCTTTGTGCCTTCTGTGCCCTTTGTTCTAACCCGGTGGTGAGGGTGCTGGATGTTTGCAGAGACCTGCTGTGTAAAGATTAGTTTGGCTTTGCTCATTACCTGAGTCCAGTTTAAAGTATTGCAGAGCTTCCTTACACCTAACAGCCCATTAACCAGCTATTAGCTGCTGCCTCTGCCATGACTGCATCGGAAGGAATGCTCCCAGTTAGAGCTACCTGGCTGAGAAACTGTCTTTCACTTCGCTTTGTTGCAAAACAAACACTTGAAACATTTATTTCAGTGTAAAACCTCAACAGGGCATCAGAAGAACACTGACTATATTATAAAGACATGTTGCTTTCACCAACTGATAAGGTAAAAAAATCACAAAATGTCTGATTAGCACATGTGCCCACTGTTACTTAAATACCTTGATTAAAGACTTAAAATTCACAAGACCAGGACAGCAGCTGCACAAGAGCAACGTTCTGGTTTAGAATCATTAAAGCATCTGCAGCAGCAGCAACCTGCAGATGAAAAGCCAGAATAAAACTGATGCCTGTGAACACGAGGTAATCTTGGCTTAGTACATGGAACTTGTCCAAAGCAGAGAGTCTGAGCTTTCCTTTGCAAAACCACAGGCTCGGCCTCCACCCATCCAGGTCTAAATACCTGCTGTCCAGAAAAGTACTGCCTTTCATCCACTTTGAATTTCCCATTTTTATACAGGATATGCTCTTACTCTGCCATGAAGAGAACGAAAAGATTGTGCACTTCCTTTCTTGGGCCACATTTTATATTTCTGGGTCCCGGGCTTATTTGTTAAAGATGATGCAACCACTGGAAGCTGTAGCCCATCTCTGCAATCTGTGGCACATTTCTGTAGGTTTAATTCCACCTAAGACTTGCTAAAGTACAGCCAGATTTACCCCTCTATCTCCACCTGTCTATCTCCTGCTTCCTCAAGCCCAAGTGACACAGAGATGCTGCAGTGCAGGTCACCGTCTCTGCTGCAGCCTGGTCACACAGGGGAAGGGGACCTGCTCCCCACCTGCCCCAAGCTTTGTGGGACACAAGGGTGCATCTGCACGGAACTGCTACACCCCAAACAGCCCAGTCCTTACTTGGTGCCCCAGGACAGCCCAGTCCTTGTTACAGGCTGTTTGTAACTGGTAAGGCAGGAGAGATTTGCTCAGCGATACAGAGAGCTGTTGCAGGGAGGAGTGGTGTTTGCAGTCATTTTAACTCCTCCCAAACACAGCAAATTGGTGATTTTGTGGCTTCACAGACACTGATTTTGGATGACGGCAACAGAGAGATGAAAGCCCAACAAAGGGAACTGAGCAGCCCAAGCTCTGGCAGCGACTGCGCTGCTTTCCCATGCTAGAACAGCAAGCACGCTCCCTCCCTCCCCCAGCAGCAGCAGCCATCAGCTCTGTAAACATTTCAAACCATTTCCTCTAAACTGTCCTAGCCCTAAATTAAGCACCAGCAAGGAGCAGGGCTGCAGCCCTGCGCTCACACATCACCACCAGGCACAGCAGCACAGCAGAACTGCACAGCTCCAACACCACCAGAGCACAGCCAAGTGCCTGTCACCTGCCTGTCACCTCGTGCAGGTGCTGAAGGTGAGCTCTGTGCTCACAGGGCCTTGGGGTCTGTAAGAGGCTCTCTGTTCCCACCTCAAAGGGTCCAAGACCTCGTTGGTAAAGCCTCAGCACGCAGAACTGCAGAGCTCTGCAGAGCTGTTCTCATTGGAAACACACCCCTCACATTTTCAAATGGATTTTCTTAAGAGCTCTGACCTTGCAGGCTGTGGCTGCTACAGATGGAGCTGTCCTAGAAACATGAGGCAGTTTTCAAAGGGATGGAGGAAAGGGTGGAATTTGCTAAAACAACTTTGGTGAAGGAACTGAGGTAGTGGAATTCAGTCAACATGTCCCTCTTAGCAGATACTACACTGCAATGCTTAGGTGGAATATTCCTGAATGAGGACATCCTATCAGAATTCTGAGTCTTGCTGTGCTTATGACTGGAATTCAGTCCTGGCAGAGAACAAGTAGAACTGCAGTCACTGAACAAAGATGATTATAGTCCTATACTAGATCTACATAATCCCCCAGGAACGCGCCTGTAATGGCCATCACACATCACAGACCTGCCTTTTCTCAGGTCAGTGAGACACAAAGAGATGCTACAGGGCTTGGAAGAGGAGGGGAGAGATTCAGCAGATCCAGGGGCACAGAGCAGCGTGAAGATCTGAGAAGAAGGATCCAGGAGTCAGAGTGAGACAATGGGACCTTTCTAGGAATAAAAAAGGGGCGACTATTGCTACAGGTCATGTGTGAGGGACCCGCTGCCTCTCTTTTGGTAGGTCTTAGTGGGTACAGAAAAAAAAACAGTGGCTAAGGGGCAGATCCATCTCTGCCTCAATCACTGCAGCAAGCTTTCTTTCACCTTTGCATTCCTGAAAGGCAGAGAAATGTTCTGAATGACGCTTGTTAACAGTAATCATTATATGCAGTTTGCTTCTTCACAAAGTTATAAATAACCCCCTGACTGGAGGTAAGGAGCTTTCGGCACTCTGGAGAAGGCAAAGCTATTAAAGAGATTGGAGCAGCGTTGTTCTCGCTGCTCCCCACAGCCCAGGACTGCTGCAGTTAAAAGCTTCCTAGTTAAGACTCATTTAATGGCATTAGAGAGGCAGTGGCAGCCAGGCGGGGGGTTATAAAAAGCCCAATCCCTAACCCGTCTAACTGGGATGGCATCAGAGGCACCCTGAAAGGTGGGCAAGCAGCTCTCCAACTAAACTGCCAATGAAGGGGACAGCTTCCACAGGAACGGGGCATGAGTGGTAACAATGTCTTGACGGAGTCAGATGCTTGTGTCCACTGCAATCTCAAAAGGGAAAGATGAGAGAAAGGCAGGGATTACCCCCTGCCTGGGGCTAAGCAGGCCTCCTTAAACAATCAGTGTTACACAGGAGTCAGAAAACTGCAACAGTGTGACAGGAATAGCAAAGCCCCTGCACCACGGTTTGAGAATCTCTGCTTGGTGATTGTGTTGCCCACTGACAAGCACGAACTTCCCCATGGCAACTGCAGCACTTGTTCTGCAGAGGAACAGAAATACGAAATAACTGTGCAGCCTCCAACAGCCCCCCGTGCTTTTGTCCCATGTCAAAAATATCAGCCTGTGTGCTCTGCCTGGGCCACATCTCCCCTGGACCTGCCACAGTCACTCAGTGCTGCCTGTTTCCTCCTCCTCCTTCTCCTCTGGTCTCCTGAGAATGTCCACAGCTACACTCATGGCTGACACAGCTCCACAAGGAAAATGACCAGTTTGCCTTCTTAACGTTAGGAACTTTGCCAAGAAAACACCAAAACTGAGGCTCAGCCTCCCCCCCTGGACAAGAGCCACGAGCAAGATCAAAGTATAGAGGGAAGGCCCAGCTCCATTTCCCTCCCCACACTGAGGGCCACAGGTGCCTGACTGCTCTTACAGACTGTCTCCCTCCCAGTCAGCATTTTGTCACCAGCAGGGACAATAAAAACGTGGGCACAGGGAAGTGCTGTGCTACTGCCCAAATCTACAGTCCCACCTGTGCCTGAGGGCAGAACCTCAGCATCGGCTGGACTCGGTCTGTCCTGGAGCAGGAGGAGATAGAGACAGGCAGCAAGGGGAAGTTCTCACCACCCTGGCATCTCCCCTCTGACCCAGGGGAGAGAAGGTCTGCAAGCAACCAGGTAAGCCCTCAGACTTAAGGAGGTGCATGAAAACCTCCCCAAAGGTCAAGAGGAAACCAAATTCACAACTTACCCACTAGTGAGAAACACACACAACCTGGGAAGTGCACTAGGCAGGGGTACTGGGAGAAAAGTTACTAGTAGTTCCCAACAGGGAAAGAAGGAGCAGCAAATTTTCCTGTGGCTACAAGTGGGGAGCAGATACATTGCTGGTTCCTCATCAAATCCTCAGGTTACAGCCTCATGAACCAGAGCCCAGCTGAGGACAGAACATTCTTCGGGCAGGCTTGGGGACTGTGCTACTGCTCAGCTTCCACCGACTCTTCACAGGACCAAGGCCAGTGATGAGAGCAGCAGGGAATAACACTCTCCTGTTACCAAAGGGAGTCACCTGGATAGTGATGGTTCCCTTTCCGCTGTCTGTCTGCAGATGGATCTCCAGCTCTGGCAAGGCCTTCCCTTCAGTCATCAGCCGGTGACGCAGCTTCTCCAGCGCATCGCTGCCATTGGAGATCAGCTCCCGGATAAACACCTGGGGACGAGACACAACCTGACACTGCAGCCTGGCCTTGCCCCCTGCACAGCACTCCCAGAGACCTGGGAGCTCGCTGGCTCCCACAAACTAATTCCCAGCTCCCCAAACTGTGTTTCCCCATTATCTGCCAGGAGAACAGTTTGTCCAAACTCAATGTGAAACTGCAGAGGCTCAAGGCTCGCAGAGTCACTTGGCTATACCTACAAATTGTTTCAAAAACACATTTTCAAGGTGTCTTAAGAAAACATCATTCAAGAAAGCCTGACATGAAAGCTTAGGACTTGCTGGGAGCTGAACAGTTATTCTCCCAGCTCAACCATTTTGGATGTATCCCTTCATAGAGACAGGGCTTTGCCAACAGAAAATCTCCCAGCAAGTTGTGGGTGTCTTACCTCCTTCTCTGAGTACAGGGAACGGGCAACAATGTCCAGCAGTTTCTTTGTTTCAGCCTGGAACTCATGTTTAGAGGCTGCACCTGGAATAAAGGTTAGGATTGGGGTTGTTCAGTTTGGAGAAGAGAAAGCTCAGGGAGCACTTAGAACCCCATCCAGTGCCTAAAGGGGCTCCAAGAGAGCTGGAGAGGGACTTTGGACAAGGGCCTGAAGTGACAAGACAAGGGGGAATGGCTTCTCACTGCCAGAGGGCAGGGTTAGATGGGATACTGGGAAGGAATTGTTCCCTGGGAGGGTGGGGAGGCCCTGGCACAGGGTGCCCAGAGAAGCTGGGGCTGCCCCATCCCTGAAGTGTCCAAGGCCAGACTGGATGAGCACATCCATACGGCCACCCCTGCAGGCAGAGAGCTGTGCCCAGGAAGAGAAACCTCCTCAGAAAGAATAAAACTACAAAACATCTCAGCTGAAAGACCATCCTTGGCCTTTTAAAAATAGCAACAGGCATTAGAGAACTCCTTTCTCCTGCAAGGGACATAAGAGAACTCCGGGAAAACACAGGGAAAAGCCACGGGTCTCACATCACCTCTGCCATGCCTTGCTGGTGAGGATGTACATTCCCCAGGGATGGGGTGAAGCTGGAGTGTGGGCAACCAGCACATCAACCCCACCAGGGACTTCACAGGCTGGCAGTCTCAAAAGTGGCTCCCAGAAAAACCACGGAGGCACAGAGTTAAGATGTTATTTCTGTGCTGGAATAACTCATTGCTTAGACTGCTTTAGAGCACCTCTCCCTGAAGCTGTGCAAAGCAATTCATTCTAACTAAAGGGCTGACACCAGGATTCTAATCACACCTCCATGATCCACAGCAACGACCTGGGCAGGCACAGCTTGCTTCTGGGACAGAAAATTCTTTTCAGCCAGTTCTAGTGCCCGTGGAGCCTCTACACATACACATGACCATCAACTGCCTGGCTAAGCCCACGGATGCAGTCTTGATGTCCTCGTTTCTCAGTAAAGGCCATGCTGACCTCCACCCCCAGTTTTTAGGAGGTGATGGTGCTACACAAATTCAAAGGATGTGGTGACCAATACCTGCACTGCTGAGGAGGGCTCACCTGGACCACACCTTGTCCCAGGTGCACCCCAAGAGTGTCCCCACAAAACATCTGTGCCCAGGCCCACCTTTCACGTTCTCTGTGTTGCTGATGATGGTGTGCAGGGGCTCTTCCTCCTTGCTCTCCGCTGTTTGCGTGCTGTACATCCGGACAGCAGGAATGCTGGAGGCAGGAATGTTGTACTGGAGGCTCCAGCGGTGGAGTATTTGTCCTTGCAGACATGCTGCTCCTTTTGCTAAAGACACAAGTGAAGATATTTCAATACACATCACAAGTCCAGCACCAATAGGAGCACTCCTTAGAGGTCCCACCTAGGCAATCCCATGGGAGTTACATTGTCTGAACAGTTCTCTCAAAATCCAACACCCACCATTCCCCTCCAGAATTGCCTTCACTGCATAAAAAGGGCAAGTTGCTACTTTGGCTCTTCTGAATTAAAACTTTTATCCAGAAGATGACAATTAGCAGCTTTCCCACTGAATTAAGCAGCGAGGAAGAGGCAGTCTGCAGCTTTCACTGCCGTTACCTGGCTAAGCTGAAGACAACTCCCACATCACTGCCTGTGAAAATATAGACTGGCAAAAAATATTTGGCCCTTGCCTGTCCAAGCACAGGGATTACATCCCTCAACAAAGCTGGGTCCAGGGCAAGCAGCACACACAGCAGCAGCAAGGCCACCAGTCACAAAATCAGTGGGGAAAATGAGACCAGTCAGGAAATGGCACAAGCCCCCTTAAGGTAAGGGATTCCCAGTTCTTCTCCTTTCATTATGCCCAGGCGAAGCCAGCATCTTCTCTCTGTTGGGGGATGAATCAAAGCCAAACCCGGTCACAAAAAGACCATTTGCAGCACTATAGAGCTCTGTCCAAAGCCTGTTTCTTGGAGTGATTTCTGAATTGTTGGGTGAATGGCCTGTGCCAGAGCAGGATCCCAGAGGGTGTGGATCTGACCCTGCAGCTGCCCTCGGGAAGGCAGTATCTTGGCCTCCCCCAGTCCTACATAGAACATGAACAGACTGGACTGATCTGGGAAGCAGAGGAGGGGCCAGGACAGCCTGGGCAGAGCCAGGAGAACATGGATAAGCAGCAGAAGTGGCTGGAAGCAGTGACAAGCTCAGGTTTTTCTTACAGCTCACTCTGTGCCTGTTGGCTGTTTCATCCAGCAAGGGAAGGGGGCAAACCCTACACCTGACATTTTCAAGGGGTCCTTTCTTTAGATGACCGGGTACAAAACTACCCAAAGACTGAACCAAAACCCATTAGTATGGTGAAAGTGCCAAAGCACACCTGTGACCTCTTTGGAAACAGGTTCCATGGCCATCCCCTGCCCTCCAGGCCAGCTGACATGCTGGGAGAGCTCGGCTCCCTCCTGAACCTTCCACCACCTTGCTACAGCCCTCAAGTAAACTCAGCAATTCCAGCCCTTTCACCGACATCCCTCATCCTCTAGCTCACCTTGGGAGGCCTCAGGCTCGCTTCACAAGTGCTCTGCAAACCTCCTGCCCCCCACAGCAGGTCCTACAGTCAGTGTCCTACAGTCAGAACAGGTCTTGCTGCTCCAGATCATCATGCTGGGCTCTCACTTGCTCCAGACCAGGTGAACGTGAACCCCAGAGCTTTAACAGCACTTCTGTCTCCTGCACCTCATCCTCCAGAGCTGACAGAGGAGGCTGTCAGTCCTTGTTCTTCCTCCTCCTCCTCACAGAAAGCTTTGAATCAAGATCCACTTCTCCAGCCAGAAGCTTGAATGACTCCCCAGTCATTCTGCCCTTAAAGAAAAGAGCCCACAAATAGTTCTAAATGCATCTGAACACCTCCCACACGCATAACTGTGCTCTCTGCGTCACAAACAGCTCTGCCGCATTATCGCAGGACGCGTTCTGGAACTTCTATTCCACTGCCTGTGCCGGGATCATCTGGGAAAGTGGCAAGGAAAACAACCCGGGTGGCTGAGGTGGAAAGCAGCAGAGCACTCACTGTCCAGCCCCTCGAGCTTCAGAGGGGAAGGGCCTGCAGCCCAGGTTTTATATATCTTATTTACGTATTTACATATTTTATGCTCATTTTATGCTGGGTGCTGTAGGATACTGCATTGTACGTAAGCACACACACACACATTTCCCAAACAGCAGAAATAAAACAAGGAATTTTGCTCCCTCCGTGACTCCAGGATCCAAAAAAGACACAGATCAGCAGCAGCTTAAAACCTTAAGGTCACTTCTATCATCAGATGTCCAGGCAGCAAGGCTCCAGAGCCACCACACAGGTCACCCCCCAGCCCACGAACACCAGCTGACTCTAGAAACTATAGCTATTTATAATTTTATTTCTGGCTATTTATAATTGTTGATGTATTCACATTTTTTGCCTACCTCTAAAGCACAATAATAAATCACCACCCATCAATTCGGAAGTTACTTTTGGATTTGTGCAATGTTTGGTCCTATCATCCTTAATTAACAGCCTGTCCCATGCCAGGCAGAGACACAGCTCATTAAACACAAGCTGCAGCATCTTCAGCCCAGTTGCCTCTTGAGAGTCCTTGCCTGGAGCAAGGGAGCAGAAAAGGCTCCCGGCTATTCTGGGTATAAAACCACAATTATCAGCACACAAGAGCTATTGAGAAACACCTGCTGAGGTAACAGGTTATGTGGTACTCATAATGAGCCTAAGAAATAAATTCCTAAGCCCAGGCAACAGAGAAGGAATGGCTCTTGCCCCAGATAAGAACTGTGGTATTTGGGGGCAAATCAGGCCTTTTGATATTTTGTTAATCAAATGTGGAGCTTTACCACAGCCCACACCCCTTCCTATTCCCATCACTGCTCCACCTGCACCGCAAGAGTTGGAGAAACCCACATTACTCGCCTAATTCCACCTCTCTGGGATCCCAAGTGCTCCTGCGCCCGTGGCCGCAGACCTGCCTCACACACGGGCAACACGGCGCAGCAAAGACAGGGACCCTCGGGGGCTCCTTTCAATCCTGACACGAGGAAGTCTCAGTGCTCCCCCAACCAATGCCCCAGGAAACACAGCTTTTTCTGGAAAAACCGCTGCAGTGAGCAGAGCCGAGCAGCAGTCAGAGATTCAGGGTGGGAAATCCTGCACAAAGCAGTTTGTGGCTCAAAACAAAAGAGAAGAATTTGGGTCAGCAGGAATTACCATACCAGCTCCAGGCCGGCCAGCCGGGAGCCCGGGGAAGCTCCTGCGGGGAAGAGCTCTAGCAATTAACACTCCCAGCCCGGATCTCATTACACAAAAGGGCTCCCTAGCTGGGCACCAGATCCCTGAGAATCTGGGGAGAAGAGATTCCCTGACTGACCCGCTCACACCAACACATCTCCCGAAAAGCTCTGCACCAGCTTCAGCCCCCGGAATTGTGAGAGCAGAGAGGAAACACTGCCTGTTCTGCCGCTGAGGGAAGGGACGGCTGTCCCTGCAGCCTGGATCCAACCGAAAGGAAAACACCCCCTGCCCCTCCCTCTTTATCCCCACCCCACACAGTTTCTGCTCATTTTTTTTTTCCTCTGAGGGCCCTGAATGACAGGTTAAGGAATAAAACTCTGGTTCTGCTGGAGTATGTCTAACCCACCAGAGGCAGCAGCTTTGTTCCCAGACATGGATGCTAACAAGCCTCTGGGGATTTCTGTGGAGGAAGAGCTGGATCGCCCAGAAACACCGAAGTGGCGCTCCGTGACACAATAAATCTGACAACCCGACTCTGAATGTGACCCTATTTGTCACACAATTTCCTCTGTCACATTTTCTCTTCGTAACCCGCAGGGAAACCACAGACCACACCAACAACACACAGATCTGTCAATTAGGGGCCACACAACAGATCAGGAAACATGGAGCACAGCACGAGCTGCTGGCAGGAGACAGGCAGGAAACTCCTCACCATGCTTCGGTTAATGGCAACTCACAGGCACATTCCCAGCCCACGAAGGCCTTGATAAGGGAGCACATCCCACAACTGAGGCCTCGGAGCTTGGATTTTCTTAGCACTCACTCCTGTCAGCTGTCTGAGGTGAAACTTCAAGTGCAGTCCTGGGAAATGCAAACCCCTCAGGCTCATCTGTAAAGTCCCCTAGTACTGACATGGCCAGAGAACAGCAACGCTGCTGTCTTCTGCTCTCATGCAGGTACCTGGGCTGTGCACCCTGGGTGAGCTGGGACATGCACCAGGACATGATACATGATCTGAACATGCTGTACAGCCTATATGAGCCAGCAGACACCTCTGCATGTCCTATACACCTTCTATAGGTCAGGAGATGAACTGGGAGTGCTGTATGAACCAGGACATAAACGCGGATATGTTATATACCCCTATACGAGCCAGGACATGAACCTCATCATGCTACATGATCTGAGCATGCTGTACACCCTGTATGAGGCAGGCCATGACCCTGGACCCGCTGGTTGCCCTGAAGGTGCTCTCTGCCCGATACGAGCCGGCGCTGTTCCTTGTACAGGCCCGTAATAACTCGCCCCTCCCCAGGAAGCAGCGTCGGGCGTTCTCGGGTCAGTTCACCGGGCGCTGTGCGCGCTGCTCCCGCGCTGCCGGGCCGGCGCCCGTTCCGCCCCTGCCGAGCGGCCACGGCCGGCACCAGCCGAGAGCGACGGGGGGCTGCTTCTGGGACACGGACCCTCCGCACCTCCAGAGGACGCACAAGGCCGAGCGCTACTCCGGGCAGGCGCCGCCGTCCGGCCCGAGCCATGGAGGTCCGNCACGGGGCGGGGGCGCGCGGAGTCCCCCATGCGCGGGCTGTGCGTGACGCGCGCGCTGTGACGTCACGCTGCCCCTCAGCCCGCGCGCTGGTTCCCTCAGGGCTCCTCCTGCGTCCCCTCACGCCCCCCCCGGGTCCCCTCACGGCTCGGGCCGAATCTCCTCACGGCCCCCGACCNAGGGGCGGTCCCAGGGCTCTGCCAGGAGGTCGGATGCCAAGCCCAGGACACCATTTCCAAACCGCTCCTGTTTCGATGGTTAAAATCCCGTTCGTGTTTCTTGAGGACTTGTTAGGAAGGGGAGTCAGACACACAAGTTACAAACCCACCCTCCTCTCCCTGTGGAGACACCCCTGCGGGTATCTCACGGTGAATGACCTCGGGAGCCCATTCCACGGGACAGGCTGCGGCAGGAGCTCGGCAATCGGAGCTGGCAGAGCTCGGTGCACCGTGGCTCTCCCAGTTTCCCCACGGAGAGGGCTGAGGGCCGAGGAAAGGCTGCGCTGGGCTAGGAGCAGTCCTCAGGAAGCCCCTGTGTGCCACACCTTGGCCGGGCACCCTGCTCGACTCTGGGCCAATTGCTTAACATCTCATTTTTCCATTTCTCTGAAACTCCTCATCTCCCGGGGCTGTTTGAGCGTAGATCATCGAGATCTAAGGGGCTGAGGTACTGATGAAAGGCTTTGGATGGGATGCGGGTGAGGGAGGAAATGAACCACTCTGGCGAGACCCGAATTTGAAACGTGCGTGAGAGCAGAGCCAGGCCTCGATGAACACCACAGCCAAAAATAAAAGATGGAGCAGGTCTCTTTCGGTAAGCACTAACCACTTCCAGACCGAGGAGCTTTCAGGAGGGAACCGTGCCCACTGAACAGAGACAGCTTTGTAATCCCAGGCCCGGGGGAGCTTGCTGGAAAGCTCCGTGTGCATTTCACTTGTGCTTGCAGCTGATCTTTTGGGACTACGCCGAGCCGAATGTTGTTTTGGAGGTTCACATCTAAGGTTTGTGGGGCACTCGATGTTATGGATTAGGTGCAACAAACCCAGCATGAGCCTTTGCATCACTCCGACACCCTTCCGCTGGCTGCATTTCCATCTGGAACCAACTCCAGCCCTTCATCGAGGTTCCCTGTGCTGCAGCCAAAACCAAAATGACTTCTGAGCCGGTTGCAAATGCTTCCCTCCTCTTGCTGTGCTCACTGTTACCTCCCGCTGACCCCATGGCACTCCTGAGAGCGACGCTGTACCAGAGCTCTTGTACCTGCTGTGAAATACCTGAATCCTGCCTCACCCTGGATGTGCTTTGACCATTAGCCATGAAACGTGTTCCTTCAGGGATCGCAGGGGATCTAATACAGATCCTCCCCTCTGTCTAGGCTCGTTTCAATTACCCGGGGGTTGGCTCCAACTTGATTCAATCACTGTCCTGGCAGCGCCCTGCTCTGCATTTTAAATTCCGCACTGGGGAGAAGCGCAGGGAAGGACAGATTGCCCTGCACAGCAACCTCTGCGGTGTTCCCCCAGCTCCAGGGTAGCTGCTCCATCTTCCCTGCACTGGAAGAACAATGGGCTGCAATTTGCTTTGGGAGAAGCACCCAACGCACCTCCAGATCACCCTGTAAGCCATGAACTGCTGCCACTGCTGTCCACTGCCACGGGCTAGAAGGGACAACATCTACTGCTGCCTTTTAACAGTGACCGAGGGGGGACTGTCCCAGCTCTTTTGGCAAGAGGGCTCTTCTTCCCCACCCCTTTGCTCTAACGCCGGGAGGAAGATGGAGCGGGGAGCACTCACACAAGTGCTGTGGGCAGATCTCTGTCCCGGTGGGACAGGGATCAGTCATGAGGGGAAGCTCCCAGCCTGCGGCAGCAGCAGTGGTGGCGGGAGGCAGGAGCCAGCAGGAGAGCGGAGCAGGGTGGGCAGCCCGGGAAAAGAGCAGAGAACCATCGCTGCAGCTCGACGTTCAGATTTAAGCACCTTCTTTCACTCCAAAATTCAGTGAGGGGAAGGTCTTTACCACCCTCTTCGGCGGTAAAGCTCCTGCACCAAGCTCTAGTGCACTCTCACCTTATAAATTCCCATGTTTCTAGGATGCTGTTCCTTACTGACCACACCTCCCCATCAAAGAGACAAGGACTTGGAAAAGCCATGCCCATCCAGGCTTCAGATACGCTGAATTTCCTATCAACACTCACAGGAGACTGGAGTGAAGCGCCCCGAGGCTGCAGGGACTGCACCCCCAGCCCCTCCTCAGGTTTGGTTTCAGCTCTGCACTTCCCTTCTCTTCCTGGTAAAACACCTGCTCTTACCTAACATACCTGTGGGTATCGGACCTACATCGATCCCTTGGCCCTGTGATCTCGCCACACTTCACGTTGTACTTAAAAAATATTCCAGTATTTGCTTCCCATCCGTTGTTTTTTTCCACTCTTCCCCAGGAATGGGCACCCAAGCGAGCTGCAGCCTGGGCCACACCAGCTCTGTGCTCCAAACAGGACTCAGCTTATCCAAATCCGGAAGCGGTGCCGATGCCTTTAAAATGGAGGCTACTTAGAGGAATTAGTGAGATTGAGTGCAGTTATCTTAACCTCGGGCGTCAGGCTCCGCTGATCCTCGCGGGCACCAGCCAAGTGGAACCATCCTTCAATCCAAGCAGTTTTACCAGCTTTTATTAGAAACACCAGCACATTTCAAGTTTCCTCTTTTTGATCACAAATATAGTATTTTTCCTCTTTTTAAGTACACAGCATGAGACACAGCATCAGGGCTTCCATCTTTTTTTTTGTTTGGTTTTCTTTTTTTTTTACAGCAATTTCTTTTGGACAAGCTTTGGGTTTAGTGTTCACTGACCTCACCCCAGCCCCAAATTTTGACATCTTGAATTGCTGAAGACAATTGCGTGGGCAGATGAATCCGATGGTAGTGAAAAAGGTACAATAGTTAAAAGTTTGCATGTAAAAGTTGAAGCAGAGACCCTCTCCAGTTAAAAAGGATGAAGTGGCGCCGCAGCGCACGATTTTCACAGTACGGGAACAAAAGTTGAGATAAAGATTTGCTCTTCTCCCCCCCAGTCTCCCCCACCAGTGTCCCGATAAAAACGTTAAGGCTGGAGGAAGCGCTAACTGGACGTGAAAAGCCACGTGTGCCCGGTGCTCCCCGGGACACCCTGCTGGGTTCGCTGCACAGCCCATGCCAGGCGCATGGAACAGAGAAGCCTTGAGCTCTGAGGGAGGGCGGTTTAGGCTCGTCGTGGTTTGAGCTCACACCTACGCTGGGAAGTTTTCCCTGGACTTTTTAACTCCGAGAAAGCAATTCACTGAGGGGAGGAGCAGTCAGGATCCCAGGGACATGAGGGCATGGTGACAGGATATTAAAGGGAACATGTACATGATTTGTTATTTTTTATTCCACAGAAAACCCTCAAATCTAGACTCAGAGTTAACAGCAGAAAAATAGTGTTAAAGTCAATAGGTTCATATTTTACTGTAGACTAAATAAATTAGCCTAGAATTAATTCAATACTCTCTATTTTCCTTTCATTGGTGATCCTTCTCTAAATTAATGCAGTTTTTAAAAAGCAACGGCTATTAATAATTTATTCCAGTTAACCCTTATGGATGAACACCTGCGAAGAGTCGACGTCTGGGAACCACTCCCCTCTCCTCTCCCTCCCCGAAAAGGAAACAATCGCTAACGGTGTTGTAAAACAGACATGCTACCTACAATATCCATGGATCGTGCCTCTCCTACCGCTGCCTCTGGCTGCTCCGGGTCATGAGTGAATCGTCATAGCTATGTCTTACAAAGAACATGATCGAAAAAAATATATAAATAAATAAAAACCTTAAACATTCTTACATGGATTTTAAAGAACAGAATACATGTTAAAAACTTCAGTAATTTATATCAATTTTAAGCAATACTTTATATACAATGGAAAAAAGACATGCATAGTCCAAATACAATGTTGAAAACAGCATTTTCATAACAAAAAACCCAAACACTAAGTGTTAATACCATGTACATGGATTCAAGAAGGACCACCCTTTTTGTCTGTTGCACACAGTTTATTTAACAATATGATATTATAAGTAAGAAATGAGTTTTTTTTTTCTTTTTACCATTCTATACAGTGATTGAATCTTCTTGGATTTTCTTATTTATAGTAATTATAGCGCTTGCATGATTTACACTAGAATTGCTTTCCTCGTTTCAAGTTTCACACAGAAGAAAGAAAGAAAGAAAAGAATGTTTCTTCTCTATCCAGATCAGCACGGCCTAAGAGTGATCATCCCTATTTTCATCTAAGACCAGTTTTATCAGAGAAACAAAGCAACAATTTCTACATCTGCAAGACAAGGATTTTGGCGTTGGCCAATGTGTGCAAGAGTCAATTCCTATCTTCCCAGGGGTAATACTTCAAACGCCTGCAGAGTTCACTATAGAAAACAAAAATCTTCCCGCCATGTGTCAAAGTTACTGGGATACGCTATAATGTTGCATTATTTCAGGAAACAGTTTCTGAATATTATTTTTTTTTCTTCTTTTAAACGCAAATGTTTAAAGTCTTGAAAATACAAATAAAAAATATGAATATAATGAACTTGTTTTCCCCGTTAAAAAAAAGGTATGAGTCAACAGCAACAAAAAAATAAAAACCAAAAAAACCCACAAAAGAGACCAGATATTTTAACCGCCTGGCTTTAACAAAAAAATATATTCTTTGTATTGTTTTTTTTTTCTTTTTATTTTTAAACAGCAATTAATTCTTCCATCTGTAGGAAGCAGCAGTTCCATCTAGGATTCAAAACAACCCAGATGTCTGAATTTTTCAGTACAAAATATCCAAGAACACGAAAGGAAAGAAGAAACAAAAGTGATGCTCCCATAATGCTACAAACCCTCCACAAATTTCTCTAATGTGTCCCCGGTGGTGTCACCGACCAGAGACAATTCGTTAGACAACGCACTGCGGTTGGGGGTGTTTAGTTGGGGAAGCATTGCACTCTGTTCTGGGTTGCCCAAGTGTCCCTGATCCATGGAGCTAGCCATAGTGACTGCGAGTCCTGGGTGGGGGGAACCAGTCTGGGGAGAGACGTGGTGCGGTGACGGTTGGGGCTGTATCCTGGGTGACGGGCTGGAATGTGGTGGCTGGGACTGGGGACGGGGAGACTGAACGGGCGCTGGGGACCGCACCTGGTTGCTGAGGGAGGTGGCGATCTGCTGGCCAGGGAGATGAGATGCCTGCGGTTGTCCTGAGAGCATGTGCTGCTGTGGGCTCATGGGGTTGGGCTGCCCGGGGGACCCTATCTGCTGCTTCATCTGCTGCTGCTGCAGGATGCGCTGCTGCAGGGCCTGCTGGATGTTGGGAGCGCCGTCTGCCCCCAGGCCGGGCTGGCCCATCTGGTTCAGCTGTCCCATCTGAGCCATCTGTCCCATGGAACTCCCCTGTATGGATAGGTGCTGCTGCATCCGCTGCTGCTGCATGGCTTGGGGGTAACCTCCCGGGCCTTGGGGCTGCTGGAACTGGTTGTGTGCTGCCATCCCTCCTGCCATGCCGGCCCCTCCCTGCTGCTGCTGCTGCTGTTGCTGCAGTAGCTGCCGCCTCAGGATCTCGCGGTACTGTGGGCTCATGTTGGCCATGCTGGGGTTGTGGCTGGGGTTCATGATGCTGATCGCTTGTCCCTGGGGGTTCATAGCTCCGATCCCTTGCTGCTGCGGGGGGACGCTCGGTCTCTGCACTCCGGCTTGCATCGCGTTCATGTTCTGCAGTCCCGCCTGCGCGTGCATGCCCGGCTGTTGCATGCCGGTCTGCGGCTGCTGCATCCCAGGCTGGGGCTGTATCCCTGCTTGCGGCTGCATCCCGGGCTGGTTCGCCACGTATTTGGCTGTTCTTTGCTTTATAAAAGCTGCCATAAGCTGAGGGTTGGATTTAAGGATATTAAGAACCTGCTGTTGCTGCTGCGGAGAACTTGGCGATTTCAAGGTCCTCAGCAAGTCCTGAAGTGCATTGGGGGTGATGCTCCGCGGTGGCTGCTGCACGCCCGGCATCCTGGGCCCGGCCACGGCTTGCGGCGTCGCCATCGGCATCACCGGTCTGGCCATTCCCGGCTGCATCGGCTGCTGCTGCGGCATCGGCGGCGACTGCCACTGCCCGGGCTGCATGTTGGACATCACGGGGCCGCTCACAGGGTTGGGCCGGGGTACATTCATGCTGACTTGCGGCATCTGGTTCACCGAGCCCACCGTGGGGTTCACGAGTCCCGGGCGGCTGGGAGGCAAACCATTGTTCATGTTGTTGACCCTGTAGAGCTGCTGCTGCTGCTGGGCAGCCTCTCTCTCGATCTGCCGAGCCGCTTCCACGGCGGCCGGTGGTGGCTGAGCCGGAGGCGGCGGCACAGAAACCGGGTTTGTGGGTTTTCCTGTCGAGACAGTAGTGGGGGGCTGAGTTCTGGACACACTGGGAAAGCCGGCCGGTGACATACTTACAGGGGAGGGCTGGGGCTGGGGAGCAGGCTGCGGTGTTTGCGGTGTGCTTGGCTGCTGCGTAGGGGTACCAGGCGTTGCTGAGGTAGGAGAAGGCAAACTTTGCTGAGGCACGTTTCGGGTGTTCATGGTAGCCATCCTTCTGCGCATGAGCTGAGCCTGCTGCAGGCGGTGCTGGATCTGCTGCTGTCGGAGCTTGTGTTTGATATTGAGACAGAATGGCACGGGGCATTTGTTCTCTTGGCAGTGTTTGGCATGGTAGCAGCAAAGAGCTATGAGCTGTTTGCACACCGGACAGCCACCGTTGGTCTTGCGCTTGCAGCCCTTGGTGTGCTGGACAACCCGTTTCATCTTCTGGCAGGATGGCAAGGAGCAGTTTGCGTTGCGGCACTGGCAGGCATGGACGAGGGACTGGATGCAGCGCTGGATGCTCAGCTGTCGCGACTCCTGGGGGCTCTTGGACTGCTGCTCTCCTTGGTTGTTGCTCTCATCATCCAGACCCAGGCCCCACTTAACCATCTTGTGGTCATGGCTCTTAGTGTTGTAGCAGTTGATGCAGAGGTCGTAGTCCTGCAAGAAAAGAAAACCCAGAGCTCAGCTGCTGACAGAGCGCAAACCACACAGGGCAGAGAGCAGGGTGGTGCCAGGGGAGCAGCAGCAGCACCCTGTGCAGGCACACAGTTGGTGTTTGTGGGTACAGCCACGCAGAGCACAAGCAGGATGACAGTCACACACTGTCAACAGCTGCCACTTCAATTCACACCTGTACTCAGCCAGGGACGTGGCTGCACAGCCTGTCCAGGCAGTGGGAGTGGGCTTTGGGGCAGGGAGAGCAGCAGCCTCAGCAGAGCCAGCCCGCAATCACAGCTCTTCACTGTGGCAGGTAACAATGCAATCAGGGCTGTCATTGTGTCATTTGTTACATGAAAAAGTCTTGCAAAATTAAAGAAAAATTTTCCCTTTTGCTGACATTACCTGTTTATTTTTCTGTGATGCCTACTGGGGTACCAACACCTCCAATTAATGGAGCTAAATCTATGGTCCTTGCCTAAAATGGAGGGTCTGGCTCTCCATTTATCTATCCTTAGTGTAATTACTGACTAATAATTATTAACCTTAAATATGTATTTTTAAAAATCTCTGAACAAGAGCAAGTTTCATGCTAAGACAGACACTTACCTGAAAACCCCCACATTTTTGCTGCCCTGTCCCTTTTTCGGCTGGAGGAAGGGCACTCCCTTACACAGAGGTACCCAGAGGCAGCCTAAAGGCCCTACCTCCTTCCACCACCTAATTCCCTGCGTATGTCCAATCCATGTCCTGCAGCCTCCCCTCAAGAAGCTCTGCTCAGTGCTTTCCTCAGAGGGATTAATTAAGACCCTTCCCCCACAAACCTCGCAATAACTTGCAGTGTAAAAACGAGGCCGCACTTACTCAAACTTCTTTTGTTCAGCTACAGTCAGAGGCCAACACAAGCCCTCCAAGAAGCCTCAAGCATACTGGTACAGCCCCATGGATAACTGCTCTCTAACACAGGTCCTAAAATTTGTGCAGTCTGGTCTAGTGGAAGGTGTCCCTGCCCATGGCAGAGGGGTGGAACGAGATGGTCTTTGAGGTCCCTTCCAACCTAAACTGTTCTAAGATCCACGATTCTTTAAAATTAAATTAAAATCTTGTCTATGCAGAGGAGCAGCAGCAGAATAGACAATGCAGCAGGAGCCATCCCAGAGCACTGGTGTTTTCCATGTTGAGCAACTGAAGTCACTTTCTCTAGAAGAAGAGGCACCCACCTCTTCTACCCACCTGGCAGTCACCTCCCCTTAAGGCTTAGCAGCCCTTTACCAGGATAGTTCCTTAATTTGAAGGAACTTTGGGCAATATCAAAAAAACCCCATCAAACTCAGCTGCAGGACAAGAGAGGGCCGAGTTCTGAGGTGCCCCAGCCGTACCTCGCAGACAGTGCAATGCCACCTGGTCTCCACGTGGTGCTTGCACTCATTGCACGTGTAGACGAAGCGATCCTGCCCCTGGGTGTGCAGCTCCACCAGCATGCACAGCGTGGACCACTTGGATCGGCGCAGGGAGGAGAACTCCCAGTGCTTATCTCTGGCTAAGGTGAGGAAGGCGTCTCGCCCGTCCATCAGATCACAGCTCAGCAAGGGATCCGGGTCCACAATGGGGTGCAGGGTGTTAATCACAGGCCCGGCATGTAAATGAATCACAAAAAAGACCTGCAGATAAATGGGGAAGAAATAAAAGGCAACGAGGTCAGGTAATGTTGCAGGAAGGAGCTCGTGTTCTCTGCAGTGATGGTGTGCTACAAACCTTATCTAATTAACTTAGTTTAGGCTAATCTCTTCCAATATGTTGTTATGCAACAGAAACATTCCTAGCCCAACCACAGGGTTTACTCCTCCTGATTTTTCAGTTCAGAATATCACTGTGCCTGCATTTACAGGAATAAACCCTTCTCTTTTTACAGCAGATTTCCACAGTACCTCTTTATGCTTCTCCATGGTGGCGTAGAGCTTCTGAGACAGGTCATTGGACACGTTTGGCATGCTGGGCTTCTTCTTGTTAGCTCTGCTGATGCTGCTCTTATTCTTGTTGGTTTTTTTGTTGTTCTTTTTCTTGGCGTTCTTGCTGTCGCCCTGGCTCCCCTGCAATAAAGGCACGGGAAAGATGTTACACTTTGGAGAGCTCTCTCCCATTCACTGGGCTCACAGTGACACACTTCTGCTGTCAGGAATAGAACTTTGTTCCAATGCCTGCAAATCAGCCCTCCTGAGTTAAATATATCCTATCTTCCAGGAAAAATCAAAAGCCAAACTGGCAGGCAAACAAATCCAAACACTGTTTAAAAATAGACTTTTAAAGTGTGTATACATTAAAAAATTCCCATTTTACACTGATTATTTTTCCTTCCCAAACATCATACTTCAGCTTCCACTGCTTTAGATCTTGCAGCTGATGATAAAATGACACAAATAATATGGACTTAAAATTCCAGGAGTGCAGTACTTTGCTTTGCTGTGCATTTGGTGTGTCACATACTTGCCGGAGCTCTGATTTAATGCTTGTTTTTACTGAACAGATTTAGGGCTAGGACAGAGATAAGAACATACAGGATTTGAACTGTAACCAACAAAACACATTCTCCATCCTGTAGACTTCCAGCTGCACGTGCAACTCCCAAAAAAATAATCTCCGAAACCTCCACTTGTGCCCAAGTTACAACACAGACCACAGTGGCCATATACTGAATGTTAGATGTAAGGAAAGAGAGTGAAAAATAGCAGATGATACTATTTAGATGACCTGGGAAAACAGAAATAACTTTTAGAGTTCTCATGTCCTTAAAAAATCGAAACCCAAGCCCTCAGCAGGGAGGGCTCAGGAAAAACCCCTCTCCAACTTCTAGAATGTTGGTCATCATAAAATTAAAAATAAGCTACTGAAATACTTGGATATAAATATAAATATATACACATACGGAAGCAAGTTCCATGAACAGTATGTACAAGCAAACACAGGGTTTATCCACAGGCATATTTATTCGAGGAAAACAAAAATATTCCAACTGCAGGAAGCAATTCTATTTATAGACTGCTGCCATCCTTCCATTCCATTAATTAGGCTTGGACAGGAATTCCCTGTCCACTCCTGGGTTCTCTCTAACTAATTTTGTGGATTTTTTGACCAAACCTGTTTGGAAATTAAAATGAGACTATTTTATGGGAAACCAGACAGTCAAGTAACTTGAAGGGATTCAGAAGAGAGCTGTTTTATGTTCCCACCTTGACTGCCCCCACGTTTCCTACCACTGATGGAACTGGAGCCTGCCCTCCTTTGCCTCCACATCCTAAAGCACCAACTGAGATCTCAAAATTTAAACACCAAAAGGAAGAACAGACTGATACTTATCAAACAAGCCAAGTCCAAGTTTTCTTTCTACTCCACCTTTAGCAAGTTTATATTTGGCAAAATGTACAAAGTATTCCAAGCTGTTTTAAGAAGTTGTGGGGTTATGTTTGTACCATTTCATTCTGACATTCAGCCAGATCAGCCAGAGATGCTGATGGACGGTTCCTGGGGGAGCCTCACCCCTTCAGAACCCTTGCCAAGAATTCTGAATATTTCCCACCTCTTTAGACTCCCTTTGACTGATACCTGCAGCACATGTTGACTTTTAGGAAGCTTTCTCTTCATATATACAAAATTTAGGGTGAAGAATTTAAGACAGACAGATTCTGTGCCATTTCAGTACCAAGATCCACGTGGTGCTTGTACCCATGGAGATCCCCATTGCTGGGCAGTTTCCTCCATGAAGTGACCCAGTTTAGGTGTCTTCACTGGGGAACTTCTCATGCTTTTAAATGTGCTCCTTTTCCTGAGCCAAGTGGCAAAGACCCTACTGTCCCATGCTTGGATGACACCTCAGCAACCTGGGTGCAGGCTCTGTCCCGCTGCTGCCCCAGGCATTAAGTGGGAGCACAGGGATGTTCCCAGCCAAGGCTGCGTTGTCTCATTTTAGGCAACAACTTGTCTGAGTTCACAGTTAATTGCTCTGGGCCTTTTCAAACACCTTTTTTTCCCCTCCTAGATGCAGAGTAAACACTCACACAAGTGTTTTCCCTGATTTACTGGAAGCGATCCTGTTAGCGAGAGAGGGCTGCAGCCTAATTCCAAGCCCTGCCTTCCACTTCTTTTTATACAGCAGTGTTTGTTGAACTATCTCAATATTCAAAGTTACATTCAGAAGGAATGAAGTGAAAGCTTTTTGGAACTTCTTGGTTCCATGAAAACATAGCCACAAACTGTATTAACTTCGAAAGAGCTGCTAAGGTTTAACAGAAGGAACTTTCTGACATCATAAAATTGATGGATTAAGGTCCATCCCTCCACAGCAATGCCATGTAACACAGACTGAAGGCAAACAGTCACAGCACCTAAGTTGAAGGGGGGCTTTCCCCAGGTCAAGCTTTTGATTCTACCTCAATCTATTAGACTTCAGATTTTCCTACGACATTTATTTTCAAAACATCTTGCTGCAAATCTCAAGTAAAAGGTATAAAAGTGCTGAGACCATTTGGTTGCAGATAAAATCAAGACAGAAATAAAAACGAATTATGGCATTCTGTCCAGGGCCCTGAAAAACTTGGTTGTTGGGTTTTGGTTTTTTTTTGGCTTGGTTGGTTTTTATAGACAAAGAGAGAATGTTGGTGGAGGAACAGCACCATCAGGATCAACATTTCCCACCAACGCAAAGCCTGCAATAAACACTTTTAAATTTCAGCCCTTTACTGTTGCAAATGACTACAAGTACCTGTGCTTAAGTAACAGCCACATTTCATTCAGCTTTCAAAAATCCAGCACCTTTCAAAATGCAAATACTGGAGGTGCTTTGCAGAGGTGTGAACCAGAAGCTCAGCCAAATGACTGTAAGCAAATGTAGCGTGGCAAAAGCAGCTTAACACATTTCTTTGAGAAGAGAGATGCTGAACTGACATAAGTGACTTCTGAGTCTGTTAAAAAAACCCAAACCAAGCCATCAGTAGATTTGTTAACCAAGAAGAAAAACAGAAATGCAGTTAAAGGGACCCCTGATTTCATGTCTGCTGTAAATGACCTTTTCTAGTTTACTGGATGTGACCTCTCTGTATTAAAGCATTAATTGTCAGCTTTGTGAGCTAAGGGAAATACGGCACATAAAGCTAACCCACCTCTGTTGTTTCACTAGCTGCAGTGCTCTCTTCCTTCTTCCTCTCCTCCTCCTCCTGCTCCAGCTCCTTAATGCTTTCCTCCAGCACATTGGGCCAGAAATCACCTTCAAAGTAAGGCAGCTCCTTGGCACTGGTCAGCCTGTCCTCGGTTGCTTGTTTGAAGATGTCCTGTTGAGCACATTGCAGCAGAGCAGGAATAAATAAATGAAGACCACTTAATAGAGAGAGAGGAGAACCAGAGACATGGCCCAGAGCTGCACTGAGCAGCTGGGCCTCACTCACAGCCCTGGGCTGCTCCTGCCAGGTCTCCTTTTCTGGGGGCAGCTCCAGATGCAGCTTGGCTATACTGGCACAGCCCCACTCCCTGTTCCATCTGAGGGTCAGTCCTGAGGCTCTCCTGGCCCCCATCATGCCATCAGTTCATGTTCCTGACATAATGGGAGATACCAAGATACCCCTGGAAAGGCAAGAAACCCCTCCCTGTTTTCAAAACCCCCTTATCAGGAGACCCAGGTTTCCCAGCTCTTTGCTACACCGATGACAAGGCTTGTTAGAGGCTGTTCCTACTGCACACATTTAGTAACTGTCACTTGCCATCAAAACATCTTTTTTTTTGAGCACTGTCACTACCATTAAGGAATTCTTGTAAATTTTAGCATGAAAGGAGTGGCAAATGCTCCCTTTGCCACCTTTTACTTATTTCCTTGGGTACATGTGTGATATTCTCCAGTTATGAAAATCATTCTTGTCATAAGGAGTTCTTTCATTTCACACTAGTGGGGTTCAGCATTCCACCTGCTCCTCCAGAATCTCCAGAAACAAACAGCCTCTACAAACCCTGACAAGCTCCATATTTCCTTGCCTAGAAAAGGCAGTGAAAGAAAAGTACACAAAGGCAGGTTCTTGCGGATTTCCCTTCACGCAGACACCAAACCTAAGGAATTTTCAGCCTGAAAGGCAGAACCACAAGAAAATCTAACAAAATGAAGACACTGGCTGAGAATAAACGCCTTGTACGACATTACTCCACTTTTCAAGTGTTATGAAACAACAGTAGCTCCCTTCAAATGAAAACACCATAAAAATTAAATCAGAAATTAAACAGTAACAAACCTTGTAGTCATGAATGATTCTCTCAGCAAATGCCTTGTCCAGCATCTTCTTATACCATTCTTGCAAACGTTTGGGTTTGGGTATTTTCTGGTCGGGTGGGTGGCAATGAAAGATGTAATCATCTCCTTCACTGGGGGGACAGGCCCAGATGTGCCCTGTCACATACCTGTGTCACACACAACAAACAACATCTGTGACTGCCACCAGAAAACTAACTCAAACCTAGTTATAAATTCAGACCTCTGGCTTTATTTTGTAATTTTTAAAATTTTTTTTTTCTTTGCAGCAAAGATGCTGAGGCAATAACCTGTATTCTGACAAGAGATAAGGTCAGGGATATAATAACGAAGCTTAAACATCAAGTGAACTTCTGATCAAATGAATGATGTGCTCTCAGTTTAGGAATCCCAACAATTAAAACCACCTTAGTGACAAAACCCCAATTTCTCTCTCCACTGCAGAGGAGGTGTTTGCTCCACATATCTCAGAGAGGTCAGAAGGAAACAGAGACTACCCCAAGTGAAAAAATACTTGGCACCCAGGATTAAAAAAAAATACTCAAGACCCAGATTTCTTTCTGTCCCAAGATCTCTTACCCAAGTTTCTTCACGTATTCCAGGTATCCGATGAGGATTTCGTGGTAAACGGCAGTTCGGAGGCAGCGGGGGCGGAAGAAGTGAATACTGTCAAGGTAGGAGATGTACACACGCCTGCAGGGAGAGAGGGGGACACACTCAGGGCTGGCTGAACGTTGCTTTGTCTACTGAGAGCTGACTTTCACACTAGACAAACATGCAGAAAGACAAATTAATGCTGACGGTATTTTAATGTATATTTAAGCATCTTAACCTGGTGTAAACAGTCCTCGAAAGCAAAAGAGGGGCAGCATTTTTTTAGACAGCAATAACGTACATTGAGAGGCAAAATGAAAAGCAGAATCCAAAAAATGTAACATTTTTGTTGTGATATTTGTCTTTCCCTTCAAAGTCATCTGCAGTCCTACGGTAAGACAGATTTGTGCCACAGAACTGAAACCTATGTGCCAAATGTCTGTGTCTGACAGTGACTGTCCAGGGGATTTGGGAAGCTGCCCAAGGAGGGTACCTGGTGTTTGGAGGGGGGCAATCCGAGCCGTATTCCTGCACGTGCATCCCAAAGAAACACACGTCCACCCCGTCGATCTCCTCGAACGCAAACAGAGCTTTGGTACGGTAAGGGAAGGACTCTGACATCTCACCAGAATCCACAAATCTGCAGGAAAGGGCAACAGGAGAGAAAAAACTCAAATAAAATGCCAATTATTAAAGCAGTGCCCTACCAGAACGAGGGGATTATTTTCAACCTTATTTTTAACTCATTAGGAACATTTTTACGCAGGAGTTAAACGGGGTCAGATCAGAGCTGTAGTAAATCAGGGAGTCCTGCTCCTGTAAATTCATGGAAAGACTGTTTCCATATAGAACACAGCACTGAACAGGCCAGCATTAAGTACACGAATATCCTCAGAGACCACAAGCCTTTAAATAGGTTACAGAGCAGAAAATGTGACGCATTAGTATGAAATGATGTCACATAAACACAGTCTTTATGAATTTAACCCAAAATACTTCATAGACTAAACCTTTTAAGCTTTTCATTTATAATGAAGCAAACTAAAAATCACTCCTGAAAGCTGAAGTGTTTATAAAAACACAACAAAACATAGGAAGAGTAAGGAACAGAATCTCAGCAACTGCTCCAAACTAAACTATGAATTCTGTAACCAAAATGTGGTTGCTCTCAAGATGCAGTGACACAAAGTCCCAGTATTATAAGCAAGGATGTCCCCACTGCCCCCAAAATAGTCACTTCCTCTACATTTTTTAACCTTTCATAATCCTAAACATGCCCAAATTTCAAAAATGTGCAAAGGCATTAAGGAGAAAATTGGCACAATTTTGCAATATCCACGCAAGGAGACTTCAAAATAAAATAAATTAAAAGGATTGCATTCATAATAATTATCAGGACTAACCTGGATTTCATTCCTGGTTTAACTTCTACTGTCTTATCTGAACTTGCTACTACTCTGACAAAGACCTCTCCAGCCTCAGGATGGTTCTGACGCCGCAGGAATTTGTTCACTCTGTCTTCCAAATGGTTCCCTAAACGTGTGGTCTGCAGCCCTGGAAGGGAAGGGGGAGAACACGACCATGGAAACATTAATATTGGAGCAGTCACTGTTCAGGTCATGGTGCTACTGTGCCTGAGGGCTCTTTCAGCTTCCTCCTCTGGATGGAAGTAGGTTTTTTCCCTTTTGTTTTACCTCCATGTGAAAATTGGATGGTTTTATTTATACAGCTAAAATTAAGAGAAGCAAACCCACCCATGCTTTTCCCCCCATGCTTTCCACACCCTATCATGGCAGCTGAACCCACTGGAGTGGTACAATTACCCCGTAAGTGAACTAACAAAGGCAGCTTTACGTAGCATTTTTCAATTTCAGGCTTATTTTATGAACCCTGCAAATGTTTTCTCCTCCCAACCCCACTCTCTGGCTGGCTGACAGAGATTACATCACTTTACAGATCTGGCTCCCTGCCACACCTTTTCAAGCGAAGCAAAGCAAATCAACAGAAATGAAAAGCCTTTTGACTTCAATGGAGATTTCATTGCTTTTGCTTTTCTTTTCAAGAGAGCTTTTGGACTGCAGTTGCAGCAATCTGCACATCAAGGTTAAATAGTTCCTGCCCAGAGATAGAGGTCTTGGGAAGTTCAAGTCCACAGATTGTCCAGATGCCCTCACTCCATCTTTACATTCACAATTGGCTTTTGTGGGGAGAGCTGGGTTTGTGGTCTTACAGGATGTGATGGTTTTCAAATAAATCCACAACAAATTACAGAAATCATTACGATTTTACGTTAAATGAAGAAACCAGAAGGACCCCACTGTTTTGACTTGAAGATTTATGACTATTTCTTTTATCCTGCTGTAGTTATTTTACCACTCATATTTCTACTTCAGTTTATGGTCAATCTGCTATCTTTTCCAAAGTGATGGTGTAATCTACAGATGCTCATTTTAATAAAATACATTTAATTTTCTGCTCTCTGTTACTTCATTTTTCAGTTGATATTTGGCTCCTGACACAAGGCCCTTGGTTCTTTCCTGAGCCTGAACACAGAATTCTGCAGTGAAATATCTGAGCTAAAAATTACTTCAGGCTCCAGTACTGGGGAAAAAACTCACATATACTCAAGGGACTATCTCACTTTCTAAGGGACTTATACACTTAAAATTTTATTTTATAGAATCATGGAATGGTTNGGATGCGAGGAAAGGAAGCAACTTACGTTTGAGGCTGGGAAGGGTCATCACCCAGGGTGACATTCTCCCCCTGGATTTCAGTGAAACACTTCTCACAGAAGTGATACCTGTCAGCAAGAAGGCCATATTTGGGTGAGCTGGTCCAGCACAAACACAGCCACCCAAGCACGGAGCCACCAACCAGGGCAGGGCAGATCACCAGGACCACGACGGAAGGGGGGACGTTGTTGGTTGATTGATGGGTCAGTGTGGACAATGAGGAGGCACAGAGGGAGGGGAGGGCAGGATTAGAGAACAGGGGAGGGAACAAACAGCACAGACGTAAGAGGTAAGACGCAAACACCAAGACAACACAGAGCAGAAAGCCAAGGCAAAGCACANTTGCAATCAGTTTACAGAACTTGCCAAAGGCAGCAATCTTGATTTACACCTTTTAGCTTGTCCCCTTTGTCCAGTGAGATTCTGTGGTTATAACCAGCACAACACAGTCTAAATATAATTTACCTGGGAGTAATTAATAATTTCAATTAAAAAATTAAATTTAAAGGCAGGTTGAAGCAAAAACACTATGACCTTTACCAATTCCAACACACTGAGCCTTTCCCAGGACTCCCCATTCCAATACAACTGTATTGGCCTTTCCACATGCAACAGAAGGGGGATGATTTTAAAGGAAATTCACAAATACTTTGAGGGAATTGTTTTGTTCTGTTGATTTCTCTGAAGACAAACAGAAAAAGAAGAAAGGGCTCCATTTCAGCTGATGAGTGGGAACATTTTTAGAAAGCCACTGGAGTTAACTCTACTGTCTTGTTGTGTTTTCATCTTGTCATCTTCCCAATGCTAAGCAACCAAGGGATATCTGCTTCCTTCCGTATGCTGCAATGCATTAAAGCTTGAAAACCAGTAAACCCAAAAAGACCAGATAAGGAGATAAAGGAAACAGGCAGCATTAAAATTACATATACTGTAAGGAAAGGATCTAAAAGTTGCGTATTTTGATCTGTTAGAACGTGAAAGTTGTTTTAGAAAACAGTTAGCTTTTGGTTCTTGGACAGTTCTCACATATGTACCTTTAATAAAAGCTCAAAGCTCAGTGAAAACTGCAGTGCAAACCTGAAAAAAGGCATCCAAATTGCTGAGAAGAAACCTCCAGCACAGGTCTGTGACAGCAGCAATGGCCAGACCTTTTTTAGTGGATGAGTAATTGGACAGAGAGGAAGAAAGTCCAGCTCCTGGCCTACTGTGACTTCTTGTCAGGAAACTACTTTGGGTGACTTATTTGTCAGGATATCTTTTGTCTTTGAACCTCTCAGCATTGGCTACTGGTGAGGTCATATTTGTAGATTTTCTTAGCAAAATAAATACTTCAAAAGTTCAAGGTTTCACAGCAGAACCCAGCTGCACCCTGGTTATATTTGGCAGGCCATCAGTTAAGATAACCATTTCTACTCACTATACATTAGGAATATAGATGTTCCATAAGAGCTGAGGAATGTGCTGTCTTGGTTATCAGCAGTTGTGCCATCATGCTTGAAAGAGTGGAGAAATATTGATGGCAACTTGGGCAGTAAATGTTTTTTTTTAAGAAGAGGCACCATGTTAATGTTTCAAACTTTCACTGCTTAGGTTTGTTTTCAGGTCAGCAGCAAGACCAAAGTTTTGATGACAAGAACAGACTTTGCCTTCCCTTCCCTGCTCTTGCATCCCCACCAGAGCACTGGTAAAGAAAGCTGATCTCCAGAGCCGAGCCCACCAGTGGATTACAGCTGGCAGCAGGACTCAGATCCTCATGGGAGAAAGACAAGACAGCCAAACAGCAGGGAAAGGAGAGGGAGAAGGAGGAAAGGAAAAAAAGCACCATTATTTCCCTGTCCAGAACAGAATGGTTACCTTGAACTAAATGGCTGGTTACTCAAACTTTAACCAGTGTCACAGAACAACTGCAGATATCCAGGGAATTGCACACTTACTTTAAGGAAATTTACGTCAATACACACTGTAAAGTCAGCACACAACAGAAGAGACAGCCACTTAAAATGGGTATCTAAAACTACAGTTGGATTTCATAATTTTATTAATGTTCTCCTCCAATTTTAATCTGTCTTTAATGAGACTAATTTAGGCCTCTTTAACAGAATTCTCTTGAGTGCATCAGGTTACTCCAGAGACTGTTCTGATTACTGGAACCTACCATGCCTCACACAACATCATCACCTGCAAATTACCCCCTTCAAATCTCTTGTTACACAATCAACCACACATGAAGTTACCAAGAAGTCACATTTTTAATGCAAAACCTTGCCTTTATCCCATTTTGAAAGATTCAGGCTTGTGCAGGCACAACATCACCCAGTAATGCCCAGAACTTCTAAGGATCATGGAAGCACAAGGGAGGAATGAAGTGTCCCTGCAAGTTCTGCTTGTTCAAGTGCCTGAATCACCCTCTTGGTATCTACACTCACTTCATTTTTCTGCATTTCCAGCACCAGCCCCTTCTCGTCCCCCACCAAACCTGCATGAATAAAAATGTCCCATTTATGCTCCCTGATGTCAAATGCCTGCAGAGAGCCCTGTGTAAGGATTATGGAGACTGACACAACCTGACCTGGCATCTCCTGGAGCTCTCTTTAGTGCCCATTTCTACAAGACTGTGGCAATGGTTACTGCCAAGAGCACCCAGTGGAATGAGTTACTCAGTTCTTATCCCACCACCTGTTCTGGAGGCAAGAAAAGCTCTTCCAACACTTTGGTGCTTGGCAGCAGCACCAGAGCTGCAGCACTATTGGTTACTAAAGGTTATTGGGAGGGCACAGAGGTGACAATCATTTTACTACAGTTCCAACACCACATGGAAACCAGTGAAGCACACACAGCCCTGTGCTCCTTCTGTTCTATCTGTCCCTCTTTTTGCTCTTTAACCCTAGAAAAATAAGGACAAAGATGTCAAACACCTCAAGCAGCAACAAGACTGACCACAAACACATAAACAGCAGGGCTTTAAAATGTTGATTAAAATTCTGACAGCCTCGGGCTATGCTGCTCCCCATTTTGCAAATGTTCCTGTGCTGTCTGTCATGACAACAAAGTCTCAATCAAAAACCCATTAGGGGTGGCAGGCAGGAGATGAATGTTGAAGATATAAACAGAAACACCAAACTCACTTTTAGCACTGAATTTGTTTTCTTTGCGTGTTCTACCAGTTTTCTTCAGACAATTATCACAGACAAACCTATTGAGAAAAAAAAAAAGCCAAAAATTTAGCATAAGCCCATCATTGGCGAGCTTAAACCCAGTGTTTGAACATGTAATTTAAATGTCAGAGTACAATATATTTCTCTCTGGCTTTGAACAGCTTATATCACTCCATTTTTGAGGGATTGAAAGCCTTTATGAGCTGGTTTAACTCTGCCAAGCAGTTACACCTGCATTTGTGTTCTGTGCACACAAACTCCTCTTCAGCCAGCTGCCCTTGTTTAAGAGTTAGAAAGTAATCACACAAATCTGTGTGGATGAATATACACATTTTCATCTGAATACACTGAAATAAGACCCCAAACACCAAAAAATGTATCTTATTTAGAAATGCTTTGTCCTTTTGTACCCAGTTCTTTAAAAGGCTGTGGCCACATATTAAAGAACAAAGGCAGAGAGTCTTTAATTATATAAACTACATCGGTCTCATTATACAAGGGGTAAAAAACTAACAAACATCTCTTACCCTGAAGGCCAAATAATATCATAATGTAACACACAAATCTGGTGCATCTTCCGACCACATTCTTTGCAGTCAACAAACCTGAGGAGAAAAAAACAGCAGCAAATCACTTTTGGTGTTAGGTAAGTAATTTTCCAGAATTCAGCATGAAAGAAGGATTGCCAATCCTCTGCTAAGAACTGAATCAACTTCACTGGCCCAATTTATGTCTAAGTTAAAAAAAATACTCAGAATAGATTCAGATGTACATCTATCAATCCACGTGCAAGTTATATATACACATCTATACCTATATATAAATTGCAAAATGTGCTAGTTTAAAAATCTGAAATGGCCTGTCATGCACAACTTTTTCTGGATCTTTTCTATCCTTTTCTAAGAAGAGTCCTGAATTTTCCCAGCTTCACAGAATCCTCAACAATACCTCCACAGATTTAATTTTGAATTGCTGCAACAATCACAAGCTGAATAAATGGTTGCTCAACTTACTGTAAATGTAAGGACTAGTCATTCATGAACCTCTCTGCCAAAAAAACATGTATTAACTTGTCTTTGCCTGCATGACTCTGCTGTAGTCTTGTTTTTATCTTTTGTTTTCTGGTCAGAATAGTATGTCAGAATTCTTTTTTTGGATGGGAAAACTGTTAGAGGTTTTCCCAGTCCAGAGTGCAGCGCAGGCTAAGAAGCCAAATGCACTGGGGTCTATCTCAGTCCACCCTTCCAGGCCTGGGGAGGAGCTCTATTTAGTATTTGCAAAGATAAGCAAAGGAATCAAAATGTGTTGTGTCTCAAACTGCCAGAGAACATGGAGCAGGACGATAAAATCCCACTGCAGGGAAAGCAACCCCATGCTCCTGAGGAGAAGTTCAGCTGGGCTTTCCCTGAACCTCCAGAGGGTAACACATGGCGCCTTGGCCTTTGGGTGGGCTCAGCACTCAGTGAAGAGAAAAATGTGGTTTAGAACCACAAAAGGAAAATGCAGAAGTGGCCCAGGAATGCAGAGCCCAGGGTGAAAGGCTCTGGAGAAGGGAGGGCCATTCCCAGCCCTGTGCAGCGCCTGGCGGGGCACACCCTTGGAATTACCCAAATAACAGAACTAAGAACTGTCTGTGGAACAGGCTCCCGTGTTCCTCTGGGGTCTCAAAGCACACATCAACTTTGGATGTTGTGCCATGAATTTTAGGGAAAGATTCTGCAGTCTGTTTGGGCAGGGATGGGGGAACAGAAGAGTTCTTTACTCCCTGCCCCATTTCTGCCCTGTTGGCTCAAGGACAAGTGGAAGCAGCGAGATTACGGGAAGCAAAACAACAGCCTGGGAACTTACGGCTCCGGATCCAGGGTATCGTTTTTCTTCTTTTCAAACTGATCCTTAGAGATGGTTCTAGAGACAAAGAGTTAATATGAAAACTCAGTAGCACCCTTACATCAGAGGCTCGGACAATATCATGCTTTGCTGAATTGCAGCAAACCTCAAGTCTGAAGAAAGCACTTCAGTATTTATTTTCTGGTCAAAGCAAGCAATTCAGTTCATTTTATTTTAAACTACAGAAAATATTTTTCCCATTTCATTTTCTGTATAAATTAAAAGAAAGAGAGACCTAAGTCAACACATAAAATCAAAATCATAAAGAACAAGGGAAACTAATGTCCGTAAAGCAGCCACCTTCCAAACCAGCTCTTATACCTCAAATCTAACTTTTCTGGCCAGGTTAAAGGCAAGCCTTTGGTTTTAGAAACATAAGCTGCGCTTCAGAAGGTGAGATATCAGAATTAGATGGAAGTTTTCTCCACTTGCACTGCCACAGTTTTCCATTAGAAAAGGTGATGGATTAGTGACATTTATTGACACAGCTTCCACTGCTCCCCTCCAAGCACATTATCCAGGGTCTGCCACCCCCTGGAATGGGCAGCTCAGCTGGACACAAGCAGCAGTGCTGGGCAGAGTAACAGACCCAACACAGCAACAGCTCTTAATCCTGTCCCTATAAATCTCCTGTTAGGAAGGAATAAGGCATTTCCCCCCAGATACCACCACAGGGTTTTGGGTTTTACTCCTAAACCAGGACACCCTCTCCCCCTACCACCCCACCNGGGAGGGAACAAACAGCACAGACGTAAGAGGTAAGACGCAAACACCAAGACAACACAGAGCAGAAAGCCAAGGCAAAGCACAGATTAGCATTCGGTCTCATTTCACACATCGTAACAAGTGTTGGGCCTCAAATTCCAAATCTGGGGAGGACTCATGGAGTAGCCACCAAGAGCTACATTTGCATAGGCTTCAAATTTAAGAATTTGGATTTGATTTGCATCGCTCAGGGAAAAAAAAATACTTTTTGATTCCAGGCTTGCGACGGATCGAGTTTCCTTCTGGTAAAAAGGAGCCTGTCAACAAGCTTAAAGGACACATTTATTACAGATTTAAGTAATTAGGAAATATGCTGAAAGCATTTACTGATTGTGAGTCAAAACTGCAAAAGCAGAAACACTTGATATTGAAAAAAATCTATAAAAATATTAAATTCAAAATTTGACTGTAAGATTAAATGTGACCAATTGTTCAGCTAATATTCTTTCATATAAATGAAACCAAATCCATACTCCAGACAAACATTTAACAGAAATGCAATTAGAAATGCAATTATGGGTCAGAGTTTCCAGCCATTTATCTATATAAATACAATATATGTATATATGTGAACAACATGAAATATTGTACATACATACAATATATTTATCAGGTACATTAAAGATGTGGAATTAATTAAGCTTTACAAATTGAATATGAGGCTAGGTACAATTTTTGGTCACCAGACCAAGAGCCAATCCAAGTCATACTCAGCAAAAACAGTTCTGCATTTTACCAAACCAAGCTGAGTAAATTGGAATACAGCTCTATGAAAATACAATCTGCATTTGAAAAAATAAAATAAAATCGAAGTTAGATGGATTTGGGGGGCGGTTTGGTGGGTTTTTTTGTTTGTTTGGGGTTTTTTTGTTTGTTTCAGATGAACTGGAACCAAAGTTGTCAGGGTCACTAAAAAAAAATAAAAAAAGGAGGCTAAATGTTTGGAAAGGATATGAATTCACACATGAACAAAGGTAACAGAGAGGCCACAGCAGTAAAATGCAGGAAGGCCACAAAGGATCATCAAAATAAAGGAGCTTTATGGAGAGTGAGAGAGTGGAAGCAGCGATGGCAGCACAGAACAAGGCAGGTTTAGTACTCAAACACCGGAGCCGTGGGGATGGGGAGTGTCAGAGGCACCAAGGAGACTCAGTGTCACAATGAACCAACAACTCAAGGATGGAGACTGATCAATGTGGCAGCTCTACCCCTTCACACACACCCTCAGACTCCTGAACTACGGCAATCCTGGAGAGATCTCCTGGGCTGTGCTGTCCTGGAGACAACAACAGGCACTGGCAGGCACTTATGGAATGGGATGGATCGGAACTTCCCGGTGGGACACGCCGGGGCCATCCCGGCTCCGGGCAGGGAAGATGCCACGTGAGCCCTCCCCGGGCTGGAGCCAGCGCCGAGGCCCCACAGCACAGCTCAGGAGCCTGGAAACCCCTGTGGGCTCTGCCAGCTGGGCCTGCCTTCAGGAGCTGCGCTGGCAGCCAGGAGCCAGAACTGCAGCAGCAGCGAGTCCTGCCCGTGCCGTGGGACTGGCTCGGAGGGGAAGGGGTGGTTTGTTCCAGTTCATCCAACCCCACTGACACTGCCCCGCAACCATCTGCCAGGATTGCCAGCCTGCCCCCACTTAAACTGCACCCAGCTCCTAGGGCAGCTCCACTGGGATCACACACATTGCCCTCCCAAGGAAAACCAGGCTTTGGGAGCTGAGAATGCAACAGAGCAAGGCCAGGAGAAAAACGAATGTATTCCATTAATTTGTTATCATTGGGAATGATAAATACATTGTGGTTATTAGAGAGGAGGGTTTCAGGAGTGGGTACAGACACTGCACATCTCATTTCCACTGACTTCCCTTGCCCCTCACACCCCACCCCTAAACTGATAACATAGTATCTAATAATTTTTTTAAAAACCCGAACATAAGAGGTTCAGAATTTTATATCCTTTTATACATCGTCCGTTTCTTTTTTCCTATAACGTACTTCTGTAAATTTTTCTTAAATTAAAACCCCCACCACTAATTATTTTCCTTACTAACACCTTTGCTCATCATTTTAAGAGTCAGATTGGGAAGGACTGACAGTCAGGAGGACCCAAATACAGGGGTGTAGCCAGAAAAAATCCATGGCCAAGGCTCCTATTAATAATTTGCTACATTTAAACAGACCCAGAAAAGGTTAATTCTGATCCATTTTCAGAATATTTATGGGCTTTCAAAGCACTCTAAGCTTTAATCCATGATATTAAAATGAGGAAATAAAAACTGAAGTACAGTGAAAATGAATCACCTAAAGATCATGAACATTTGTCCATAAAATAACCAAGGTGAAGCAATAGCTGTAACTTATTATGAATATGGACCCTCAGAAACAGAGATTTGCCTTTTGCATGTCACCACAAATATTGAGCAAAACCCATAGAAAACATACAATATTCTAATTACAACAGCCATAGAAACCCCAAAGAACATACTTATTGCAACACATCAAACATGAAAAGCTTTTCAAATGCAGACTGTTCAGGTGACTCCCGTTTATTAAAGAGCAACATTATGGTTCAATATCAAAGTCCAGAAAATTCTCAATCTCGGCATTAACAGGTGAATTCCCAACTGTAATTAAGTGCAAAGGCAATTCTAAATTAATAACGGGATGGCAGTGCTGACATGAAACTCCACTCAGTTTTCTCAACTGGATATTCACAGATGAAGCACATTTTCTGACTACTTTAACCTAAATTTCTGCCTTATGGAATCTAAACGGTTCTATACCAAATAATTAACTTAATCATTGAACTGTAGTGCCCGAGTTCATTTATTCAATGGTGCCTAAATATTCTTAGCTGTAATTTAGTCATGGGATACACTGGATTTTAAGTGCATCCAATTTTGCCTGTTCTGTACACGGAAAATTTAAGAACATTTGACCAATTAAAGATCTGCTGGAAGCATGGAATTTGTTTTTCACTTATTTACTACTTGTTTAAGAACATCTAAGATTTGAAGATCATTGTCACAGGAAATTTGAGTGGTTTAGAGCTGACGAACAGGGGCTTTCTATGCAAAATGGACTATTACTGAATAATATGGGGATTAATCTTTTTAAAAGCCCCAGTCCAAAGCCCCGTTCATCACTTCATTTAGTGGGCCTGAAACAGAAAAGCTCACACTCCCCCTGAACTCAAACCCACCCCAAATCACAAACCCCTACCCCCTTTTCAAGGCAACTGGATGAGCAGAAATCTATGACTTAAATGGACTTTCACGTTTATAATGGGCAGGAAACTGGAATATTATGGAACCCTCTCTGCTCCACCCACCCTGGACATCTTGCTAGTGACCAACACTGCCTTCCACTGAATAATCCAAATGATTATTAAACTTAAATTGGGAAGGCAGTTTTGAAAGAAGAATGAGCCCTTCTTCAGTTAAATTTGAAGTTACTATTCTCTCCAAATGCAGAATGCATAACATGGATGCAGAATATGAAAAGTATTTTAAATTTTACCAACAGTGATGGTATTTAAGGGTTATTTTTCCCCAATGCCAGTACAGAACTGTCTCTTTGAATACATTTTAATTGCTTTATTTCTCTTAAGCTTGACTTTTCAGAGTCCACAGTGGCTGTATAAAACCTTTTATGAGAGCTCATGAATTTATTCCTGCCTGTCAATACTTTCTGCCTCTCAAAGGCCACCCAAGACCCCCCACACAAGGTGGGATGACACATTTTCCTCTCCCATGTTGTGCTGCTCCAGTGTGGGGCTCAACAGGCTGAAAGCTTTTCAAGAGTATGTCTGGAAAGAAGGGATGGCCCAAAAAGATGAAATACAAGTGCTGGATTTCTGAATTGACTCTGTGACTTCACAGCTGGCAAGGCTTAGAGGCTGCCAAGCCTCTGGAAAGCAATTCATAACTTCCTTTTCCCTGTTTAAAACAAAGCTTTTGTCTCGGCCCATTTATATTGTGCATTTTATTTGGGGGGGAAGACACACATCATCTAAAAAATCAAAATTAAAGCCAAGTTTTGAGTTTGCTTTGTGATTATAACACTGGTGATTTAAGTGTTAAATAGAAAATTAATCTAACAATTGTTTAATAATAATAGAAACACCAAGTCCTAATATTAATTTAAAAAAAAGAGAAATTTTAATTTTCACAGCTTCTCATGGAGTTTCTTCGAAGTTTTTAATGCTATTTCCAAGCTACTTTAAATAGAATTAAGCACTGACGAGGAAGGGGAAACATTAAGTCTTGCAATCAATCACTGTACCCTTTACTTGGCAAATTCTGGCACTAACTTGAAAACAAGCCTGCATATTTTCACAATTCTCCCAGAACAAGGTAACAGGATTTCCCAGTGCCTTTTTGCAGTTCTGCCTTTCTCCCTCCAGGAAGCCCTGCTCCTCATTTTATGGAAAACATGGACAACTTGACCTGCACTGAAGCATTGCATGGGGCAGCCTGGCTAAGAGCAAGCACTAAAGAACAGGATGCCTCACACTGCAGGACAGAAAAACAAACAGTCACCTGCAAAAGGACAGCATGGAAAGATAAAAAAAGAACCTTTCCCTGACTTAGCTGACAAAGGAAAGCACAAGTTAAAAATCCTCCTCATCCTCTGTATGTGCAGAGAACTCAAAAGAGATCTCACTTCCTGAATAAGGGAAGAAACCTGGATTCAGGGACTTACCTGTTCTGGTAGCTGTAGTAGGCAGCATCCCGGGGAATAGTACACAGCTGCTTGCCATAGCAGCACAAGGTCTGGGGAGAGAACTCATACTGCAAAACAAGGGAGAAAAGCAGCTTTACAACGGGGGCTTTTGTTCACCAGGGATCTATTAAGCAAACCTGATGCCTGTGGGTATCAGAGGACACTGTCACGGTCATCACACTTTTCCAGCTATTGTGAATGTAGCAGCACAGCCCTATCAATGTGGTGACAATCATTAACTCTAAAAGCAGCTGACCCTTTGACCTCTGCATTATGGACATGGGAAACCAAGGGAGTATTTTAATATTACTTATGACTAAAGAAGGTGTCCTCTGAGGGAGAAAAATACAACAATAATAACAGAAGAGCAGAAACGCTATAGACCTTTTTAAGCTCTGAACATGTTCCTAATAAAGCCAAACTTTTAGCAGCTCTTCCATTCAGTATTTCTATTTTAAAAAAAAGAGCACACAAAGCTGAAGCTTTGTCTGCTGACTCCAGCTGGGCTGTTGGGAAGAACAACCCCCTGGGATACTGGGATACCCACCTTGCGGCCGCAGCAGTAGCCCAGGGACTGCATGACGGGATCAATCTCCTGCTCAAACACCTCTGCCAGTTTAGTGCAAAACTTATAGACCCGGGAAGTCTTGCGGTTGTAGAGCCAGGCGTTGTTGAACATCAGCCACACATCATCCACGTACTGCCAGGGCTCCTGGTACTGCCCCGTGTCCAGCTTGCGTTTGATGGTCGAGAGATCCATGGGATTCTTCACAATGTCAAAATAATCCTGCAAAGACACACAAAACCCTGCATTTTTAAGAGGTTTGCAATAGAGGTTGAATGGAAAAGGCTAAATGTTGACGTGAGCAAAGATAAAACAGGAGAATGTTTTAGAGGGGTTTTTTTAATGCCAACTCACCGGAATCCCTAAAAGCTGGGGATCCACAGGTTGTCTGAAAGGAAGGGACTCGGGGTCCTGCCGATACAAAGCTTCCAGGGTGGGCATGAGAGCCTGGCGCAGCTCCTCGGGCTTGAAAACTGTTAATGGAAGTCAGAAAGGTTGGAAAATTGCCCTCCACATTTCCTAATCTCTTGACTCCCCTAAAAAAAAACGGTAATGTAGAACTCTGCAAAGGGATTTCCTGATCAGAAGCAAAGCCTCACTTACAAGAGGCAAACACAGCCTTGTATTTACTCAGATCACAGCAGGTGATATTCCCAAAATAGGGAGATGGGAACAACTCTAGCCCATAATGATACCTATTCTCGAGCGTTAAAAAAACCCTCAAAACTTATACAGAATCAAATTAAATCAATTGTTTCAACATGAACGAACCTTTTCTCCTCAAAGGAGAGACTGAGCGTAATTTTCCTTCCCTCCCTCCTAAACTTGTTCGCTATTTCCAAGCCAAGATTCTTCCAGCAAAACCCACTGCAGTGGACAGGGATGAAGAGCCAGCTCTACAGAGTGACCAGATGTCCTGAGAGCTGGCACAGGAATTTTCCTGGCCACAGTGTACAAACAGTCCTGGTCTGATGGATCGTTAATTGATTTTGAAAGTGTTAATACTTCCAGATTTTTATGCCACCACTTGGCAACAGTGGCATGGCAACAGCCATGATTCTTTCAGGAGTGGATGACAAGGACAAAAAAAGGCAATACATTTTCTGAAAAATAATGATAACTTGGAGAGCTCTTTGAACATCTCAGCAGTGTAATTACATTTATTTCCTTAGGAACAGTGTCTTTAAATAGGGAAGAATGCCTATCATTGAGAAAAAAAGACAACTAAGGAAAGCAGGATGGCATCTAATGTTTATCTACCTGGATGAAATGAGAACGATACCAATAAACTGGAGCAATTAATTCTGCTGAAAGCACTTGAATCAACAGGGCTCAGCAACCCCTTTGAGGCTGATCATTGCTTTTCTCACTCAAATGGTATTTTGGTATGCTATAAATTGCTTTTTGGGACATCTAGTTAAAAATCTATGATCTTAAAGAGTACACACACAAAAAAGGCAAGACAAGAAATTAAACTGACACTACTCCATTGGTTGTATGATCATTTCAGCTGTTGCCACAATCTCAATCCCAACAAAATGGCAATTCTCTCCCATATTTATCAATACCACACATGCAGGCACTTTCCTCTACTATGGACTCCCAAAGTTTTATAAACAACTCTTACACATTATATCATGGGATTCTCGAGAACAGAAATAAATATTAAATTCCATTAATGAGGAACAGTATTCTCTACTGCCCTGATTCAGATAGCTCATATGTGATAATCTGAATTATTTCATTTAATGAAATACAAAGGTCAAAAAGTACCTTTTAATAATCTCTTCTGGCTACCTGCTTGACATTGCTTTTAGAATTTTCTCCTACAATAACATACCACTAAGCTACAGTGTCTTTCAAAATAAACCCAACCTTATTTTAAACTCAAACTACAGAGATTCAGTGTGTCTTTTTGCCAAGTTCCTTAAAACCTAATTATCTTTACTGATAAAGTTTATAACCCACTTTCATTTTGTAGTTTGAAAAAAAATCAAAATGAAAATCCAGTTATTATTTCAATTTATTACTTTACCTAAAAACATAAAGAAAAGTTGCTTTCAGCTGCTCTGCCTCTAAGGACTATGACTAATAACAGCACATTTGATCATAGCATCTCCCTGTACACGGATTTTACAAGGAAGTTTTGTTTTTCCCTCGCTCCTTTTTCCAAAATTAAATGCTCTCAGTTCTCCTCCTCAGCTTGAAGACCTTTGTAAGGAGCTGGCATCCAGTTATCCCATTTTGTCTTGGATGTGTGGGCGGTAAAAAGAAAATGGGATCTCTGCCTGACTCACGATGACGTATAATCTACCAAAGAAGAGTACAATGCTACCTTTTTAATTTTTTTGCTTTTTCAAACAGAGGCAAGTCTGCTTATGATTACTAAGGAGAAAATTCATAAAGGCAGATAAGACATTTTCAAAATTACAAGGACAATACACACGAATACACCTCAAACCCAAGCTCTTGCAAGTTTTCCATTATATCTAACAAAGAAGTGAAGAAACCAGTAAAGCTCATCTTCAAGATCAAACTAAAGCTGCCAGCTGCAAGGAGAGAGGAGCTGCCCAAATGAGTATTATAGTGGGTTTTTTGAGACTGCAAGGGAAGAGGCAAGGAACCAGCACCTCCTTTTCCTGCTCACATTAGATTTGCAAAAAAAAGGCAAAATAAGGCTCTGACTTGCTACGTTACAGCACATAGTCCACGGCACTTCCCCTTAGTGCCTGCTATGTTCCAGCTTACTGTGGGATGCCCCTCAGGAATCTGCCTGCATGGGAAGGAGGAAGAATTCCCAATACTTTTGCAACCCATACAAAACTCCTGATCAGTCTCTTCAGCAGTTTAAAATATCACCTATCCCTTCAGCACACTTGGCAGTAATTACTCTCCAATACCTCTTGGTTTATCAGCGTTTTAATACCAATGTTCAATTAACATTGAACAAACTCCTTGGTGAGAAAACATCACCATTTAAACTTGTGTCTGTGGTTGTACCTGCCCACGCTGCACGTGCTTTGCACTCCACAGTTACTGGGTGACAAAACTTCCAAGATAAAATTGTGTCACTGAAGGAGGAATTGGAATATGCAGTGACCCAGCCTGAACCGACTCTGCAAGAACCTTCCCTGTGCAAGCACATTCCTAACAGGCAGCAGTGATTCCTTCCACTGGGAATATCACTGGCTCAGAAATGCTAATAAGCTTTCCACTCCCTGTGTCACATTTGGGTTGGAAAAGGCTCTGCCAGTTGGTTCTGCAGTGCACTCTCATTTGGGTGCCCCACTCTGCTGCCAGCTGACAACATCAATCTACAGGGAAATGTGTTTTATACTGATTTATTACAAAAAGATTATGGTTAGTAACCAAATGCAACCCAAAGCACATCAAGGAGATGCAGATTTTTTAGACATTTGCAGCACGTTGAAAGCTTATCTTCGGTCGAAAACTAAAAACTAACCACAGAAAACATCACCTCAATAAAGCAGATGCCAAAAGACAGAGGTCTCAAAACTGCTAAGGTTTTTGAGTCCAAAAACTTATCTTGCAGCCTGCCACAAAGCCTGCACTGCAAGTGGAGAAATTTATTTCTGTTTTAATGATATTATTTATTTCTTACTAACACAAGGCACCCAATCACTTATATAACCTGCAATACCGGAAAGTTTCTTTGAGTACAGATGCAGTCACACCTCAATCTGTGCTGACACTGTAGCTTAATTTAAGAGACTGCTGAGCAAATGAACACTACACTCAAAACTTTCAAGTCCTGAAAACTAAAATAAATGTTAAGTCTCTTGCAGCAGTCCAGCCTAGGAGGAACCCAGGTTCAGGAGAGTTCAAGTGCCTGATTCTCAGAAAAGTGCCTGATAAAACTCAGGATAAAGGTGGTGTGTGCAGCCTCTTAACAGGAAAAGAAAGGCAATGGATATCCTTGGTTACTGAAAGCACTCTCATCTACACTGAGCTCTCCTGAAAGAGCATCAAGATGTACAAGGAGGGATTTATGTATTTAATTCCTCCAGCAATTACTGCCTTACTGCCTTGGTCCTTCTGGGCAAGCTGAGATCAAGGGCACAGTGACTTGCTTTTCTCACCTGATTCATGTAACATTAAAGGAATCCTACTTTCAAAATTAAGTTACAGAGTATTTATCTCCCAGAGCTCCACGTGCTGGAAACATAAGTGCAAAACAGACCTCCCAGCAGGAGCTGAGACTGTGGAAAACAAATGTTAGCAAAAGCAAAGCACACATGGGAATTCAGTTTTCATACACATACTTTTCTTGCGGGGCTGAGATGGTGACGTGGATTGTGAAGTGGTTCCATTAGTGCTGCCCTCCTCTTCCTCTTTAGCCTCTACTTTCATTTCAGGCTTCTTTTCTTCAATTTCCATTGGCTCCTGTTTCAGTTCTGTTCCATCTGTTTCTTCTTTTGTTTGTGAAGATCCTTGTAAATCCTCCTCCACCTTAAGAAAGGACGCAATGAGAGGTACTGTCACATCTACAACCCAAACTTCAGCCACCAAAATATTAGTTTGAGACTGTTGAAGCACTTTCCATCCATGGCTTTCCTCAGGAGTTACTTTGCAGTAACGACCCTCCTCTCGCCCCTTAGCTCACCGAGTCAGACACATCATTAAGTGCTTTTATATCTATCACTGCTTTCAGTTAAGCTGTAGAGAATCTCATTTACCTCAGTCTTAGCTTCCACTTGTGTCTCACTAGTCTCTGGCTCAGTTTCTTCAGTTTTAACTTCTGATTTGCTTTCTAGCATTGGTGCATCTGGTCCTAGTTGCTGGGAATTCGTATCAGCACTAGCAACTGAGGCAGGGGTGGGGACCCTGTTATCAATACTAGCTGCTGCCTGGGATAGCTGTTGTAAAAACAGTACAAAAGAAAGACACTGCATATATAGAAATATTTTCCTTTACTAAAAATGAACAGCACAAAAGAGACATGAGATGATATTCTACAACAGTGCAGAACATGGATACAGATCACTGTAGCCAAGTTTTGATATTACACATTTAATAACTCTGCTTTACAGAGGAGAAGCCAAGGAAGAATTCTGCCCCAAAGAGGCTTCTTTTACAGAGAAAACACCTGCCCAGTAAAATACTGTACATTCCTCGAAATGTGCATTTGACCTGGCTGTATCTTAAAAGGAAAAAAATTACACAAATCTCAGGATCAGAAAAGATTCTGATTACGGCCAAACAGAGTATTAGGCCTGTTACACCTCATCTTTCTGCACACTGCTGCCAATTTTACTTTGAGCAGTTCAGCCATTCAGCCCCCCTCCTTCACACAATGCTGAGAACATCTGAACACACACATTTTACACATCTCTAACCAACCCTCTGGTCTAAAGCAGAAGCTGCTACAGACAGCTATGGGCTCTACACATTCAGGACATGGTGCTACACACAGGGACACTCGTGGGATGTCACGACACAAGGCAGAGGGGACTGGCTGGTACTTACTGGAGTGCCGGGTGGCTGTGCCTGCACAGATGTTGGCTGCTGCTGGGCTGGCTGTGGGGTTGGCACAGACTGGGGCTGGGCAGGGGTCTGTGGCTGCGGTGTCACCTGGGCCTGGGCCGCAGTCTGCCCCGTGGGGGTGCTCTGGGTCTGCGTGGCCGTGGGAACAGAACCCGGCGTCGGGGTCGGAGTTTGTCCCGAGGACGAGACCGGTGTCGATGGCTGGGTAGGTGCTGCTGGCTGGGGAGGAGTCATTCCCGTGGGGGTTTGGTGCTGGATCGGTGGCATCCCGGCAGCAGTGGACACGGGAGCTGTGGTCTGGTGCAGGGGGGGCTGGGTCACCGGGGGACACGGCAGCTGCCCGCTCTGCGGTCCCAGCATGTTCATGGAGTTGGGAAGAGCAGCACTGGGAACCTGCCCCTGCTAGGGAGAGAGAGAGTCTTACAGACCCTGGATTCACACTTATCCTTTCAATCACAGCCCTGAAGCCTTCTCTGACAGGATACTGTCAGTGTAAGCAGATCAGCCACAAATGCTGCTACTGCAAGTGACTGCTCCAATTTCTGTCATCGCTGCCATCAGCTCTCAAGGACCTTTCTCCCAGACATAGTTGTGCCATGCACGTCGCACATTAATTCCACTGGCATAGAGAGGGAATCTTCACAATCCCAGTAACACAGAAACCCACAGGCAGCCTCTAAATTGTGCCATTAGCTGGGCAAAGGTCAGGCTTTGACGTTAAATTGTTTTGAGCAAATACCCATTTTTAGGCCAGGACTCTGAGGCAGCTCTGCTTGAGAGGGCAGGTCAAAATATTAATGCTGCTGTTGCACAGATCAAGACTTAAGAAGAGTCTTTTTGTTTTCTTTTTCATTCTAATTAAACTGCTCAAGATGCTTCAGAAAACCGGGTCTTTGTTTTTCAGAGCAGCAACAATAAAGTACTCTGGAGGTACTTAAACGTTTAAGTGATACATATTACTGAAGATTGCATCAGATAACTGGTGATAAAAAAGAATACTCCATCCTCAAACGTAACTGTTACTCTTAGAAATACAAATCAGTTAATTTCCTGCAGATGAGGTTTCAAATTTAAAACACACTTCTATATTGCCTGTACAGAGGCAGTTTTATGGAACTAAGTGCACTGGGAAAAAAATGTTCACCACAAAGGCAGTCAAACAACTGAGCCAAGGCCCATGAAACTGCAGATACTCCATCCTGAACGTATTCCAAACTTGACTGGACAGAGCCCGTCATAACCTGATTTAAGTAATCTCTCAGAACTCTGGAGGTTTTAACTAGCCTAAATTACTTGGGCTCTGAATTAAACAACAAGCCTTTCCCTCTAGAAAAGCAGATACTTTGGCATCATAAGCACAGACCACTACTGCAACAGAAAAATGTTACAGGAAAAACCCAACAATTTTCTCTCCAGAAGCAGAGAAGTTAAAACAAACTTTAGAAATCTTCCCCAACCACTTCATGATAATCCCAGATTTAAAGTTAGCTACTCGGGTCCACACAGAGACAAAACATATGTTCATAGGCATCCCATAAACTGATTTCTGATATTTCTCCTAAAAATCTCATCAGCATGCATTTTTAAGGAATTTAAATCAGGAATTGCAGGGCGTTGTGCCCCCATTAACAGATGTCGATAAGTTATGTAAGAGCTTCTGAAGAAGGCAGATGTAACCCAGGATCCCCCAAAGTTGGGGTGACTACATCAAACAATGGATATAGAAATACAAATAAACAAATATAAGTAAGGTAAATAAATCAGAGCGAAATAATTAAGAGCAAATAAATCTTGGAGAATCCATCTCACCTGTGCCACCCCGGCCTGGGCTGTCGACTGACCCATGCCCACATTGTTCACATTCATAGCTCCAGTGGATGCTGGGAACTGGTTTTGGGGCAGGAATTGGTTCTGGGTAGGAGCCTGACCCATCATGTTGTTGGAATGAGCTCCCATCATGTTCTGTGGCTGAGGCATTCGGGAAGGAGACATTGCCATCTGAAAATTAACACCCAGATTGACTAATTACCATTTAGTACTATGGAGCAGGACAAAGGAAAATATCCTCAAGGAAATCAACCAAAAGATAGGACAGAAAAATAAAAGGAAAACTGGCTTAATTACACTAACTGGAAGGGGGCATATGCCTGTAACTTCAGCATTTGTTCCACAGCATTCAGGAGGGAATTATTTTTAAACAGGTAATATTCAGAGTGTTAACTCTGTTTTGTTCTCTGGGGTGACAAGAGATTAGAACCCAGGGAAACTAAAAATATTTTTTTTTTTCTAAAGAATAAAAACATGTTTTCATGTAGGAACAAAGAAGGTTTATATACTGCAAAGACAGTAGATGCTCTTCCACAGACTGCTCAGGATTACTGCACCTGTGGCACGTGCCCCTCTAAAGGTCTGCTCGATGTTTTTAGAACACGCAAATATTGCAAACAAACGCCTCGGTAAAAGCCTGTCAGACTTGCTGCGTTTCCATGAAATTATCCCACAATTTGCAGCACTGCTCTGTGACTTGGCCTTTTCAGAGGAGATGAGGTGTGGGGTGGGCTGAGGCTGCGCTGAGCAGGTGCTGAGGGGGGTACGAACCGCGGGCACGGCGCCCATGTTGTTCATCTGCACCGGGTGGTTCATCGGAGACGCCGCCCGTGGTCCCAGCGGTGCTTGGGGCATCTGTACATTCCCTATGGACATGGGGTTAAACTGATTCATTCCTGCAAATGCACCCCCAAAACAACTCATTAGGAACAAGTCAGCAGAATTTATGGATCTATATTCTACTACAAAATTAACAGTTATGACAACTGAAATTCGACCACCCTATGCTTTATCTTTTAGTTACTTGACTTAACAGACAAATCAGGATGCCAGAAGTATTTAGAACAATACTAGTCAGGGTGAAATACAATTTTTGGTGTCTAAAAAAAAAAAAAAATGCAAAAGATGAAGAGTAGATGATCTGCAGAGGATGTTGGATGATCTGCAGAGACAGGATGCTATTTATAAATAATACCTGAGGATGGTTTCTTAAAATCAGGCATTTGCTTTGAAACAGCAATGTCTCACTCAGAGCTCACTGAAATGGTTGAAGTAAATATGATAAAAATACATATTGTACATATGAAGGCAACTCCAAGCCTCAAATCAGGACAAAAGCTGGCAAAATGCTTTAACAGGGGGTGTGCTTTTTATACAAAACATTTATTCCCTCCAAAAAACTTGTCTAAAGCTGTAATTACGGAGCTAACACTTGCTATCATCTTGTTCTCCTATTCAAATGAATTTTAAAAGGATCTACCTTCCCAAGGACATTTCAACACAAGTTTTGACTTAGTACTAACTCTGAACCAAGAAATAAAATAGTTGAGGACACTTTTTTGAAGGAAGTTGAAGCATCTAAAAGTCATGGGTTTATATTTTTTGGAAAAAAACCACCCATGGGCTCACAGCAGCCTCAGTGAGCAATGACAAGTGCTGTGAACAAGCTCCAAGGCTTTTTTAGATGCACTTTCCATCAGAAACTAAGAAAGGGTATCATTAGTTACACAGATTTTAGGACTAATGTGCTGTGTTTCCAGCTACAGGTGTATTTTTGGCTAATTAACTGATGAAAACACGCCAACATCCTTCCCCCTTTACAGTGTTTTAAATGAGAATATCCACGGTATTCTTGCTTGACCTATCCTTCCCTTTGGAAGCACTGAATTAATTCCCAATCTCCAGCAAAGTGCTGGATACATATTGTTAACACTGCACTGACATAGAGCAATGACAAAGAATGTTGAAAAAGGGCAGGCCCAGTAGTTCCTCCATCCCAACACCAAAAAACCTCAACATAAGGTCAGCTTTTCCCCCCAACAATTATTTTGAACCCACAAATTGCACTTAGAGAGGAAAACAGATACCTTGAGAAACCTGCATACGACTGATAGGCACGGTTGGCATGGACATAGGCCCATCTGCAACACAACACAAGAATGGTCAGCAAAACCAATTTTAAACACAACCTCAGCACTAGCTTGAGTCCAAAGACTCCTGAGAAGCAGAGGCAGCTCCAGCAGCACTTACTGGGTGGCCTGACGGGCTGTGCCTGGCCCATGGCAGCAGCCACCTGGGGAATCCCGGGGGGCTGGGGCCCGGGGGTCTGTAAGGCTGGTTGGTTCCCCAACATCCCTTGTTTATGGAGACGAGACCTCCGCTTCTCTTCCAGCTCCTTTTGTATCTTATAGATTTTCTCTGCTAATAAATGATAGTATTCATCCTGAAAGGGAAAAAAAAAGAGTCAGCAGCAGTAGCAGCAGCAAAACTCATTCAGTCTACCTGAATAGCATCATCTGGTTTTGGGTTGGGTTTTTTGTTCTGTTTTTTAATGTATACACCTGCCTAATTGAAAAAGAAATATTTATTTTCAGAATCCTGTTAAATTAAGACAGCCTTAACACTGCTTTAATGCAGAAAAGGGAACAAAAAAGCTTCCAGAAATCACACTTGCTTTATGGCTACCCTTCATACCTACTCTGAGTAAATTAGCAGACAAAGGAGAAGGCTGGAGATTCCCTGTTGCTTCAGCAAAACCCAGGAAGCTGTGATTTAGTTTTTAAGTGTTAATGATTTTTAAATGTTGTTTTCATAATAAACATTTCCACTAATCCACAGACAAAAGAAAAAGATATTCCCAGCACACTGTTACACTGAATAAACTTTCAGGAGACAGATGTTACGGACAGACCAATTTTTACATAAAAAAAGGAACTGCTCTTTTTCCTAAAGTCTATCAGCAATCATGGCAAGGGATAAACAAAACCAGACAAAACCTCAAAGGAATGTGAAAAATAGTCCACATGCACAGACAAGTAAACACTGCATCTTTACAAGATGAAAAATCCATTTTAGTCAACCCACACTGACAACAGATCCAATAAGACAGTCACACTGCACATCGTGTAGACAATTTTGCTTGTCAGGAATTGCTGGACACACATCTGCCAAGTGCATGAGATCAGGCACCTGTTAAAGGCAAAAAAACTCCCACAAACCCTCAAGACTACATTTATTTTGTGGGGTCACCATGCTCTTAGAACCCAAGGTTACACTGAGCACAGGTTGAGTGATGCTTGCCCACAATCGTTTTGTTTTTATTCAATTTTCATCAAAACCAGAATTTGTTATTACAGCAGGACTGAATTAATTTCAGAAAACTTAATATGAGATAGCTATTCCTCAGCAGCCTTGTTAAGTCCAGTCATGCAATATAATGCTTTGTTTTTTAGGTCACTTCTCTCCTCAGAGTTTCTCAAAAATCAGTGCAGACATTTCCTGCTGTCCAGTTTAAAAGCTTTATAGCCCCTCCCCTTCTCCTGCTCAAGCCACTTCAGAGGTAACTTCTTATTTGTAAATTTAATATTGTGCTGCTTCCCCACTGCAAAGGTTCCTGAAAAGGCCGTGTTCACAAGGAGCACACACTGCTAGAACAGCACTAAGCTCCTTACAATGATGCCTCGTACTAATATGTTTTTCAGTGTCAAAGTAGAACGGAAGCTCCTCAAAAAGAAGGATGTAATTCCTCATGGTATCATTAACACATTCTGAATTACTCCCTTCTTCCAAGTTTGCTGCTTGAAGCCAAATACATCAGATGAATTCCAACAACAGAAACTTCTGGTCATGAGGCCCTGACAGCTGTTTTGAGGGGTGAGGAGAAGATACTTCTGGGTGTTTGTCTGTCAGAAGACATTTAATTTTACAATTAGGAGTTTACTATGCTCATTCTTACTGAGAAGGTATTTAGACACCCAGGTGTGACCATGAAATCCTCCTTCTATCTAAAACTGGTCTCTAAAGCTGCCAGGGTAACCACAGTGAGCACACCCAAGTCTTCATCTTGGTAGCTACAAGGAGGACACAATGTGGTCACTGACCAACACTGACACAGCAGCAGCATTGTAAGTATGGCCACTGCCTATTCTAGGAAATAAAAGTTGCATTTCCATCTCCACCTCTTCTGGGAGATGGGCTGAGAGGGGCAGAAGTGTTTGACTGGATCATCCGATTACCACCTGAAATGCCACTAACTACTCTCTTTAGATACTCCTCCCTTGCTTAAAAAAGGATCTCAAGTTTCTGATCAGGTAGGATCTCACTGGCTGTTACTACTGGCAGAAATAATGTTGTCTTTTCCCAATGAAAACTTTCAGGGAGTGGTTCCTTAAGGGTAGAATTACCACCATGTTATATCCTCAGCCTGTCAATCAACAGGGGCTTGCTCCCTCCAAGTAAGAGAGATTTGAACTGACATCTCTGTGCAGACAGAGCGAAAGTCATGAACTACAACAGGAATTCTGGTTTTTTTCCCATCCACAAAGCAGGCAAACTGACTTCTTATGTCTTAGCCCAACTACTCCTGTTGCTGCAGAGTAGAGGAGAACTAATTCCATCAGTACAGGTGGAAGGTAAGCAGTGGAACAGCACTGGGTCCTAGAGAAAACCTCCAGTGGTTAAGAGGCACCAAGAAAATTTTAAAACTACTGCTTACACAGAATTCCAAAAAGGGAGGAAGGCAGTAAGGGAAACATCAAGAACTGCAAGCTGTGCTCCAAGCTTCCTGCATGTCAATCACTTTCAGAAGGATGCAAGTAGGGATGGATGTGATGGTGTCTAGAGCTGAGGGGGGCGAATTAGCCTGGAGTGACACGAATCACATGGCTTGGGACTACACAAACGTTGTCACAGACTGAAAACACGACTTTCCTCATGAAGAGGGCACTGAAATTGAAATTACTCTCTGTGGTTTTCTTTACACTTCTAAGATTTGTGATGCTACTGCTCTTTAACATGTTGGACTGAAGCAACATACCCTACTGTTAGCAGATTCATACATATCTCCTTCCACTTTCCTGGCATAAGCCACCAAGTTCTCCATGCGGCGATCCTTCAGCGCTGCTGGATCAGGAGTGGGGAAGATGGCTTGGACACTGCAAGGACGAAGGAACAATAATAGAAAAAAAATCCTCAGAAAAACCCAAAAATCAATACAGCTTTATGATAATCACCCTGGATGTTCCCTTACACACCAGGTATGTAAAAGCATATCAAAATGGTTAAAAAAATAATATTTTACTATTTTTCACAAGATTAAAGCAAATCCAATGATGAAAATAAAGTGAGATTTAACAGTCTGGAGTCTAAATCAACTGTTCACCAGAGCAGAGCAAATTTACTAGCAATAGAAACTAATTCCATGCCCACTCCTTAATGAGCTTGAAGAACGAACTGAAGAGGAGGGTTAAAGGTAACAACTCATCCGGAGTGGCCCAGCACCTGAGAACCACTACTGATAACTTTCTTTTCAGCTTAATAGTAGAACTACTGTATTGAAATTCTTTAGAAACATTGAGGAAAAAGGCAGCCTTGGTGAATACTTACAGTTTATGCACTAAATGATTGCGCAGGTCCTGAGTGACATGTTCATGCCATGCTTTCCTTACCCCGGTACTCGAAGGAGGTGCAGCCGTTGGCATTGAGCTGAGGTTTCCAACATTGCCAGAGTTTGTGCCATCATTCATTAGTGGGCTAAAATAAAAAGGGACTGTTAGAGTACCAGAATGCAGAGTTTTTTCGTAGGTTTGATGCCTGAAGTAATTTCTGAGTTGTTGCTTTTATCACTTTTAGCTACTGCATCAAACATTCTCTTAAGTGAAATTCTGGCATCAACAAACTGCAACCCTTGAAGCAGCAAAGCTCAGGAGCTTACAAGGCACATTCACAGCATGAATGGTAAAGAATCACAACTATGAACTTAAAAATACAAAATATTCTTCTTTGGGACTTCATTTAAAACTAGTAAATACTGTGGGGCTCTCAGGAGGCACAAAGCGGCAGCTCCGGAACTGAAACAGGAAAGAAGAGCAGAGCTGGACACGGGACTGACCATCTCCATGCCAATAAAATCAGTTTTTAAAGCTCTTTATTTTAATGCTCTTTATTTATGTTCATAAGCATGTAAATAAATGTTTAATTGAGCAAGAATGAAAATGTGTGCATTACTTATTTGTCCCAAGGGATGTCGGAAGAGCAGTTTCAGAAATTAGACCCGGTTGCTGGTCTGTTGTTATTCCTCCTGCGGGAAGGTTCATCTGGTTGGCTCCTTTGGGACAAAATTAAACATCATTGGTACACAGTTCACAATTTTGACAATTATATGACAAAACTACACTTTACTGACCCACCTGGCTAATGAAAGAAGCAATTTATCAGGTTAGGTATTTTTATAATAATACCTGCTGTGCTGCACATATGTGGCTATTTATGGAATCACGTTACTTTCAGTCTGAACTATAAAAATGAGTCTATTACAATTTTAAATTAATAAACTCTTAAGATTAGATCAATAAGCTGTAAAGAAGGTAATACTAGCAATTAAGATGCAAAAAAAAAAAGTATTTGAGTATTTGAGACAGAACTGTATTTGAGTGGTATTTGAGACAGAATTGTCTGTTAGAGCAGGTGACTATTGTTAAAGCAAAATCCTTCAGCAATTCTCTCTCATCACCTCAGAGAATGAGCTATGGGCTATATTATAAAAGAAACTGAAATGCCTGCTATTTGGCAAAAGCACTATATTCAAAACTTTTTAATATTCAAATGTAAATGAATGGCAGTGCATATAAATAGTATATTTTTAACTTACTAAACAACATGAACAGACAGTCACTACTCTGACCAAACAAAATACCAGACTATCCTAAAAATTCAACATCAGTTATTTTAACATTGTTTTTTCTTGGTCTTTTCTCCACCTACCCAGTGCATTAATGGTCCTCATTTGCTGGTGAGCCTGAGGCTGTGCTGGCTGCTGGCCTTGGACCTGGGGTTGCAGCTGTGTTTGGGGCTGGTTGCCATATGGCAGCCCAAGGGCAGCGTAGGCTCGTTGCATGGAGCTGGGGTCAATTGGATTGGGATTACTTAGCGATGGAGTGTTCTGCTGGCCAGTGCCAACAGAACCGATGGAATTCTGGATTCCACCAGCTGGAGACCCTAAAAGGGCTATAGAAAAGAGAAAGGATAAGAGAAAATTAAAACTCGATGAGGATAAAGAGTAAAACCAGTCATGCCAAGAGTCACCACAACATGCACATATTCTATGATACAGATATTTTTCTGCCAGAGGACAGAACAACACCCGAGATGCCAAGTGGGAAAACTCAGCCTTTGATTCTACAGGACAGAACCCACCGTGGCTATTAATCCATGCAGTCTAAAGAGAAGTGCTGTAAATTTCAGGCAGATAAGCCCATAATTACTTGTAATAGATATATAGTATAGGCTCCTATATCAGGCTAAATAGGATTTTCATGCTTGGGGACAGTAAACTAAGGGGAAAAAAAATTTAATTCCTCTACTTCCCTCTTTCCCATCAATCCCATTTTAGGTCAAAATATTTGGCTCCAGAACAGAGATCCTGAGTTCAGCAGAAACACTGTGTCCTTGGACACAAAGGTAATACTGAAGATCTGTTGGTAGAAATTTTCATTGCGAGCAGTCACCAGATGAATCCTCCGAAGGCCAAACTACCTTAAACCCCCAAGTTACTCAGAGATATGAAAAACCCTGATGAGTTTCAGATTGTACTGGCAAAATCTAAAAGAAGTTGGAGAGTCAGAAAGGGGTGCAACCCTGGTAAATAATTTAGATAATGTTTAGGTATTCATTAACATATATGGCTACCACAACCAACCAACCTCTCCCACCATACAGATGTATGGAAGAGTCATTTGCATTGTAGACAGGAAATGGAAACAGCAGGGAAAAGTAGTATTTACCTAATCCAGAAGTGAGTAAAATTTTGCTTTCTGGTTCTCATTTTAGCTGCCATTCTAAGTAATACCATGTTCTATTGTGAATGACCCATGGAGTCCAACCTTCAGCACAGAGACACTGCATTTTGATAACCAAGACTCTGGTAGAAGTAACACTTCTTTCACATTTTCCCCCTCAAGTAATTAAGAACGTAATGTGCACTACAAATGTGTGAGCTAAACTTAGCAACAGTAATGGCTCTTAATATAGGCAACAATAACTGTTTTATTGAAATATTAGGAGGGACACGTGGTTAGATAAAAAAGTCATGAAAACAAGCCTTCTGAGACATTAACAGCATTATCCAGGCTTTCCTACATCTTTACCCACTATGGAAACGGAATCACTGAAAGAGATACACAGGCTTCCGGCTCCCACCCAAGAGAAAACACACACATTGCAGAGTCCAGACTTTTCCCTCTCCAAATGAGAAATCAATTTGATCTAATTTGCCAAAGAACTACAAATAAATACACTCAGATATCTCCCTCTCCTGAATAAGCAGCCCCACAAAAAACATCCTTTTTTCCCCAAAGGACAATCCACAGAATTTTAAAAGCTGGGATTACCATGGAAATTAAGGCTTATGTATACTTACACTCTGTGGACACACTCACAACAACTTTTGAACTCACTGATCACTTCCAAGAGAATTTAAAAACAAAGACAGAAGCTGATTAAGATCCTATCAGCTTAATTAAAAAGGAAAAAAAGAGATATATTAAAGAGCAACTATATGAATTCCTCATTGGACTTGCATGTACTACTCTGGAATCACACAATCTAGGAGAAAGATGCCTTTACACTGCTCCAAGACAAGGAATAGGAAGATTAAATAGCACAAAACTTGTGGCACTCTGTAATTCAAAAGGCTTCAGAGGCTGCTGTGACAGCACAGACTGATTCAGGAGCTAGTAAGAATTCCAGCTTGTTAGAGGATGATATTCCACCAGAAAAGTTAGGACAAAACATCCCCAATCTGCTTTCAATGCTGGCTGGAAGTGTGGAGATGGCAGAACGCCCGCAGGTGATGCCAATATTTGGGAACCAGAGAAAGGCTTCTGGCCATCCCACTGAGGAGAGCCCAGCCTTCCACCATCCCTCAGGTTCTCCTGGGGAAAAAACCACCGGTTGTCCGAAACTGCAAGCTTGGCTTGAAGCTCACTTGGAGAAGTCCAGCACCTCCAGCCCATGGCTCTGGGCTGAGTTTTGGCAGCAGCCATCAGTTACTACAAAGCACAAGTTCAGCCCCTGTGTTAGAACAGTTTTAGACTATTTGGCCTCAGCTTTTCTGCACTTCACAATTCAATAGGATCCTGTTCTGAGTATTTCCCAACATCAGGAATCTGTTTTTGAAGGAGTTTTTCTTGTCTGTTTGCTCACTGGTTTTATATGAAGGCATGACATTATCTGTCAAACAAGAAGATGGAGGCAGAGAGTATTAAATTTCCACTCTGGAGAGACCCAAGTGCAAACGCTGTTCCTTCTGTGGCAGATACTGCAGGAAATAAAGTCAACTAAAATAAATACAGCCCTGGAACAAACACATTAGGCCACTGCTACGTGAAGCAATGTCTACTGCAATTTACTTTTCTTAACTGATGCTTCAGACATTGAGGAGCCCATGACAGAAGTTACAAGTGTGAAGTGAGCTCTGTAATTCACATTCTAAATGCTGTAAAGACAACTGGCTCTGTGTGTCCCAGTGTTACAGTGTCACTTGGGTTTATGTACCTGAGGAGGGAAGGTTCAAACAAGCACAAGTTAAGCAGCCCCAGAACTTCCAGAGCAGCCCTGGTGACATCCCAATGCCCTAGAAGGCATCAAAACCATCGAACAGCAGCTGACCTGCAGGATTCCTGTCTCAGGTAGTGCTGTTTAACAACACTGCACTCATGTCTTCTAGAGGCAAACCCCTCCAGCTAATTAAAATTTGTTTTAAACACAGAGCCCTAATGCTATTTTAAGTATGAATGCCCAGCACTTCTCTAACCTGACCACTCCAGTGAACATGTTAAACCACTTTTGAGAATTTTAAATTCCTAAACTCCAAGGATTAGATCAATAAGCTAGAAAGAAGGTAATACTAACAATTAAGATGCAAAAAGAAAGTAGCATTTGAGACAGAATTGTCTGTTAGAACAGCTGGCAGTTGTTAAACCAAAATCCTTCAGCAATTCTCTCTCATCACCTCAGACAACAAGCTACAAGCTGGTTTAAATTTAGCCACGCTGGTTTAAATGCTTGATTTTGCTTCCAAATTCTTTAATTGAGACTTGTTCTGTTCTGCAACTCCTCACTCTGCTCGTCTCAAAGTAGCTGGAGCAAAATTTGTGCTGATGCCCTGGACTCATCTCAGCATGAGCCCGTCCTGCACTCAGAATTAGGCAGGCACACGAAGGTAAGTGTACACAATCATTTAATCAAAGGCTGTGTCTTGAATCAAATCATGGGGTAAAGATTTCACAAAGAACTTGAAGCAGGAAGTGTCAGTTTTAAACTTCACCACCAATGCCATTTTAATTTTTATTTAAGTTAAGCATTAAATCATAAGCCTTCAGTACAGCATTGTATCAGTTGATCAATGGAACTCCTTAATCCACGGATTAACCATCCATCCTGTGGCTCCATGGGATAACTGGTGGGTCACCATTATATGATTTCCGGGAATTGAAAAAACAAGAGACATGTTTTGTTCGTAGATCTTACAGACAGTAAGACTTGAACAAGTTGGATTTCATTTTGATTTCACAGAAACAGGCTCCACTAAAGAAGTTGCTGCCTCCTCCTCCTGGAGGCATTTCCCTGTGCATGGATGCACTCACTCCTTCCTGCTCTGCAAAGGATTGGTTCCCAAATGCTCTCCATCCAGGTCCTCTTCCATTTTCTGTCTGTACTCAATAACCTGCTACCTCAGCCAGCTAGATCCTGGTCCCTACTTCCATTTCCCTCATCAGATTCCTACTCTTTCATCCGTGACTTCACATACGCCAGAATTTCTGTCTCCGTCTTCTCTAAAATCACACTTGTAGATGAAGATTAGTTGTCTCAAGTTTAATCTTTCTTAATCCAGCTGTCTCCTTGCTGGATTTCATTTAAAATTTTCCTACAAGGAAAGTTACAGAGGAGACCAGCTCCAAGTTCACAACTCCACTTTCCAGCCTCACTCATCTGAGCATGGATCCCAGGGGTTTTCCAGTGTCCCCCGATCCTGGAATGATGCACGCCAAGCAGTGCACAGGGATGGCCCAGGACATTACAAATGGGAGCAGATCCAGGAGCTGTGGCACAACATACCTGCCCAGGCCAGGAATGGAAGAATTAAGGAGCTCAAGCATGCACATGACAAGATAAAACTTCAAAAAAATAACTGACAATTGACACAGCTAGGAAATAGATCAACAACTGTTTGCAAACTTTTCTGACTCATATTGTGGTGGGCCCAGCAGGGAGCAAGAAGTACTTCCTAACAAAAAAAAGCCTTTAACCCCAAAATACTTCAACCAGATTTCAAGCCATTACTTCAAAACACAGGAGTCGCCTGCTTATTCAAAAGAAAAGTTAATGTTTTACTATGTGCAAAATAATATTTGTTTTCCAGTTTCCCCTGCCCCCTCAGAGGTACACGGGACACACAATAAGAACCATGTGAAACAGAAGGAATTTTAAATTTTTCCCAATATGTCCTTTTAACAAGTCAGGTCACCATCAACCATTATAGTAAAATATAGTTCAAGACTGCTTTAAAATAAATTAAAAAGGCAATACAAAGGAAACCCGGCACAATGTTCTTTGCAAAAAATCTCAACACTGAAAGACTTGTACAGAAACAGCTCCATGGCAATAACCTAAACCCCAGGACTTCCCAGGACTTGCAGATCCCCAAGGAGTAGGAACAGAAAGCTACAAAAGCATAGGAATGATTGTGCATGGAAGTGAGGCACCACAGTGCAATGGTTCAGCAGTGCTCAACTGCAGAATGTTCTAAAAGGTGGGCACCCTTTGAAGGAGCTGCTTGAAAGCCCAGCATGGACACACCAGGACTGAAATAACAACAGGAAAACAGGGATGGGCACAGGAAGGAGGGTTCTGGACTCTCTGTAAGGAAGGCAGCCCGACAATAGGAGGAGGATCACTACACTCCTCATTCCTTTTTCCCTTTCTGAATGTTCTCTGTATTCTGCGAGACTCCCTCCTCCTCCCAGTTTAGTAGAAACTACTATGATTTATTCTTAAAAAACACAACATTTTCTTCCAGTCTAAAACTAACCCAACTCTGGTTCATTTTGACCGGAGGAGGCACATTTTAAAATGCACATATTAATGTAAATAATTTCACAAACCTTCCTGACCGCCCAAATATTTTATAATATATCTAAACAAGTACTTTTAGTGTTCCCCTTTCACCTCCCAACAAACCATGAGGTGTTACGTGTATGACTCAGAGACATAATCCAGGACAAAGAACCCTGCACCACTGGATTATTGATTAACTGAACAGAAGAAGGAGATTTCGTATTTTTCTCCCTCCATATGCAATAAGAGAGACAAATTCTACGTTTATCCACTATAATTCTGTTGCAGTCAGACAATATCCTATTTGATCCCACAGTAAAATTATTTTTAAGGACTGTTTATGTTCAAGTTTTTGTTCTCTTTTGATCAGCTGTATGAACAACAAAACATGTAGCGCATCGACTACTTTTGTACAGCAGCTTGTATTGAAAAATACAATTCTGTTCTGGTAGATGTTGTTAGCACTTTGATAACAACTGTGTAATAAGGATGTTAAGCACAAATGGACCGTGTCATATTAAAAAGCAAAGCTTTCAACACATTTTTCGAGGGCCAAACGACTAATCACTTGCAACAAATTACTACTTTCAAAGCACAAGATTTATCTTGTTTACCAAGGAGAAGTTTGGTAAAATGAAAACAAAATCCTGACCTCCAAGTAGCTCTATAGTTGTAATTTTTTCAGTTTTGGAGGAGGAAAAGGAAAAACCTCCTAAAACCATAAAGAGAACATGCTCAATGGATAATTTTGATCGTTTTAGCAGCTTCTCTCCCCTTGCCTTAATCCCACCTAACCTAGGAGCAACTCTCCATCCTCCAAGGTTTACTGGTGTTCTCCACTGCAGTCTCAGCTTAACTGGAAATCAGCAGAAAGCTTCCAATCCAATTCCTATGTACAAGCTTTGCAAGTCCTGCAGCTATTTTCCACTTCTTAACCCTTATTTAAACATATTTAGGCATAAAATTACTTAAGACTTCTAGAACTTTACATCGATGCTGTAAAATGTTCCACCCTGGCATCTTTTCAAAGGACTTGATGAGAAGCAAACCTACCAACATAAGTTCAGAATTTTCTGTTTCAGAGCAAGAGGGAAGAAGAAATAAACTACAAACGGACTGGCCCCAAGGATCAGTAACAGCTCAGCTATTATAAAAACCAGGCATGATTTGCAAAACTTCAGCTAATCTATACCAGCGTTAATGACACTTAATGATTAAGACACCCAGACCTTTTGCATGCGAGAATTATTTTTTCAAACATTTTTGATTATTTTAAATCATTAACATGTTGATTTAAGTTTCTAGCAGCAAGAAAAACAATCAACTAGCTTATCTCCTCCCCAAGCCCCTACCTACATCCAAAACTGCCTCATAACTGGAATCTATTGAGCTGCCTCACAATGAAACACCAGTTAGAAGTTGCCACACCCTTTAATAAAGATGGGTGCTTGAGCTCGGACTTCCCCAATTATTGTGCATTTAAGTAATAAATTGCATTCAATGATCAGAAATGGGAATTCACTGGTATATTTATCCTTATACAAGATTGTTAACAGCTACTAAGTTTGTTGGGGCACTGTCAAGAGTTAATTCCTCCATTGCACACGTGATCAACTTCGGTTTAACAGTTTTAATGGTGCCAGCAGTAAGAGAAGTACTTACGTTGTTGGTTTCTTTTGTCACTGGCATTTTTCAGAGGAAGGCACACGGGACAGTCGTGCCGAGTACAATTCTTCCAGTGGGAGATGATTTGTCTCGAAGATGCACAATGAGCAACTGCAGCAAGGGAAAGCAAGAGTTAAGAGTCACTCCTTGGTTAGTTGGTTTTGAATTATTTCATTTTTTAGAGTAACTCTATTCTTTCTCCTTCACAAGCAATACTAAAACCGCAAACAACTAAATTTTTTTGTGATCCACCAGCAAATGAAGCAAATTAGTACTACAATTTAAGACAAAGACATGGTGGACACTACACCCTCATTATACAACAGAGGTGAAAAGGATGCTTGCAAGGCTACACTGGTACCTTCCTGCCTCAAAAAGGCAAATATTGCAATACTGTACATACAACTAAACACAACTAAAATGTCTTGTGATCCAAGTGCAAATGAAGGAAACCAGTACTAAAATTTAAGACAAAGACATGGTGGATATCACACTTAATATAACAGAGGAGATAAAGAAGATACTCGCAAGGCTACACTGGTACCATCCTACTTGAGGAGGGCAAATATTGCATTCTGTTTTCTAAACTGGCAACTGCAGAGAGATGGGAGCTGGGAGCAGTTTAACCACAGAGCCAGTTCTGACACTCCCTTGTGCCAGGCACAGGGACCCTCTGGACGAGAAGAGAAAGGCTGGGGACAGAGAGAGCGGAGAGGCCTCACCTTGGCAGGCCTTGCCAGCCTGGCAGTGCGTCATGTGGTTGAGGACGTTCTTCATGGTGCGGCAGTGCGGGAGGGCGCAGGCGCGCACCTCGCCGTTGGCCTGCTCGCGCCGCTGACACTTGTGAGCGTGGAGCAGCAAAACCAGCTGCTGCTGGATCAGTTTGCGCTTCTCGGGATCTGCTGTGGGCCCAGTGGCCATGGCCTGTGTCGGGACGATTCCCACTTGCTGGACTTGGGTTTGCATCTGGGACTGAGAGAAAAGCGGAGAGTTCAGCATTGTGCCTGTGAGCCGCAGTTCTGCTCTTAATCTTGTACAATGATTTGAGTATCACAAAACCGTTCACTGAGCTGCACGGGTTATTGCACCACTCCCTGCAGCATTCTCAAACATTTCTAATGCTGAAACAACATGAATGTATTGAGAAGTTCCTCTGCTAAAACACTTACACAAACAAGAGTTTAAATAACGAGCCATTCAAAATACTGTTTATTAGAGAGACCATAATTCCAACAGCAATGAGCTCTTACCACACTCAGAGGTGGAATTCTTTAAGGTCCCTTCCAACCCACACCAATCTATGATTCTATCAATTCCAGCTTGTTTAGTATTATTTTTTCATAATATAGGTTATATTTTCATATTATAGCTTTTATACACTTCAATCCTAGCTTCTTGTCCCTAACAAAAAGAGAAGTCCAACTGGAGAAGACAGTCAAAATTCTGTAACTGTCTCCATGTATTACAGCAAAAGGTAGAGCTGATTTTCCAAGCCTAAGCTAGGCCTTTGTCACTCCAAGTGATATTCCTTCCACAGAGAAAATTCCCAGGGCAAGCTGTATATAGTTTTCTCCTAGTAAGGGCCATCTAAATCTGGGTTGCATTACGGCTACTGAAGAGAACGAGAGTTACCACAGGGTGACACTGGGATGTATTAGCTTTAAAATCCAGTGTTTTACTTCCAGCATCCATTCTTTATGGACACACTTCCACACCAAGGCCTGAGCTCTGCCTGACAGCTGCAAACCCACAGAGATCTTCAGTCTAAGGCACAGCTCGTAACAGTGCAGAAGAGAAACAGCCTCTTTAACATGTCAATTATTCAGCACAGATTAAGCAGCTTTTCTACCTTCCCAGACAAATGTAGAAACCTGACTTTCAAAATTAAACATATCCACAGCTTGCAATGAGTTCCCTAGCAGGAACAGATGCGGGACTGCAAAAGTGCTGAAATCCCTGTGATTTGCAGCCTGAATTAATCTCATGGACAAACAAGCAACTGTCCCAAGAACCACTTCGATCATGCACTGTGAAAACAGGTTACCACAGGAAAGCTCACCAAATTCCAAGCTACCTAAGGAAAACCAGCCATTAAAAACACTTATAAATAGAATATAGGAACATTAGGATTATACTGGGAAGGTAACAGAAGAAATAGTTCAGTGCTGTCTGCAGAACTACTGACCAAAGCCTGTGTACCTCATTTAAAGAAAATCAGGTTTAAGTGACAGCATACACCATTTGTAGCCCAACTCTACTTCTCACCTTTGAGAAGGATTCCCCGGGAAATTCCATAGCCTACAGAAACCTAATTTTCTTAGACCAACAAAAGGTTCCCTGCACAAGTTCTCCCTACTCCAGCAGCAAGCTTTGTCCCTGCACATCAGGTTTTGGAGCTGGCTTTTCTTCTGGGGAATGAAGCACACAAGATCAAGTAGAAAACACCATGTCTGGTATTTGATGGAGGAAGTGGGGACTCTGCCACTTGATAATGATTATAGTAACTCTTGACAAAGAGGAGTTGCTGAGTCTGTTTGTCTTGGGCTTTCAGGAGAAAGAACAATAAAGGAATAAGGGGGTGAATGAAGGAAACTCATGAACATCTGCTCCCAGTGCATGCAGCTGAAATTCAGTCTTCCATTTCTTCTGTGAACAAATCTACAGAGCAGAGAGGTTTTGCTGAAACAATTCTTGGGTCACAAATAGGAAACAATTAGTTCAGCTAATCTGCAGAAAAATACAGGGATCATGCCAAAGAAAATCTTGTTGGAAGCAATGCTTTCATCCCAGTCAAAGAACTGTTTCCCAAGCCAAGTCCTCCTTTTGTTACTACCCTTCCAGTTAACAGACACAACTGCAGCTGTATCAGCACAGATGCCCTGACCCAGAAGAGTTTCTTGAAGACTGAGTAACAAAAAAGTGGAATTGCAGAGTATCAGTGGTTTGAAGAACAAAGCAGTCTCAGTCCAGATCAGTGTGTCTGCAGGTAGGCACAAAAGCCCCTCAGAATATAAGGCTGCTTGTTGCTTCCCCTGACTGACAATGTTCTTGCTGAAGCAGGAAGTTCAGGCACTTCTGGACCCACAATTAAAATAAATCATTCAACAGTCAGATAAACAAGGCAAAAAAGAGTTTTGCTTCTCTTGCCACTTGCTCCAGCACCAAGAGAGCAAACAGATCAGGGACTGGTAATCTGCTAAAACCTCTGACAGAGATGGGAATGTCAAGAATCAATTTTCTAGAAACTGAGTTATACACACTTCTATGGGGTAAGGCAGCTATTAAGACCCTTTAAAATTATGGAAATTCATTCACAGAGGAAGATGGTTCTGCCCTGTCCCTATCCTGAAGAGCGAAAGCTTCCTGCATGTCCAGGCAGCACAGGTGCACAAGTATCTGGCTGTCGTGGACTTGGATGGACTCAAAGTTCCCTGGCGGTTTTACTTTACTGAGGTGACCAGCAATTCTCTATGTTTTTATGTATTTATATTCAAAACCACTCAACATTGTCAAGATGGAACACTATGTACCTTTCCTCATAAAAGTAGGCAGCAATCTCAGCAGCAGTGGCAATCTTACAGCAGGTAAACAATGCAATACAGAACTCTGCCTCAGCTCCGCTCTACAGAGCATTATGTTTCTAAAATACCTTTCTTCTTCTGTAATTTCTGTTTATTTCCGTGTTTTTTCCTTCTCCCTGATAGAAGAATGTGACTTTCACTGTATGAAAACAAATCCTGTGTTTAAAAAGAGCCTTTTAGTTCTTTAAGAGAGGTTTGTAATCAACAGCAGATCTTAGTGAGGTTATTAAGAATCCACTGCCACAAATTCCACACATGGGTACATTAAGGTGAAACGCCCCCAAACCTCTTCAGTTCCCTTCCAATCACAGGCTTAAAGTGTGATCCTGAGGGTCCCTTCCAGAGAAGTAATAGCGGGCATAAAGGGGATACACACATGAACTGTAAATCTCAAACTTCTAATGAGCAATGTTTCTATCTGAATTAAGTGTTCATAGTGTGATCAACTCCAGTAACGAGTATTGCAATCCAAAAGATTCAAAGAAGTCCTTAATGCCTACAGGATTTGCAGGAATGCTCTAGTAAGTGCTGAACCAGCTCTGAACAACCCAGGGAGCATCATTCTGTCCCAAAACCGAAGGAGAGCTCAAGCAGCAGCTACTGGGTGGCATCAAGGCCAAAGGCATTCCCCAGTGCAGTCACCTGATGACCAGAGCTTCACTGGGAAAGTGACACAGAACCAATTTGCACTTCTTGCAATTCACGTGGATGGTGGTTTCCCTGGTTCCACCAGTTACTCTCAGCAGGCATGGAATGAGCAGCCTGGTCCTATCAAAACAGGAAGGATCCTTCTGACACCAGGAACACCAGGGTCTGCTTTGGCCCCAGAGGCTGGAGGCTCACACATACAAAAAGGGGCTGAGATGAGCACTACAAGCACAAGACTTGCATTTGTGCCCCAAAACCCTTCAGTGCTGCATTTCCTCTCCCAAGGAGCAGGAGGAATCAGAATCTGAGTCTGAATGGTGGGCAGAAGACTCCACAGGATAGGAAAAAAGGCTTCCTGAACTGGACACAGCCTCAGAAGGTTGTCCTGCTGTCTGGTGGGAGATGAGTGATGTCAGCCTATAGCACCAACCTGAGCACTGGCAGTGCTCCAGAAAATGAGAAGAGGTAGGGAGATATTAAGCTCTTGAACACAAAGCCAACAGAATCACTTAGGTTGGAGGAGCCCTCTGAGATCATCAAGTCCAACCTGTGCCCGATCCCCACAATGTCACCCAGCCCAGAGCACTGAGTGCCATATCCAGGCTTTCCTTGGACACCTCCAGGGATGGGGACTCCAGCACCTCCCTGGGCAGCCCATTCGAATGCCTGACAACCCTTTCTGGGAAGAAATCCTTCCTGATGTCCAACCTGAACCTCCCCTGGAGCAGCTTGAGGCTGTGGTCTTAACATGAAGAATGTGTTTGAAGCTCAAGATTTATTTCAAAGCTTTGGCACTGACATGGATAAAGGCAGTTTTAATATCAAGGGTAAAAAGGAATATTTTCAACTTCCCACTTCCACCCCTGAGGGTGGCATTGGTGAATGAACCTGCAAGCCCATGACAACCTCAAAGGTGAGAAAACTCCTATGGTCAGGCCACGGAAAGAACCTGAACAACTGGGCAGTGCACTTAGCTTTTAATTGCTAAAGGAATTTTGTTTTAAAACCAGCAAAGGTCTCAATCCTATGCCATTGAGTCTGCTAGGCATCAAGGCTGGATCAGCATCTTTCTTAAGAATACACTTGTGGAGTTTTATCTCCTCATCTTTCTGATTTGAAGGACCAGCAAATGCCAAGAAACATACACTGAAGAAGTATTTCAAAGTAGAAAAAAAGGACAAAACACAGGAAGGTGAAGACAGATTCCAGCTCTTGCATATAGAAAATTACCTGAGCAAAATATTGAGGGGGTTATATATCCTATATAAACGTCAGTATTTTAGTGGGGGACAGACCAGATTGAGGAATGATGAACATTATAAACCCCAAATAGCAAATCCTAAATACAAAAAAGGATAAAGCACAAATGAGAAGTTTGTAAGGGAAGGAAAGCCATGCTGTCGGAGTACTGGCTATGGAGCACCTCAGCTGCTGGAATAGAGTAGGACACAGCAACGGATATTCTCCACTACTTGTATTTGCAAATGGGGGATGGGAGAGTGGAACACGGGCCAGAGCACTGGGAAAAGATTAATTCCTCTTTGTCAGCTTTTGCCAGCCTGGCACTGTATTTACAGATGATGCAAAAGCTAAAATATTCCACCATTCAAAGCAATCCACGTCCCCAGGATGAACTCCTGCACTAAGGCAAGACAGAGATGCTCTGCTCCCAACAAAACAATGTCCCTTCCCTGGCACTGAGCACTATCTGTTGGATTTGTTTCCAGGTTATTAAGATTTTCTCCTTTAGACCATGGCTAAGGAGAGCCTTTTGCCAGCTGTTCACTGCTGTAAATCAGGTGGGATTTTCTTGAGGAAGGGAAGGAGTGAGCTTCCCTGTGAACGAGAAACTGGATTTCAGAGTGGAGGTCAGGGCAGGCACAGGGAAGGTGAGCACAGCTGATAGCAAGCCCAGCAGAGACTGGGAGAGTGCTGAAGAGAGCAGCAAGCAGACACTCAGCACGCTGCCAGTGCAACAGCCACAGACCTTTCCACAGGGAAAGAGGAGAGTGGCTGTGCTGAAAGAGAGGAAAAAAACACAGAAAGGGTCAGAAAACAGGCCTTCTTTCCTGGAAGGGCACAAGAGTTAAGTGATTCTTCATAAAGCCTTTTCTTTCTGGTCTCTAGAATAAAATACCAGTTGTCTATTTTAAGTAGCTACAGTTCTACTTGCTCTAATTAAACCTGGCCTCCCAGTTTAAAAGCTTTCTTCCTCTCCCTCAGAGATCTGCAGCAAGGCACACCTGAGACATCCTCACTCCCCAGTCACTTCTTCTGTCTTCTGATCAAAATCTGTTATTACAGAAATCCATAGGACATAAAAAGAAACAAAGAAGAACACAACAGAGAGCTCCTGATGCAGTTTAGCAAGAGATGAGGGGGGAAAAAAGCACAGGAGAAGATGTGCTGCTGCAATTCTAAGTCAAGAATTTAGGAAAAACTATTTCCTTCGCTTCCAAAAAGCAATATTCTCTCAACTCCATCTGCTGGTCATAGGGATAACTATGAAACCATGCTGGTGTCTGGAAGCCAAACTTGCCCCATTGTGCTCCTAATCCATGCAGAAATACCAGATTTACTGGTATGTCCATGAAGGAACCATCCTCCACCACCCTTGGAACAGGCAGCACTGCAGGGAGTGCAAAGCTTCAGCGAGCTTGATGGAAAAACCTCACAGGGTTCCCTCCCAGCAGCTCCTCCCAGAGCCTGCGCTCTCCAAAACTAGAGGCTGCTGGCTCCCAAACTGGCTGCACACCACGCTGAGAGCCCGAGAGCAGAGCGTGGCTCACTTCCACAGCCCAGGGATTTTGCACGCTCTCACTGCAGCGCAGCATTGCCAGTCCTGCATCGGACCCATTTCAGCAGTACTGAAGCTCAGTAATGTGTCACCAGAACTTCCAACAACATCAGAAGCAATATTTTTCTTTTGGAAACAAGCCTTTCACTCAAGTTTTCAAGCTGCCCATTCTGTAAAGGGAACTGATTCTGTAGTAGCCCCACAAAGCAAGAGCTGATATGCTGTTTGGATCACCATTAAAACAAAACAAACAAATAAAATCAATCCATCCTGCTGGCACTGAAAATTAATACCTTAATGCTGACCTCTTAATCATTTTAATACCATAAGGTTTGTTCTTCTTTTCTAATTAAAGAAATTAATCCAAACGTGCTTCACAGAGTGTAGTGTAAGGTCATGCCTGGAACATGGGCTGCAGTGAACTAACACTTCGGAGACCCACTTTACTGGGCAGGCAGGGAGGAGGGGAGAGTGCTGTTCTCAGGAGGGTGGTAGCCTGAATTTGGATCAAAAATCCAAATCCACAGCTGCAGCACATTTGTCCTGGCTGCCAGGGTTATGCCTGGCAGTGGGAAAACTCCTGGTTACTGTTGGAGACAGGGGCATCACACAATAATGATTAGAATAATGTGGGTTAAGAAACTTAATCACCTTTTACTTTTGCAGCACACATATAAGGTGTAAGGCTAAAGACTGAAAGGAGTATTTAAAAATATTTTGGTTTTCAGAACCTAGGGGTCCTCAGACAATAGCTGCACCTTTCTACTTCCTCTTCTCTTGTTTAAATACCCTTTGTGGTAACCACAGTGTTCAGTGCCATGCTGCAATCTGGTTTCCTGCCTCAGACAGGCCACATACCACCAGTGTTTTCATTCACATGGGTTTGGCTCTCACACGGAATAGTACTTTGGGGGCCCTTTAAGATAAGGAGAGCATAGAGGGCTGGTTTAGCAAGATATGTGGTTGCAATCATCCCACAAAGGACCCCGAATGGATTGGGGTTTTTTTGGTCTTTTTAAAACATGCAGTTGTCTTGCACTTGCTTGTAGTGGATGGAGTCTGAACTGATCCTCCACAGGTTCAATTTTGATCGATGTTAACATAACACAATACCCTTTTCCACACCACTGCTGCCTCCCTCAGGGAACAGGACAGGCCGTGTCTCCAGGCCAAACACATTAAATAAACCATCACCTCCAGGGACCTAAAGCATCCCAGGACATCGAAATGACAACGGGATTGCAGCAAGAATGCATGGCAGGATTGCTCAAACACTGCAGCTCTGCTCTGGGGACCTGCCTCTATCACAAGAGCCATTTGGGTCACATTTTGGTTGCCCAATGTGAGTGACAGATGTCACTTAGATGTGTGCTTCTGTAACTCATGGAACTGCTGTGGATGTTATTTTACCCTAAGGTAATGCCTTAACATACGAAATAAGGTTTAGCAAGCCAGAGTCTACAGACCTCAAGTTCTGAATCAGCAGATTCTGCCAGTCTCGCTCTCCTTGTGCCTCTGTGCTTAAAACTGGGGCAACACATCTTTATCTCAGAGAGGTGCTCTGAAAATGAACTAATCCAAAGTATATGCCTGCTCCAGTGCTGACTGCCACAGAAAAGAGCATTTGGAAATGACCAAGTGAGATATATTACAACATACAGCCAGCAATGCCCACAGCTACACACCAAGCTGCAAAAATAGAACTGAATGTTGACTGTGTGCTCTTTCCAAGGGCTCTGTTCATATTGTTCACTGAATAAAGCAAAGTCCCTGTGGAAGGAATAGCATATGGCCACGGATGTGCTATTACAAAATAATTACACTGCCTTACCCACTGCTGCCAAATAAAGGTTAAATTTTAACAAGTATGACATTTCTTTTTAAATTCTTGGCTTTGCAATAAAAATGTTTAGATGGAAACTTCAGTTTTTGAAGTCACCCCCCCCGTCAGGAGCACCACGGCTCTAACCCCCACGAGAGCTGAGACCTTTGGGCTTGACAGTACCAATGTCTGCTCGCTGAAATGGCCATTACTCTCTGTATTGATGTGAGGGAAAAGAAGATATATTGGACATGCAAAGCTTTTGACACCTGAGAAACAAAGGAAGACGGCTCTGAGTGTTCTCTCAGTTGGTATTTTTGACATTTTAAAACTGCAATTGATAGGACTGGGAAAGTTTCCCTTACTTTCCTCTGTCTCTTGGACAATATGGGAGAAAGAAAACAGTTTTTGATTTTACTTCTCTCCAGTCATCTGACAGGCCTTGCTGGCAAATGCCTTTTGTATTCCACCTGAATATTGACCACTACATCCTATACTAGTAAGTGATTATATTAAGATTTTAACTTTTCCAAACCTGACTTCTAAATGAGCACAAAATTAGGCTTCAAGATCATCCAGTCCCTGAGATGAATACAGCATTCTGGGGAGACCTGCAGGTTCTCTGCAGCATCAGGACAATAACTCACTTGCTTTACACCTGATCCAAACACTTAATAAACACAATTAGAGTAGTGATGCAGCAAATTGTCTTTTACAAATATTCTGCATGAATGCAAGTGGTGTTCTGAACATGGTCTTAATCCGGTCACAAACTCCCTTCCATAATCATAAACAATAAATGACAGATGATATTAAAGAAAGTTTCACAGTGTAACTAGAGGAAAATTAGGAAGTGGTCCTCTAAAATCAGGAGAAAAGAGGAAGTTTTTGCATCCTCTTGCCTCTCATACAGAGCCTATTGTGACAGGCAGGTAGCAAACTCAGTGATGGAAGAGCAAGCATTGGTTGTGCCAAGAAATAGCTGGTTTGTGATTTAAATTAAAAAATAAGCAATTTGCATCTTATGGAAGGTCTTACAAGTTTCTATAGTAACTGCTATCATGTATAAGAATACAAAATGCAACAAGCTGGAGTTTCCATAGAAACAACACAAGCAGTTTGATTAATACGCAACATCCTGAGACAAATGGGAATATTAAATTTCACTTTATAAAGAAAACTCTGGTAAACATGATACTACGAACTTGTAACATATCCTAATAAGAACTGTTCTTACAAGCTTGTTACATGCAAGTCATGCACCGTATAAAGTGAGAAGCACGTGGGGTGTTTACCACATCAGATTCAAAGGATATGAGGTACTATTTAGTTCCAGGAGGGTGACGATGTATCCAACACATTCTAATTGACACACAGAACTTAAAGAAGACATTTTTCTCTGGTTTGAAACTAAATGTACCAGGCAAAATGAAAGGATGTGACGCAGTTTTTATAATTGTGATTCTTTAGAAAGTATAATCACTGCATAAAAATGCACACAAGTTTTATATACATACTGCAGAGTGGAAGTGAAGAACCACGGGGCAATTCTGATGCTTAAATGACCGTGGAGAAGTAATTTGATAATGTTGCAGAAGCTGGATCACCCAAGAATTTAGAAAGCACTAGGAAGAGGTAAAGAATGCTGTAAGCAGCAGGTCCAACTCACCATGTTTGGCACACTGGTGACGGGAGTACTCTTGATGTCGGCAGGGAAGGGAGACAGACTATTGGCCATGCCTGGCTTGTTCGGCAACTGAGGATTCACTCCTGCAGCTCCCATCTGCTGCCCTCCAGTTTGACTGAAAGGCTGCCCAAAGGGACTAGTGTTACCTGTCATTCCCATCTGGAAAAGAATGAATTAATGAAATGATTAGAATTTTCGTGATTCCAAAGGGAGATTAAAAAAACCCCACATGTGTCAAATATCCGTCTTTGCATTCACAGAGACCGAATTTCAGTTTAAGTTTCTCAACATTAAATTCTCAGTATTAAATTCACAATTTCACAACTTTTACCAAGTTAAAATATATCCTAAAAAGATGTTTTACAAATATATACAGCTGTGTGGGGCTGAAGTCTTGCAATTCAACTTACAAAATCAAAGGAAATCACAAGATTATCCTTCCCAATCCACATTGACAGAAATTACTTTTTCCAACACTACAGGAACTTTGGAAGACCAAACAAACTTCAAATCCTGTGATACTTTGTGTGGAGGCCAGTGAGCCTATACAAAGAAACCACAATGGTCCCCTGGAAGGAAAAACCCTAAATGCCTTCCGAGGTTAGGGTGGCTGAAAAGGCCTCTCCCAGGGTGCTTTGTTCTATTGTGTTGATGTACCCCAGTTCTGTTTCCCCGGTTGGCCCGTGGGCCTCCCCGCCCCTTGTTACCTTACATGTTCCTGATCCACCAGGTTCTCCTTTCCCTGCTTTCCCACTGGCCCCCATTCCCTTGCCCCTCCCTCACTATTTCCCCACTGGCTCCCGTACCCCAGCTCTGCCCGTGCACCACCCCTGTGCTCTCAGACCATTGGTCCCTGATGCTCTCCCCGCCCCCATATACAAACCCTGGACCTCCCCTTACTCTGGGTCTTTGTCAAGGGAACCCCTTCGCGAGTAGTCAAATAAACTGCTCTGTGGAATTTCCACAGAAAGAACCTTTCTGTCTCTTTGCTGTCGGTTTGTCGAAGAAGCCAGCCGATCTCAGCACGGCTCACGACAACTTTGTGCATTCTGAGCACAAAGCGTGACTTTGTACACAGACAGATGAGAAGGGTGGAGAATATATAGAGGCATTGAGCAAATGGTTACCAACTTATGTTGTGGTACTTGAGGAGAAGCGTCTGAGCAAAAAGATGTCTAAGACTGACAGCCTTGAGAAATGATACATCGAGAACTCCCCAGGACTAGAAAACAGAAACACGACTCTGAATGACTGGAAACAACACTGTACATCCAAAGAGCCACTTGGCCTGCAGGAGTCTCCCCCGTGGTGAAATCTCCATTACTGGAATCACAGAATCACTGACGTTGGAAAAGAGCTCCAAGACCATTGAGTCCAACCTGGGACCTATCACCACCTTGTCACCCAGCCCAGAGCCCTGAGTGCTATGTCCAGGCTTTCCTTGAACACCTCCAGGGATGGGGATTCCACCACCTCCCTGGGCAGTCCCCTCCAATGCCTGACTACCTTTTCTGGGAAGAAATTCTTCCTGATGTCCAACCTGAACCTCCCCTGCTACAGCTTGAGGCCATTCCCTCTCATCCTGTCCCTGTTCCCTGGGAGCAGAGCCCAACCCCCACCTGTGTCCACCCTCCTGTCAGGGAGTTGCAGAGACTGAGGTCCCCCCTGAGGCTTCTTTTCTCCAGGCTGAGACCCCCAGTTCCCCTCAGTCCCTCCCATAGGACCTATTCAATAGATGACATTTGTTCACCCCCCTGCCTCACACTGGGAGGATTTCTAGGTGACTTTATGACCTGGTCTTAAATATGAATCCAACCACTGAGCAAAGTCTTTATTTTAAATAGTAAATCCTATTTTCCTCTTCCCTTTACCTCTCCAGCCTTTTCTTCCTCAACACAGGGGTCTTCTATGGTCCTGGTCTTTTCCCTTCCCTTCCCTTTCCCTTCCCTTTCCCTTTCCCTTTCCCTTTCCCTTCCCTTCCCTTCNTCCCTTCCCTTCCCTTCCCTTCCCTTCCCTTCCCAGCAGGGATTCAGGAGGACTATTCCCGTAGCTGGAAGAAGGGCTGTTCACACCAGCTTATCACTGGAACAGCCTCATAATAAGGGATTATTCAAGGGTTGCTTTTTACGCTTACAGGAATCGGGCTGAACGAGCAGTTGAGGAAGCACCAGTTATGAGCAATAAATTACACTGGGGCAGAGTCCAATAAACACAGTTTGACTGGGCCTTGTCCTCTTTGTCCCTGTACTTTGTACCCTCTGGTTTCAGACAGCTGGCCCTGCCACTCTCCAAACAGCTTTATGTTAGGAAATGCTCCCTTTCCCTGCATCCTGCCCAGTGACTGTTGCCAGATTTGGGCCTTTCTTCACTGTACAAGACGTTCTATCTTTACACATTAAAAAAATCCCAAAACCTGTTACTTTGCAATAGATGAGGTTATCAAATATGTGCTGTGTCCCAGAGTAAAGCTGAATAATTCAAATAGCAAGTAAGACCAAAAATTAGCATCTAAAGTTTAGTCCCAAGACTGCCTTTAAAGAGAAGTGGTGTTAGTTACTATCACATTGCATAAATATCAAGAATTTAATTTTCTGTATTTCTGTGTTTGTTTTGCAGACTGCATGTTCAGAGTAATTAGTTTAATTATTATTTATTACACCACAGATTTTGGCAGCTTTCTCTGAAGAATTAATAGCAAAGTATTTAATAAAATTACCCACTCAACCCACTATTTCAGACAAGGTATGAGAAAGTGTCATCTGATAATGACAGCTGTTCATTAATGCTATGGGGGTCTATCAGATCAACAGTGAAGAAAATTTCTGAAACTAAAAGTGAGATTCTGAGAAAGCTTAGGAGAACTACTGAAACCTTTCAGAAACCAGAAATAGGAACATTAACTCTGGGGCTGTTATTCAGTTTCCTCATGTCTAATTCCCAACTACAAACTTCGTTTTTGGAAGGACTTTGCCCTTCCAGTCTTCTTTGAACTCACTTGAAAGTTTGGAGGAGTTTTTTGAATAATATACTGGCTACTCTGGCAACCACCACTACACTACAACTTCCTGCGAGCCCTTACAGTCACCACCACCACCACTGGGAGAGCTCTGGGGAGCCCAAACTGTGAGACAGGAATGCTGCTTAAACAGGAACCTCTTTCCATGGCTTCCATGGGCCACTCAGCCTGCAGAACACAGTGCAAGCAGAGCCCTCCCTGGACCTGGCAGCTCATGGATGGAGCAGACTCAGGCACCAGGGAGGAGATGGGAAAGGCTCAGTGCAGGCAATGAATGCCCAACATGGATGTGCTGAGCTTGGGAGCCTGGTGTTAAAAGCTTCTGGCACAATCTTATACAGCTAAATTTTCAAAGCGCAGAAGAGAGATTTTCTTTAGGCAGTGAGAATGCTGAGAAAATTTTACCTCAAATTTAAGTTCTTGTGCCAAAAGAGTCACAGAATCACACAGAATCACCAGGTTGGAAGAGACCTTCAAGATCACCGAGTCCAACCCATGCCCTAACACCACCTCAACCAAACCATGGCACTGAGTGCCATATCCAATCTTTTTTTAAACACACCCAGGGATGGTGACTCCACCACCTCCCCAGGCAGACAATTCCAGAATTTTATTGCTCTTTCAGTAAAAAACTTTTTCCTAACATCCAACCTAAATTTTCCTTGGTGCAGCTTGAGACTGTGTCCTCTTGTTCTGTCAGTTGTTGCCTGGAAAAAGAGACCAACCCCCACCTGACTACAACCACCCTTCAGGTAGTTGTAGAGAGTGATAAGGTCACCTCTGAGTCTCCTTTTCTCCAGGCTAAACAACCCCAGCAGAAACAGAGATGTGTTCCCCATCTCATAATCAGGAAATATTAATGACTTTTTATTAAAGGAAAAATGTTTAAAAATAGATTTTTAGGGAAAATATTAGAAATATTTTGGTCTCAAAAGACAGTTTCAAATTTGTTAAAATTCTAAACCACTAGAACATCTGCAAAGCATCGAGGCTCTGCAATCCTAACAGGTACCACCACATGATACCTTTTAACATTTCCTTTTCAATAGATCTTGTTGTTAAACAGATCACAACTCTGTCCAACAACAAAGCAACCTTTCAAATCTTCCAAACTGAGTGCTTAAGAAGATGAGGATAACTCTTCCTACTCTAGGTGGTCATTAACTAATGAAAACTCGATTGAAATTTTAAGAAATGCTTTGCTGCTCTTTGAAATCCAGCTGGAAGCAGAGTAGCTTCCATTTGAAACCTTGTATTTTGGTAAACCTGCTCTCTGTCACATTGTATTTCAGTGTCCAAAGCTGTGCTTTCATTAGGGAAAAGAACCTAAAGCTAAAGGTGTAACCTAAAGTTACACCAGTCTGTAACTTTCAAAAAATAGCACAGTTTGGTAACATTGTAAAACATTAGACATGCCTTTTAACCTACACTTCATTTTTGTAAACTACTGCCAATGAAACATACCACCAAAGGCTTTTTTTTGGTTTGAAGTTCATCTTAAAAAAAAAAAAAAGTACTAATAAGTGGAAAGACCTTTCTTAAGTGGCAATCCCTGAATATGGACACAAAAATTAGGAGGGACCATCCACAAGATGAGTTTATTAAAACTCATAGATAGATGCTTGTGGTTTCACGGGGGGTTTAAGCTCAGTTTTTCCTGGGAAGAATTCAAATTAACAGGACTGTGATTTCCAGAGACTAAGAGTGCACAATACAATGTGAGATCTGCTCAAACAAACTCTTATCTATTTTTAACAGTTTCCAACCAAGTCTGGGATCAGCGAGGAGTTTCAGTGGCAGAACAACCTGCTGACAAACAGCATTAAGATCCACAGCGTTCCAGAGCTGTTACTGGTACCCTGAGGAGCAGCTCAGAATTGATTCCAAACACAGCCAGGTAGGGACGCCAGCAAAGCAAACCACTGTCAGCTCCTCCCTGGTGGGAAGGCAGCAAACAGGAGGTAGAAGGAAAGGAAGAATCAGGCAGATCCCTGCGTATCACACACTGAAAGACGCCTGAGAACGCGAGGCATAAACTGCAATTCCTGGTTAATTATCTGAACGCTGAGCTCAGTGACTTCTGTGGAACTTTAAACCATGGCTAACTGAAATGTCAAAAAACAACTGGTAAATATATGCAGAAGATTAAGCCTACACATTGTAAAGACTTTATCCTGCTTGTTCATTCTGCAAATGGAAACTGGCAGCTCCAAGCAAAGGACTCGGAAGGCTCAAACACTCCAACTCCTGCCTCTGCTTCCAGGTTTTTTCCAGGCAGGTGAGGGAAGGCAGATACTCAGAAGACCTTTGTTTTTATATTTCTGAAATAGAACTCTGATCCCAAAATAGGTAGTTCAGGGGAAGATTACCAGTAATTAAAAGTCATCAAAGAAGATAAACCAGCAAGAACACTGGAGTTTACAACCTGGTAAGAATGGTCATTTTCATGGGGAACTCTGAGCCATCACAAAGATTTGTATTTGGCTTAAAGTTTGTTAAATTTACTTTCCTAAAAAAGGAAGGAAAGCAAAGAACAATCCAGCGTGAGTTGTTTCTTTTTCCACCTGCACGGAACAGGCATGGAGGGGCACCACAGGGCTACTCCACCTTCCATCCAGTGCACCTCCATTACAACAAAAGCTGAAAGCTTCTCTCTGACAACCTGGGTTATGTTGTTCACTCCCATTTTGTTCTGAGCTCAAGGATGTTCCCTACATGTTGCCTTTGCTCCTCTCCATCATTTAATTTCCTTTCTCTTCCTGATGCAGCCACCATTTTTAGCAGCCCTGTTCCCTGCACTCCATCCCATGGTGGCTCCTTTCAGCCCACCTCATCCTCTGCAACTCATGTCTTATACTTGTGTTTCTGTGCTACAGTTTTGGCAACTCTTGCTTCTTTTGCCCAGCTCTTTGTGGTCCCAACTGCATGAATTCTGATGGAGTAGAGCAGACTTTCCCAAGAAAGGTGTTGTTCTGTTCCACCAGCTGCAATGGGGGAGATAACGGGGCGTATCGCAAGTGCAAGTTAAGGCTAGAGGTGCCTCAAGAAGGAACACGATTAATGCAGGGCACCACCTTAAACACATTATTTCTGCTCTAAAACAGTTCTCAGAAATATGATAATGACACTCTCCTGTAATGGAAAAGAAGCATTTAATTTAATAATTCTGCTATCCCAGGAAGACAAGTAGATTCTGTTCCCTTTTTTATCACTATGGCAACTCTCTAAGATACTGGAATCTATTACCGAGTGTGGATAGGAAATAGGGTATTTCACTCTACTCTCATAAGCCAAGGAATGTACAAACTTCCAAGCTGAAAAACCCCCCCAGCACTTAAAACCTTTGTTCAGCTGCCTTGGACCAGAGGAGCCATCGAACTGCAGCGCTCTGAGCAGCAGCTGTGGGAAGTGCTTCTCCTGTTTTGCTTTTTAGCTCTCTTAGGAGAACAGCAATTCCATTTCCTCTAGTTCCTGGAGTTTCATAGACGTTATAGAGGAAGCCTGTGACCAAACCGACAAACCTCACCTGAGGGTGCAACTGAGAGGTGATGTGACAGAAGTGAGAAGTTCACCAATCTAATCCTCAAGACACATTTCAGAGCAGACTGGATCTCCACACTGTGTTGTTCCTTCTGCTTTTAAAGCTTTCTTTTTTCCTCCCTTCTTTAGCACCACTTCCTCTAGCACTTCTTCCTCTAGCCCGGCATCAAGGAGGTGGGTTATACTCACTCTTGCACACCAAGTCTTCAGGCTGTAAATAAACTCTGCCCTTCCCTCCTCCTCTAAGTTTTTATCAACTGTCCCCTCACCTCCACCAGCACAGCCCTCACTCCTGCTGTCCAGGGTACTCCATTATCACATTCCTCCGAGGCTCCCAGGACACGCAACCAACACAACAGGCTGCAAACCCCATTCCCTGTTACAAGCACATCATTTCCTACTCCCTTTTTTAGCTTCCTCTCCAACACGCTGTCAGAAACCACACAACTGCATGCAGTTATGCTCCTTGCAACCCCTTTTCCTTTGGGAAATTCTGCTCTCCTCTGTTGCCCCAACCCACTTTTCACTCCAGGGTTTCCAAATTTAATAAAAGGTCTAGCAGGACAGACTGAGTTCAGTCTCAATTTTCCTGTGAGAGAGAAAGCACCTGCATTTGTAGGCATGTGCCAAGGAGCAGCACCTGCTTCTGATAACACTCCTGGGTCTGTATCTTACACCACCACTACCTACATAAAGTTAATGACATAATTATATTTTTTTTTAATTAGCTGGTCCAGACAGATTAGTCAAAAAAACTCCCAAAAACATCCAAACCAAAAACCCCAAGCAACAAACTTATCTCCAAGTTAAATGTTGGCTTTAATTACATTTTGAAGCACTGACTCTGTACAAAAATGGAAGAAAGTTATTCTGGCCAAGTATTTAAAACCAAAACAATACCATCAGATTTGGACTGAGCTGACAGCAGAAAAAATACTGAAAGGTTGATATGAGAATCAAAGAACTCAAAGCCACATGGGCTCAGTGAAAAATAAGCCTGGCTGAAGTAATCTGATTATGATCCAATCCTGTAAACTAAAAATAGTTATTGTTAATATTCAATTCAGTATCTGCTGGATTTTTTGACTAGAAAACAGCCTGGAAAGAAAGGAAGCAAGCTAGACAAGCTTGGCCAGACTTTGAAAGCCATGAATCTGCAAAATGCTTGAAGAACAAATGTGAGCTCTCAATATGCCAACAGGAGGGATGAAAAGACAACTGGATAAGGGGAAAGTGCCATCGTTATGTGTCTGGAGTGATGGGAATGCTGCTGCAACAACGACCAACACGCTGTAGTAGTTCAAGAATGACAGGTAAAAATGACAGAATCCAGAGAGGCCTCAAGTAGTGTTCAAAGGACTAATGGGCATGGCCAAAGACAGGCTAATTGCAATCTAACAGCCTAATTTATTTAGCTTACTATTTAAGCTTATTAATTTGCTTATCTTACTAAGGCAAGGACTGAAGTGATTCTAAAGTACTGATTTTGGGAATAAAAAGGTGATAAGACAAATATTTTCTATTTAGCAAAGACATATCAACAGGCAGGAGCTGAAGCTCTGTAGCTTCAAAGCAAAAATTAGGAAAAAATGGAAGCGATTAATACCACTGAAATTGTTACTATTATATTAATGTTTTATTTAAATAGTGTGTGCTTCTACTCATCCACAGGACTTAACTCACAAAAATCATAAGGCCTCTAATCAGAGGTATCCTGTCTTTGCACCACTGTCATTTTCATATGCTTTAGTCCTTATAAAATGGAACCTTATAATAGAAAGATAATTACAAATTCTCTTTTGCTTGTCCAGAGACAACGCAGAAAGATGAGAAGAAAAAATTTTCTCAGGAAGCAAAAATAATCTGAGACCTTGACTAGAGTCCATTAACCAAACCCAGGGACCAAACTCCAGGAAGGCAGAGGTGCAGAAGAGAAGCCAAAAGAGGAATCAAACTATTGCACTCTCCTCTGCACCCCAGGACTGTGTTACTGAGCATGGCTGAGTGCAGCTCCAGGCGATGGCTCTTGTAAGACCATGAGATCAGACAGGATGGACTGCAGCACAGAATTCCATCCATTCACTCAATCCTGCAGCAATTAAGTCGCCTCTTCAGACTGACATTGACTGCAGGATCACAAACCAGTTATATTGTTAGTTAGGCATCCTCAGGAAAATGCACATCTCCTCCCCCTCCCTCAGATCAATTTTTCTCTAATCACTTTGGAAATCACGGGTCAATTTGACCCATTTTTCTTAATGGCCTCACAGATAATTAAGTTCCCAAGATTGCTGAGCAGAGAGATGGACAGGTAGATTGTGACACAGTCCTGGTTCTGGCCAGGACAGATTTATTTTTTGCAGTAGCTGGGAGGGGGCACGTCCAGGACACAGGTTATTCTGTACCACCTCCCATCACTGCTGAGGGCAAAGGAAAGGGATTCTCTTCCAGGGAGAAGGGGTGTTTCTGAGCATTTTGCATGTGAATCACTCACCTCTCTGTTTTCTTATCTCATTGCTGTTTCTTGTTCTTATCTCAACCCGTGATCTTTGCCTTTTGTGCCTCTCTCCTCTCTAGCCCATCGCAGGGGGAGGGGGTCAGGGAGAGTCTCAGTGCGAGCACTAAATTGGGGAATACCATTCTTAAACCACAACAGCCTTATCTGGCACCCAGCGTGAGGCTCCAAGGGTTGAGATAACAACGGATCTGCCGAAGCGGGTTGGAAACAAATTTATCTGAACGTTTGCTGTATTAGGTAGGGAGCCACTGGTCACAAGGCTGCTTTGTCTGTTCCTGTGGGTGTGGTACCCAACCTGTTTCCTTAAGTGCCCACCATGGGGCTCTTTTTGAGAGCAGGGACAGGGAGCAAGATGGCTTTGCTGATATTCTGTGGGATATCAGTTTATGACATGATAACATCGAGAGCAATGAGGGCCATTTGGGATGCGTGTTCAGTGCTGCTCTCCTGCCCTTACCTCGGCACTACCTTTGGGAATCCATTAATAATCATACACAGTCTGGGGGGGAAACAGGAGAGAATGATTTTCCCCAGCTTTCCACCCCCGTTTCCTCCTTCAGGCCTGTTACAACAGTTTTTGAGGATTTTTAATTTCCCTTGGATGTCAAGTATACAGCCCATGTGGTGGAAATTTGCACGGAGCAAACTCACTGGCAATGATGTCAATGAAATGAGAACAGGGCTTCAGGTGACTCCCCAGATCTGGCATCATGTTTTTTCCTCCCTACCAACCTCTGGAAAGGCTGTCCAAGACTGTGGACAGATTGGATTGAGCAAACTACAAAGTAAAAGTCCCATGTGGACACCAGTACGGACCAGAACCTCTGCTATTGGGAGCAAGCTGACCCTGGCTTGAGAGGGGACACACCACAAGGTAACCTCTGGTTTCACCTGCATGGCCACAGAGAGGGCATGAAGAAGCAGGATGGAAAACTCACCTCTGCCCTAGCAGCAAGAACACAAGAGTTGAGAGGAAGAACAACCACTACAGGAAATTCTTTGCGGATAAATGCCACTCAAGTTTCCTGTGGGTACATCCTCAGACAGAATAAAGGGCTGATGTTATTTCACATCCTCTTGAAGAGACCTCTGGTTCATATTTACAAGAAGAGAGAAACAAGTACCATGATCAGAGCTAGAGGGGCCCTGCCTCCAGCCAGGTGGAGAAAAGGGACTATTGGATCTCTTGGACTGTGTGGATCCATGGCTTGGCACATCAGACCCACAAGAATATAAGGCTTTAGTTGACACCGGCGCACAATGTCCCCTGATGCCATTGAGATCTGTAGGGGCAAAATCCATCTCTATTTCTGGGGTGACAGGGAGATCCCAACAGCTGACTGTACTGAAAGCTGAAGTGATTGGGAATAAATGGCAAAACACTCCATTGTGACTGGCCCAGAGGCCCCAGGCATCCTTGGCACGGATCACCTCAGGAGAAGGTATTTCAAGGTCCCAAAAGGGAATCATTGGGCTTTTAGAAGAGCTGCTATAGAGACAGAGGGAATTCGACAGCTGAATTCCTTGTCTGGTCTCGCAGAGGACCCTTCTGCTGTGAGACTGCTGAGGGTGGAAGAACAACAAGTACTGATCACTACCACAACAGTGCCCTGTTGGCAACACGGCACCAGCTCGGCCTGCAGGACCCCATCCATGGGATGGGCTGTGGATTAGAGAGCTGGAAGTGCTCAGCAAGACCCGCTCACCCTTTAACAGCCCTACATGACCAGTGTGTCAGTCCAACAGAAAGTGGAGACTGACACTGGACTATCGTGGCCTGAATGAAGACACACCATTACTGAGAGCTGCTGTGCTGGACATGCCCCAGGGGTAGAAACACAGCTCCACTACTTGTCATGGACTGATCCAGACTGCACTGGAAAAGGGTGAGGCTCCAGAACATTTACAGCACATTGATGACATCACTGTATGGGAGAACAGGGCAAAGGAAGTTTTTGATAAAGGGGAAAAGATAATCCAAATCCTCCTGAAGGCCGGTTTTGCCATAAAGCAAAGTAAGGTTAAAGGCTCCACTGTAGGTTTTTGGAGGATGCATATCCCAGAGTACAGTCAGATTGTCAGCTCTCTCCATCTTGTAACGTGGAAGAAAAAGGATTTCAAGTGGGGCCCTGAACAACAACAAGCTCTGAACAGATCAAACAAGGGTTGTTCAAGCAGTAGAGCTGAGAGGAAAAACAACCACTGGGTCAGCCAGCCAGGACAGGACAGGATGTAAAAAACATGCTCTACCGTCGAGGAGAATGGTCCTTCCTGGCGTGTCTGGTAAAAAGTACCTGGGGAGACTTGAGGATGACCCCTGGGGTTCTGGAGTCAGAGATACAAAGGATCTGAGGCCTGTCACACCCAAACTGAAAAAGAGATCCTGGCAGCCTATGAAGAGGTTTGAGCTGCTTCCTAAGTGACTGGCATTGAAGCATAGCTTCTCCTGGAACCCTGACTACCAGTGCTGGGCTGGATGTTCACGGGGAAAGTGCCTTTCACACATGACGCCATGTGAGGTCCTGATGCAGTTTGCAACCAGCCAACAGCACACCAGCCCTCCTGCCCTGGAAGACATCTAGGACTGATAGAACCCACAGCCATGGACTAAATTAACTCAACAGACATCTCAGAGGGATGGCTGCTGACTACAGAAATGACATCTGTGTTTGTGGGTGTATATATATACAAATATAAATGCATGTACCTAGTTGCAAGGTGTAGGAATTGGACATAAGTACATGGTATAAAATAAGGGGTAATGTCCTGGTTCCAGCCAGGACAGGGTTAATTTTTTGCAGTAGCCAGGAGGGGGCATGGCCAGGATACTGAGGTTATTCTGTACTACCTCACGCCATAGCCAAAAATAAGAGTCTCTTTTGGGGAGAAGGGGTTCCTCCTGGTCGAGTAAGCCAGCAGGAGGGAGTGAGGGGTGATGCTGTTCTGAGCATTTTGCATGTTAATCACTTGCCTCTCTCACACACTTTTGTTATTAATATTGTTGCTGTTACTGTTTCTTATCTCATTGCTTCCAGTAAATTGTTCTTATCTCAGCCCATGATCTCTGCCTTTTCTGCCTCCAATTCTCCTCTCCATGCTTTGCCACCAGTTCTCCTCTCCATCCCGCTGCAGGGAAAGGGGAAGGGGAGGGGGAGCGAGTGAGCGGCAGCATGGTTTGGAGAATCTCAGTGGGAGCACTAAATTCAGGAATACCACCCCTAAAACCACGACAGACATGCAGATTAACATCTCCATGAAGGAAGGCACAGAGACCTCTGCCATCACCCACTGCATTTAGCAGCAGACACACTATCCAGGGCTCTTGAGGAGCCACCACCACTGCCAGCGTTGTCCTGTCAGCACCTCAGAGATTATCTGAGGACACGGGAGGGAGCTGAAAGCTCGATAGGAAACAGTTTAGAAGACCCCTGGGGTGGGGCTGATGTAAAGAACTGCAGCTTTGACGGTGGCAGCGTGAGGACACACAGCCAACATCCTGGATATGCTACTCTGATCTGTTCTGACAATAGAAAAATAGGAAGGTCAGAACCACCTTTTTTTCTCACCCAACTCTTCCTACACCTCTGAATCTGACAAAATAGCTGTAGGAGGAAGTCGCAAAGTGAGCCTTTTAGTGAGCCACCACTATCCCAATATTATTCTGGACTTAGTCTATAGTATAAAAGTTAAAAACCAATTTAAGTCCCAGATTAATAATTTAAATTATTTCAGAGAACAGAACATGCCCGTCATAATTAAAGATGAGAGAGAGCAGAGGCATCCTAGATCTGATCTGTTTTGATAAGAGGCCAGATCTTCACAAACTAACAGCAGTGTTGAAGAGTTGCATACGTGAGAGCTCGGCTGTTCAACAGTGTAAATTGCTCTAGTAAAACACATCTGCCACTCACTACTGCTTTCTTCTAAATCCCTGGATTTGAAAGGAAGGACATTCTCCCTACTTTCTCCTGCTGTATCATTGACACAACTGCGTGTGATACAAAATGCTAAAGGCTGAGGAGACAGTAACTATTTCCACCTTTCAAGAGCTGCTGTAAACTCTGATGCCATTTTCTGAATGCCTGAGCTGGAACTTTAGGGTTACACTTCATCAATAGCCTTAGGCTGACAGAGCAGCTGTGCACAAACACTGCAGTCCTTACAGAGCCACAGCTCCTCAGCATCTCTCATGCTTCACCCAAAATCCCCAGTTACACCTCTGAGATGTTAGGGACACTTTTCTTCTCTCTCTCTTGTTTTTATTTTAGAAAACAGAGCAAGCTGGCACAAAATGGGAATTCTGCACTTCCCACTATGACCTACAGATTCAAGCAGTATCCTTTGGGCTCAGCATGAAGAGAACGACTGGGTACAGACCCATTACCCTGCTCCTGCCTCCAGGCAGTCGCTGTCCTAAGGCACTACAGGACAGGGATGACTCAGAACTTCCGGACATACCATCCCAAGCACCCTTTACTTCCTTCTTTTATGGGCCTCACCAAAATCAGCCACTTCATACTCCATTATTAGATTAAGCCTTTAAATCCCTTGCCATCAAATTACCACACCTACCTCAAATCTGGGCTTTCAACACACGAGTTGGTTAAAACGCTCAGCATTTTGTTCCCTCTTCCTCTCTTCCCATGCACTGAGATGTTTTTACAAGCAGCACATCACCTTGCTTGGCTTAAATAATTCTAACTTTCTTCCTTTAGATCTTTATTCTCTCTCCAAGACAAGGAAATCAAGCAGTTGGGTGTCTCAGATGCTCAGAAGTTATGAACTGAAGTCTACGAAGTACTGTGAATGGAGGAGTCAATCTGCTCTAGGTAATGGAAGACCTAAGAAATTCAGACTGACAGGCAATTCAGCTGCTTTTAATGCTGTTAGTGACAGTGAAAGAGGACAGGACTGCTTTCATGCTTACTTCTGCTTCCCAGAGAGGTAACACATAGAGACAGGGACCTGTGCCTTGCCATCTGCACCACTTCACCACCGGATCCCAGGTGAGTAGAACACACAGGAGCTCCAGAGCTGCTATGATCTGGCAGCAGCCCCCCGGAGTTAATCCTTCCTCAGTCCCTGTGTGCTGCTGCCACGACTCCCAGCAGTGCTTTGCTCACAGACTCGGTACCAAAGAGCAGCTTTCCAGCAGGCACAGGCCGAGGACTTTGCTCTTTGGACTCTTATCTCCCTCTGGAATGAGGCCCAAATCTCCAGCACGAAGCAAGGTCCACCTCACCGATTACAGCTCCCGGAGAAGCGCAAAAGACAGGTCCATTAGGAATTCATGTTCATTTGTGAAAGGGAAAGACAGGCTTTCTTTACTACACTGGCATCATCTTGCATCTGTTTACTGACAAAAAAAAAGTAAGTCTCTACTAATTGCTATTTCATCCTATAGTAATGTGTTCCAAAAGAAAGTCACCATGGTGCTTGGAATGTATATGCCAGAGGGACAGATGGAGAGGCAAGGAAAAGATTAATCATTTTATGGCAGAAAGCCAGTGGTGTTACCAAAAAAAAGGAGAAAAAAAGCGAATTCAGTCTCAGTGCAAGAATGGTGGCAATGATGGTATCTGAGCTGAGGTGAGAGCGCTCACCTAAACCAACCTGCAGGTTTGGCAGTTTGACAATATATTCAGTCAAAAATATTCACTTTTAAGTCAGTAACAAGAAAGCCTTAAAATGTAACATTTCAAGAATCAGTTTTGAGAATTAAATCATGATCTGGCTACCAGTGTTCAGAGGAAGCCAAGCTCCAAGTCTCCCATCTCTTTAAGCTAATTGCTATAACCAAGGCCTACCACAACAGATTCATGAAGCAATTACTGTCTTGTTCTTCAGCAGTAAATTCCCTCAAATTAAAATACTCAAATGCCCAGGAGTAATTGTCATTTACTTCATCCTTTATCACTAAAATTTGGTAAAACTGGAAATAAAATTTTAAAAATCCCATTAAGAGGAAGTCAGGTGCTTCATTACCACTTGCAATAGGATTTGAAATTCTCTTCCAAGCATTTCACAGAGGCCAAAGAAGAAGTATTCCAAGGTCTTTAAAAAAATCAAACAAACCCATGTTTCCCCATAATTACTGAAATACAAAAGACAGAATTTCATGGGAAAACATTCTTTACAAATGACTGGGTATATACAGAACAAATTCTTAATACATTTAACTAGAAATCAACTTTTCCCAGGAAAAGAAAATCAAATGATCATATGCTTACATTGTATACATGCCTGAAGAAAGAAAACGTCTCCAAAATTCTGCACAAGCCTGAGCACAAACACAACAGAATCTACTACAATTTCTGCACTCAGCATCACTGTTGTACTTATGAATCAAAATAAAGCTTAGAAGGTTTACTTTGTAATGAGTGTCACCTCTGCAAATAACTTCAAAGCTCTAATGGATAATTAGCCACGATTGATCAATGCATTCCAACTGCTTCAAGAGCTTTTATAAGTGCCAAGCAGAGCAAGCGGTTTTCTTCAGATAAACAAGAATTATTCTTAGTATACAAGAATAGAAACTTATCCAGAACCACAAAATTAACTGTAGATGTTTCAAAGGTTTGTTTCATCAAGAAAATCTAGTTTGGACACAAAGAATAATTCAACAATACTTAAAAGGAGAATTTTGAAAGACCGAAATTCAGTGAAGATATGCCTCAAGAGATACTTAATTGTATACTCACAGGCCAAAATTTTTATGAGTGACTTCCAGGAGACGCTTCAGTGTGTACTAAAACACAGTTATACTCACACCAAAACACCGTTTTCTAACATAGGTTCTCAACTGAGAATCCCTGTCCTCCCTCAGTTCCTGCACTTCACCATCATTAAGCTGATTAAAAAGAGTTTAGGAACAGCAGTGATAGGCAAGGGGCAATGTCTTCAAACTGAAACAGGGGAAATTTACATTAGATGTGACAAAGAAACTCTTCCCTCTGAGGGTGGGGAGGCCCTGGCACAGGGTGCCCAGAGCAGCTGTGGCTGCCCCATCCCTGGAAGTGTCCAAGGCCAGTTCGGATGGGGCTTGGAGCAAGCTGGGATAGTGGAAGGTGTCCCTGCCCATGGGCTTTGAGGTCACTTCCAACCCAAACCATTCCAGGATTCTGTGATTCTATAAATGCAGATTCCTAAATCAAATTCAACCCAAAGTCGGCTCTCCTTCCTTTATTGCCTGTACTGTGTGTATCAGCCTTTCAAACTGTACCCAACAGGCCCCAAAAGAACTGCCAGCTGTGTCTGCCAGCACCTGAGCAGTTTGGAAGTGCCTATAGTTGGCTGGAGACAGCCAAGGAAAGGGATAGCACGTCATGCTCCAAAAATTTGGTATTATAAGGAATAAGCTGTTTTGGTAAGACAAAACAGTAGCATTATTTAAGAGGTTCTTCCCCCATTTATCTCCCAGAAGCTGGCCAAGGATACATTAGCAGGCAGTCCATGGAATGTGATACTCCACAGAGGTGGGGGAAAAGGCAACAGTAGCTCCGAGGAGGAACAGCAACAGGAAAATTATCTCCAAGATATAAGAGATATTCAGTGTCCTTCCTTTACAGTGTATACTCTCCTGGACAGACATGAATCCTAAAGGAAAAGTGGAAACACCGAAGGGAGAGGCTCTGACTCTAGAAGTAACTATTCTTATTCAATCCAGACCAGGGAGAAAAATCAAAGAGACAAGAAACAAACTCACACTACAGGTTACATTAAATATATTAAAAGAAACAAAAATCAATATTGCTTACTCCAAACAACTACTTAGCACAAATATCACAGACTGACATTAACTATGAAGAAATGTAACTATAAATAATTTACACTGTTAAAATAATTTTTAAATAACTTTAAGAGCCAAATACGTTTGTTTTGAAACACCACCGTGGCTTCAAGAGTTACTGTGACATTTCCAGTCCTTCTATAAAACATGCTCTCCTTGAAGATTTAACAATACCCATGAAGCTATTGAGACAATTCTGAACAGGCTTTTAAACAAGGCAAGATCTGATGGTTGTCTTTCAACACGATTAAAATTGAACAGTTCAACAAACCAGGCCTGTATACACATTCCTCACAGACAGCAGCTGCACAGAGGATGATCCAGAAACACATTTAACCCAAGATGCCCCATATCAGACTAAGGGAGCCACCACTGTTCGTTCCAAGAGAGAAATCTCATGTTCAACTGGTGGCGTTCCAACACTTGTCCATTACCATGGTACAAAGATCCCCCCGTCCTAAAGGCAGTTATTTAATTAAGTCAATTTGCCAAAAGCTTCAAAGGGCACTTGTTTTGTTTCCAAAACTCCCCTGACAAGCAGAGCAGCCATGCAGCCAGGACAGCACTGTGCTGCAGTCACTCCGAGAACACAAATCCTTTCCATCCAAAACAGCAGCAGAGTGTGCTAAATAATCTATTTACCACTCTCTTCAAAAAATCTATTTAATTTCTTTTGGCAAGGATGGTACGATATTAAACATGCTGTATTTTCATTATGATTCATTCTAAAACAAAGGCACTGTTGAACCCTTTTTAGGGTACAGGACACTGTTATTCCCCAAACCTAAATAGGATTTGTACACAGATGCCAAAGAACACGTCCATCACTGTGATTTGAGCATCTTCAGAACATGTAAGCACAGATATTTCCAGGTGCTACTTACAGGTGGTTTCTGTAGAACCGGGAGTTAAAAAATCATCTGGAGTTCTTATTCATCTAAATCTCAATTCTGCAAAGTATTTTTGACCTTAGAATTAAAACCATTGCTTGGATTACACACAAACAGTTAAAACACAAGCACTAAGCTTAGTGTGCCACTTCACAGTCACAGTAATTTCTGGAGTAAATAAAAATACTCTTTACTGTAATAGCAAGAAGGAGGAGGATGAGGAGGAGAAACGAGCACATACTATTTACAGCCCATGGACACAGTTACAGCAAACTGATGTCACACACAAACGGACTTCAGCTTCCAAACAAAAACCAGGTATTTCCTCCAAACACTCAGAGGAAGAAAAGAAAATGCCATTATATTTTGCATTCCTTATACTCAGCCCTGCAGAGTAAACTAGCAATTGTGGCAATAAGAATTCAGAATTATTTTTTGAGATGTGGACAGAAAATGTGTATTGAAACACCTTTTCTAGTTTAAATATTAATCAAGGTGAAGAATAATCTGTCCACTACAAAACAGATTTGGGCACGCTTTGTGTAGCCTCTTGTATTGAAATTTTAGCCCCCTATGGAAATGAGGGAATTTCAAAATTCCAAAGTGCAACTTTCCAACATAATCTTATTTTTTGCCTGATGGTTGAAGTGTCCTGTTTTCCCTCAACAAAGTGTTTTTCACTTGTGGAAGCTGCAAAAGGAGACTCTCCTCCTCTCCCTGCTTCCACTCCTGATCCATTTCTCAGGACGGCTGACACAGTTTATCAAGCTCTACGTAATTTTCCAAGTTTCCCGCACTGCCTTTTTTCTAAAGAAACAGACCACCAGCATTTAGTTTTCAGACCATAACACTGCCCGCTTTGACACATTTCTGTATGTCCTTCCAATTACAGGATTGCCAATATAATCACAGCTCACTGTCAAGCACAAATATTAAGTTTATCTTTTAAGTAAGAGCAAGCTTTGAGACCCGCTAAAAGGTCTTTTCATCAGAAAGGCTCCTGTGAAATCGTATCTACATGCATGCTTAGAGTCTATTAAGAAAATTACTGTGACAAAGACATTTCCTTCTGACTGAAGGAACCAGGCATTTCGTAACTTCCAATGTTTCAGTTGGCAGGTCTTCCTCCCTCTCAATATCTGAGTCATTTTTTACCCGGGTATTAAAAACCCCAAACTACAAACAGCAGCAGGAAGATACGTGAAAACAGTCTGAAAACTAGAAAGAAGTCATCTCAGTCACATCTATCAGTAAGGACTTGGGAGTTTCTGTCATTTTGACTAACCTGAAAGAACACCATAAATCTTGCTTTTAATCAATGGCTTCCAAAGGAACTGGTGGATCTGTTAGTTTCACTCCCAAAACCTTCTTTCAGATAGACTTCTTAGAAATAAACCCCACTCTAACAACAAAAACTGAAGAATTAAAAGACTCTAAACAATATAATTGATGGTTAGTGACAAAAACCTTAATGTTTGTGTTATCACAGTGGAAGATAATGGCACAATTCTGCTCTGAAGAGATCCCATAACACTTAATTTCTGTCAGCTGGCTGATAAGCCAATGCAAGTGCACAGAGAGGCTTTTGCCCGGGTGTGAAGCAGGAGGAGAAGAAACTGAGCTGAAACATGTTTGTCCCCATGAAGGCTGAGTGCTCTGTCTCCTGCAGCCCTGGAGCCAAACTGAACCTTGATACCTGCATAAGCACCAGCCAAGTGACTATCGCTACAAAGATCTTCAATGACATTGCACAACTGCAAACAAGACTTAACTCACATACTAGAAACAGGAAACAACTCAATTTCAGGTGCCAGGAGTAACAGTTGCGGGAAGTGAGCTTTTTAAGTCACTAAATCTCTTTGACGTATCAGCAAACTCATCTGTGGAGCACCACTTTCCACGGTCATGTTTCAAAACAAAACTGCCTCGGAGACTTTCATTTTACTACGAGTCAGTGAGTTTTGCTATTATGTGTTTCTCTGTATTTATAACCTTCTTCTGTTGTGTTATTACAAAACCACATATGTCTCTCCTCAGTAAAAATGCTGTTTCGGTGCTCCTTATTCATCAGAGAATGGAGCAGCTACGGTCAAGTCTGTAACATTATTAGGAGTCCCTTGGAACTGGGAAACAGCACTGTTTGGAATATGATTTGGACTGGCTACTGGTGTTTGCCAGAGGCATGGTCTGCTAGGAGACAGGCAGCTTGGCAGCCGAGCACGGACAACTCCGTGGATGAGCAGCAAATTAACTGCAAGTCATGTTAAAACAATTCAGGCAGAATTCAGACAGATTGAGAGCCACCAGAGAAACAAACAGCACCAGCAGTTTGCTAAAACACACAGAACCGCAAAGGAATGAGAACATCTTCAGCTGACTTAATTCACAATCAGCAAGCGTATCTAAATCTGGTACTCAGCAAGAGCAACTGGGGGATCTGTTTAAATAAATAGTTGGCTTCATTTTTTCTCATCACAAATTTTCCTTCACCACAGATTCCTCACAACACCAAGACAAATAATGTAACCACATACACTACGTAAGTCTTGCTCTTTAACACAGCTCATTATCGTATTTAATTTACTCAAGATTAATTTCCAACATCAAAACACCACTCAGTGAACAGCACAGGGAGCAAAACTGTGAATGTGCTTATCGATGGCACATGTATTAGACAGACACCCCGCCTGGAAACAACAATGACAGAATTCACTTCTTTTATAGCTCAACATTAAAAAGCCCCAAGACAACGGGTTATTCTCTTGGTAGAAATAAAAAATGGTTTTACGGTTTTCTGAAGTTCACTTCTGGTAAGAGTTCCTCCTCCTCTTTAATCTGAACCTACTCTTACTTAAACACACTGCCATGTGGCTATTCTGACTGAAATAAAGTTGAAAACATGCACTGTCCAAACAAATTAGGCCAATACCATTTAGAGGAAAGAACGGTTCTGCACTCATAGGCAAAAATCCAGCAGAACAGATCTAGTTTTGCACAGTTAGTGACTGTTTGAGCCTGTTCAGGTTTTGATGTCAATCCCACTACTGGTACCAACTTCCAGTGGGGCTTAAATACATACACAGAGGTAAGGAAAACTCATCGCTCGCACACAGCACTTGGAACTCTGTATCTAAACTCCCTGCTACCAAATCACCTCCTGGAATACTACACTGGAAGATCTGCTAGCCAGATCAGCTTCTCCATCAGCTTCTCCCTGCAGGCAGGTTCTATTTTATATCAATGTAAGTATTTTCCTTCAGAGTTTTCAAAACAGGCAGACTGAAGTTACTCAAAATCTTCAATCTTCAAAAAGGCATCCAAAAACCCCCCAAACAACCATTAATGTTGTAAACCTCATAACTAGGTATGAAAATAAACAACCATTTTCTTCTCATCTCCTTATAGATTCAGTCTGATGGAACAATTTAATCTTTTTCTGAGGCATATAGAGCCCAATAATGTTTGATTAAACTGTGTCTGCCCTTCAGAAGGAAAGCTAAACTTGGAGTAGGTTTCATAGTTCTATGAAGAAATATACTTTGAAAGGAGCCCCCAGCAAGCTGTTTCTTCACTGCAGTTTAACAGCAATACCTTCTGCAGATCATCAGCCATGCACAACTCCAGATTTCTTCCTAAATTTCTGCTGCTGGGTACCAGAATATCCTTGCTGGAATGACAGGACTCTGAAGTTACTGAAGAAAAGGTGATTCTTTTTACAGAATTGTATGAGGAGTTTGGAAACACATGGAAAATAAAACACTCAAGAGTCCTCTCATCTGAATGGGACTTTACCACTTCTTCAGGGAAAGAGCAGAAGTACCAGTTAGGTGAATCACTGTCCAAAACTCTTAACACAGGGCAAAAAGGAAGTCTGAGAACCATACATAATAAATGGGAAGTTCCCAACATTTTCTTCTAACTTTCCACAGGCTTTGACAGCTATACCAGGACAAGGGGAACGCATCTCGGCAAGAGACTCTCTAACAACTCATCGACAGAAACACAACTTCAAGCCCTTGCCAGCCACAAAGAACAACAGGAAGGTTTCATCTCCTTCACTTCGAAAAGATGAGCTCCCACAGCAACAGGAGAGTGTTAGGCACAAGCATGTCTCCCACAAAGTGCTCATTCCTATGGAAGCAATGACCATCTGCTGAGCTTTGCTACTGCTTATCACATTCAACAACCAACAATCTTAAAAAACCAGCTCTAACAAGATGTTCTAGATGGTTTGAACACGTTTTCTGGACTTCATGGACTCAACAAAAAACATGGTACAACACAAAAGGACAATTCATTACTGCTGGAAATGACTGTGACAAGATGATCTGTTCCTCTACTCCCATCAAGTAATAATTGTTCAAAGACAAATCCTTTCCTCTTTAAAGCTAATTTCCTAAGGAACTTCAACCCAGTCCAATAAAAATTCTTGTAGTGTCATCCAAGAAAACAGGGCCACAATGCTACAATTGCAAGCAAAATTGTTACAGGAAAGGAGATTGGCAGTGAAGGGAGCAGAGATATACAGAGTATCATGGAAGAGAAGGTTCCTCAGAGGTTTCCAGGTATCTCAGCAAGTCAAAATCACCAGTCTTTGGGAGTACCATGTGAAATCTATGAAATCTTTGCTCACATCTCTATAGACTTAAAAATTATTTTACTTTAATCTCTCCCTGCCAACGGAAGAATATTTGTCTTGATATCAGCACCTTCTTGCCCTCTGACACTGGGAATTGGTTGTTTTCCACCCCTGTTTGAATTGTTGAAGAGTAAGGTTTATCCCCACCTTCGGTGCATGCAAGCACAGGAACATGAACTTCAGTTACCCTGCTCAGTTCTGCCTCAAAACAGCAAGTCCAGAGCAAAATTAACAATCATGGCTGATGATGATCCAGATGAAATGAATCCTTGCAATTTCTGAGATCAGGTGAAGGGACCAGATTCTGGATATTTTTTCTTCTTTTTCTCTTAATAGAAAGAACGCTTATATAAACACACCACAAGAAACAAAACCAGAAAACGGAATGGACTTTCCTTGATTAGTCACACACTAAAAAAGGATTAGAACCAACCACCACAGAAGCAAGGTCTTGCCCAACAAAACTGGTCCCAAACCATAAAGGGTCACGAGTTCCCCACACTGCATATAAACACACTGAATTGAGAAAAATGGGCTACTCAGCTGTACTTGAACAAGGTTAGTCAGAGATGCACATCACTTATTTTAAATGTAATGAGAAGATCTTAGTTTAAGAAGTTCTTTTAGGTATTTTTTCTGCATTTGTATTTCACAGCTCTTTCTTTCCCTTAGGATATTGCTACAGTCATCACCTAGAGAATTTCCTTCCAGCCTCGATACAATTCTTCAAGCAGGATGGCAGCTACATTTTAAGCCATTGAGTCAAGTTGGGCACGTTCACTATTAGGTAGATCAGCTGCCTCACCACTTTTATTACAGCTCTTTAAATCTTTTAAGCTGTTCACATTAAGTGGTAAACAGCAGGGAATCAGGAGGTAAAAAACCAAACTAACCCACATTCTCCTTCAGCAGAAATTTCAGAAGAACAGACAAACTCACTGAAGTGTTTCTTTACTCTTCTTAAAAGCTTTCCTGCAGCATCAATATGAAAAAGCTAACACACCATCATGGCTGATAATCCTATTACGACAATAAACTGGGGGATGGGAAGAGACTGGAAAAGGATACCAATCCTCAAATGCCTACTAAGGAAAATGGCAAAAATAGAGAATGCTGCTGCTTGGCACAAGAAAATTCAGGGAGCGAGTATTTGTTCCAAAATGGGAACACAAAATCTTTGTGTAAAACACTGAGCTCACCTGCTCTCTTACTAAGAGAAAAATAAGATGTATACAAAATAAAACTTTTTAAAAGAAACACAATGCTTTTAAGCTTCATCTTATTCCACAAGAGATGGAGCCCTGGAAAACACCAGTTTTCCTATTTTACTTGGCCAAGTTTTTAAAATTATTTTCTTTTAAGTGCACCTTCACAGAAGCACCGTTTTATCACTTATGCTCTGTCATTAAACAGTCCTTTCACTATTCTTTTCCAATGCATTCCTTGCTCAAACCAACTTTGCTTCTTGAACATCTGTAAACTGAGGCAGTCTGGGTTGCTTTACCGAACTGGTGAATCCAGTTGCAGCTGGCAACAGGCTAAGCCTGAAGTCCTTGAAATACGGAATTTGTCTGAGATCTGGCCTGTTCCTTGCCAGAGGTGGGTTCATTTAAAATAACTTAAGACCTCACAGAACCTCCCCCACCAGGTTCACACAGACTCTGTCAACAAATTCTTTGCTTTGGGGTAATTCTACTTCAGTTGGTTCACATAGAAAAATTAGTAGGTTCACATAAAACTGAGTAGTGACTAGGAAAAATCTACTCCGAAGAACTTAGGTATCTATAAGTTCCCAGAAATAAGCCAGATAAAGAGAATTCCTCACTCTTCCCACAAATTTCAAAGGAAAAACAAAAGAAAGATAAGCTGACTGTCTTTCAGTGCAGACCAATCAGCTTCCACACAGCAAAATTAGCTGTCTCCAGACTCCAAAACAGTTATGTCAACTTTCAAATACTCTGACCTTCACTCAGAACACAAGTATCTCTTCCTTAAGCAGAAGCATCTCTTCACTGCAGAGAGAATGCTTTTTATAGTTTTTATTTTAAAAAAAGTTAAAAATTAACTATACAGTACTCCACAGTGATGTCAGCACCTCTTCAGAGTACAGGACACACACTTTCATGTCAGACAATGCAATTTTTTCCACAATTATTAACATATCAATGAATTAACATTTACATGTTAATAAACTACAGTGATAACAGCTACTGATGTATGAATAGATAAAAAATCAGAGAAAAAAACTGACCTTTTTCTACATATCAGAACATGGTGGGTTTGCCATCAAAATTTCATACTTATAAAATTTCAAGGAACTATACCAAAACAACCCAGACGAGATAAGGCACAGGGCAGAAGGAACAGCAGTCAAAACACTGCTCTAAGCTCACACCTGGAAAACACAGAACTAAAAAGCTTTAACTGTATCAAACAGGGAGCCAGAGCAGTGGCCCCTAACAGAGGCAGATATTTCCAGGTATATATTCCCTGCCCTGATCTGCAACGGCCACCAAATTAGGCTCCTGCCATTCCCTTTCACAGTTTGCATTAGCTTGGCAATCTGTGTGAGATTTGATGCTTCCAGATCAGTTCCTCCATATTTAAAAAACATTCGCTGCATGGCTGCTGACAGTGGTCCTTGACAAGAGGAGCAATTGCTACACCTCTCCCTTCAATCTCCACGTGTTCACATTGCTTTAGAAGATGGCGTTGTCTGGCAGCTAAATTGAGATCCTGCACACGAGAAATCATCTGCTTCCTTTCTGCAGGATTATGCTACTCTTTTCTAATTCACCCTGCTAAGATACTCTCCAACTTTTAGCTTCGAGGATGTCTTTTTCAACAAGTGCTTTCATTTTTGATTACATGAGAAGTACTGCTTCAATTATCTCCTTTTCACAGTATCACTGGTGACTGAAATGGGTAACTACAGACTCAGGAAAGCACATCCTTTAGTTCTGTCCCAGAAAAGGATCTACTGTGTTTCCTAAACACCTGTATGGAGAAAAACAAGTGCAATAAATAGAATACAGTAAATGGCATGTACATACTTTAGTCATTGCTCCTGTCTGTGCTGTGTTCAGCCCGGTGTGCCCAGCCATCTGTGGAGATACTTGGGTTAAAGTCTCTGCCAGCACACTGCCTGCATTCCCCTGCATGGCAGGGGCAGAGTATTGCATTCCTGCTCCCCTTCCTCTTCCAGCTGCCCCAAGAGATCCATTCATTACCTGCCCTTGTCCTTGCTGAGGCTGATTCATTAAACTGTGACCAGAATTACTGTTGAGAAGGCTCTGGTGTGTCTGACTGAAATTAGTATTCATACATATCCCAGGTCCAGTCTGTGATGTTGCGGGGCTGCTCGTCACCATTCCCACTTGTTTTTGTGCTTGAGAGTTCAGAGTCTGGGATGCAGGTGTGGTAGGTCCAGAGGTGCTGGCTGCTTGCTTGGCCAGGCCCGGAGCAGAGGAGTCTCCCGGGTTCAGTGGGCTCTTACCCATAGCACCCAGATTCCCGATGTTCGCGCTGTTCGGCTGCCCTTGGACTTGACCACCAACTCCCTGCTGCACGGGGCTGCTTGAGTTCACATTGCCAATTCCTGGGTTTAAGGAAGAGCCGCTGCTTCCCCTCAGAAGTTCAGAAAGCTGTTTGTGTTTGGAAGCCGCATCTGGAACGAGGTTCCCACTGCTGTTTAAAAGGCCCAACTCGCCATTGGGGATCAGCTCATCAGGAAGATCATTTTCCAAGTCAAACAAAGATCCGAAATCTACAAGTTAAAACAGAAACTTGGGTGAAAAAACATGGCAAACAAGAAGCTAAAATATTTATCTTTGCTACTTTGTACCAGTGTTAACAATGACAGGCATTCAGGACATCTTTACCCACGACTAAAAAGTGAGTGAGGGTCCCCGTGACATGAATTCCAGAACCTTTCAGAGCGAAGTCATTACACACTGTGTGCACACAACCACACAGTAGGTAGAGCACTGGCCAATAAACAGGTTTTCTGGCAAGAAATTTGACAAAACAAACCTTAAGAAAACTAAGGTGGCATGAATACAACCTAATCTAATGCTTAAATTTCCCTTGTTTTGGCTAAAAGATGAAGGCAGAAATAACAACAGATTTTTTCCTACTGATTTACTCTCCCAAAAGAGCAATTACATCACCTTTTCCAACCTCCTCTGTAATCCCAAGCCACCGCATTTCACCCAGCAATTCTACCTCGACCTTGTCATTTATATGTGCACATGGCCAAAGAACATCTTCCAGCACGGCTTCAAAACTTCACCAAAGAACAATGATTTCCTCAGCAGTTTGATCCCAGTCTCACATATAAAGACATTTAAGATCAGTTTCTAGTCATTGATTTGTACCATGGTCTGCTACCTCAGAAGATCCCGAAAAGTACTCAGCATTTTCTCCTTGTAATGCCTCTTGAATCGAGTCACTGCTCGATTTCTGAACAGCTCAAATAATTCAAATTGCTCTGTAAGTGCCCAGACCTCATTTATCATGCCCAATATTGACAGAGGTAATCCACACACTCTCCAGATGAGCAAAATAAATCAATCAAATCTTCATTAAGCCACTTGAAGGAACAGCTCTGCCTGGCTGCAACATCCAGACTAATAAAAAAGTGGTGGAGCTTTTTTTTCTTCCTTTAAAGGAGCAACTCAGGTTCACTAAAATGTTTTGTTGCACATCATAAGCAGCATCCGTGTAACAAGGTTATTTTAGTATAGAAGTAAAAAATAGGAAGTTACTTCGCTGTATATAGGTACTTCCACGTGAAAATGAAAGTTACATATTTGAAGACATAAGGACAGGCACACACAGCAATATTTATAAACATTTAAGCAGACCAGCACCAATACACCAGAGTAGCTGTTCAAACATGCAACACATCTTGGAAGAGTTTTCCAGTCCAAGGATGTGAACTAAAACAATCACTTCTCACTGTAACATAAATGTGTGAAAACTTTATTTTGTCCCCCAAGCCAGCCCTGACAAACCCCAGTCCTTCACACTGAGCAAACCACATTTTTTCCAGGTTAGAACAAAGAAAAGTTCTTTAGTAAAAAGAAGGACATTCCAAAAGCTTCATTGTTTTAAAGTTTAATTCACTCTTCAACCACAAAAAGTTGGTGCAAGACTCAGGCTGCAAAAATGATGTAAGATGGTACATTGAAAAGAAACAACAAACCTCAAGCAACATATAAACTGTATCATAAAGCACAGATGCATCATCAAGGCATCTCAGTACACTTTAATATCTTGCATTTCATCAGCATGTGCATTTCCAATTCAACCTAACTGAAGAAAAATTAATAAAAAAGGTCAGACTTGCAATGACCAGTGAATTACACAAACAGGCACTGTAAACAAAGACAAAAACGTTAAATTCTGGCTGTTTTGAGGCGCTCAAAGCACCACGTCCTTCAGGGGCTCACACCCTGCTATCATCACCTGGTCAAGTCAATAATCCCTCCAGGACTGCATGATGTCGGCCGTGACAAATACACCCTGCTCAGAACAGAGCACCTGTTCCCTTCCAAGCAGGCAAGGAACAAGCTAACATTTCATTTAGCAAGATACATTAAAGTATTTTTAATTTCTCTTACTATTTGCTGCCTTTCCTTTCAGGTCTTTAGTTCATCTTTCCTGCTTGTCTTCTAAAAAAATTCCTGGTGTACTTTCGACTCCGTTCCTGCAGGCGATCACTTCATCTCTCCTCCTCTTTCCCACACAAGCACTCGACACTGACCACGCTGTAGTTTGCCATTTCCTATACATTTTGGTTCTACTTTCCTTCTTCCAAGATTCCCCTGTTTAAGCCTGGAATGCCAGGAGGCTCTGTGAGGCTCTGCAACCGGCAGCGGTGGCTGCAGCTGGAGCCTGACCAAAGCCATCTGCCCGCACGTCACCGAGGGTGGGACACAGGGCCAGGGCTGAGGCTTCGGCTTTGTTAAACTGCTCTCATCACCCCATCTCTCCTCAAGTTCAAGCTTTATAGTGCTCGTGCACACAGCTTCTGTAAATCCCACAAAAAGGTGTTTTTCCAAGCTTCTGCGCCAAAATTGTTAATATTTCATGGACAATAGATGTGTGGGTGTGGGGATAGGGGCAGAGGAGAAGAGGCAAAACGTGAAGGGGGAAGATGTTGCTGCGGTTTAAAGAGTAGTTTTTTCCAGCTGTATTTCAAAATGGGACGCTGGAGTATAAATGCTCAATTTTTTTTTGCTTGGCTGGCCGGACTCTCTCAGTCTTGACAGAGCCAAGAACTGGAAATGTTTTTGCAGTTTACAAAAAAGAGTGAAGAAAGCATTTGGGAATACTGCCTCTTAAAACCTGAATTAATCTACCACTCCTAAGCTCCTGTAAGAAGGCTGTACATTAAGGTTAGACATGGAAAATGTACAGCTCTGCCAGCAGGAAAATAAAAAGCAGGTAAACAACTTAACACAATGGTCCTGTAAAAATTCACCAAGAATTCAATTGTTCATGCAATGATTAATCATCTTCTTTTATATTTCATCAGAGTCATGCACATTAAAAACAGCAACAAAAGGCACATTTTACAACGGTTATAAAATACAACAGAAAACAAAAATCTACTTGAGCATGTCTGCAACAAATCCATAAAGATAAGAGATTGTCTTGGCAGTTATAAAAAGAATAAATATATTTACACACATATAAAAATCTGCCATAATACGAACACAGCCCATTTCTACTGACAGAAAAATGAAAAGCAACTGCAGTCCCTCCATCCTCACAAGAAGAACAAAATTGATCCCATTCTCAATGCTTCAACTGTTTCTCAAAGGCAGATACCAAGAGCCTAAAAACTGAGGGATGCCTTTGCCTTTACACGCACATGAAGCAAGGGTCAGGAAACACCTTTGCTACGAAATCCCACCGAGCTTTAACCTGCTCCACACCCTCAAACCTGCCATGCACCCAGCACACATCAGAACAGGAAAAGTGGTCTGGATTTTAAAGGAGAACAGATTCCCTAAACCCATAAGGCACATACCTCTAATTCAGTGCTCAGGAAGCAGCGGAGCTGACTAAGGCTGCGGACATTCACCTCGTCGTGTCTTGTCTCTAACACAGCACTTCTGATCCTAAACCTCATACCTTTCATTACCTCTGTCACATAAAACCAAATGTCCTCTTAACAGCAGAGCACCAAAAAACCAGAGATTACATTTTCTGGAAGGCACGGAAAAGCACTAGGCAAGTACCACACCCCCACTCTTTCTAAAGAGCTCCTTTTCCAATTTGAGCATTCTGTGTTCCTTGAGCAGCTATTTTCACACATAGAAGATAACCACACTTGAGACACTTTCTCTCCTAATTTCACTCTTGTGAGCTTAAATGTCAGAGTTTTCTGCCTTCCTGGACAACACTTTCAGCAACCAGAATAAAGAAAGATGTTCTGTTTCCTTCTAAGCCTTCTCAGAAGAAAAAACCCCAAAACTGTGCTGCATCCTGAAGGCAGAACATTCTCATCTGTATGACTGCTTGTGACTGTTACCGGGAGACTTTCCTAATATACATATTCAATCAATTAACTTGTTTCAATGTCACCATTTTTCCCCCCTTTAGCTCAGCCTGCAGAGGTGACAAACATCCTAAGGTGTTTCATTATGTGACTTATTATCTCAAACATATCTCACAGCAAGCAGGAGGAGAACTATCAAATTCAGTTTCATTTTTTACAGCATAATCTCTGCTTGAGATGTGACTGGGAGTTTTCCCATCACAAACTGACTGCTCGTGCACGGAGCAGACACTGAAGTCCAGCACACAAGCAGTATTTTCACCGGGCCTTTCTTTCATGCCAACATAGCTGTTACATTTCAGTGAGCCCAATTTTGTTTTGTAAGGCTTCTTTCAATCACGCCAGACCCCAGCAGACAAAGCCTCAACAGTTCAGAGCTCCAGACATTCCCTAAAATTCACTGTCAGGTAGTTCCCCTCAATAGCCACACTGTGTGGTACAGTCAGCAATTACCACGTCCATTCCAACTTCCTGTTGAGGTTTGGGGATTCTGTAATTTATTGTTTCATAAAAGACAATTATTGCATTTAATGTTTTAGAGGAATTAAACAACACGTTCATGGAAAAATCTAAAATTTCCAGTAAGGAAACTTAACATTTGTGTCTTTTTCTAACGTAACACAGAAAGCTTGTGAACTGACATGCATCTGACCTTGACTTTTAGCAGAGCAGCATCACTTCTTCTGAACACGATGTTTAGCAACCAGGTTGAGAATGATGGTGGATGAGGGACCCAGCTGGGTCAAGGAGACCCCGATGGCTGGGTGGAGGGTGGTGAGGGGGAATGAGAGATCCAGCATCAAGGATCTGGGTGAGTGTCAATAATTTATGGCTTGCATAATAAGAGATTTGAATATTTAACTAAATTTCTACCTGCCTGATCGCTTTAACTACTTGCACTTGGGATGAGAAAGGAATACAGTCTGGGTCACGCGTTCCTAAGTCAGTGGACTGGTCAAAACTCAAATATGTTGATACGAACCTCACCTTTTGGAATTCTTGGGACTTATCCCTAGAAAATTAATTGGAATCATCATCATGGCTCCCTCTTGTTTATAGACACACAGTCACTCAGGTTGGAAGGGACATCAGGAGGTCTGTCTGCAGCTCAGCCCTCCACCTCCTCTGAAAGGGCACATGCTCCAGCCCCCAGTCTCCTCAGTAGCCCTTCACCAAACTCATTCCAGCTCCTCCATGACCTTCCCAGTGATGGATAGGAGGCTGAACAGTCTGTAGCTGACTGTATTGTCTTTTAACACTTTTTGAAAATGGGTGTAACACTTGCCTTCTCTCGCTTTCCTGTGGCTGGGATTTTAGAGACAGCTCCTAATATCTCCCCCAATCCATTTTTGTAAGACTCCGGCAACTGACTTTTCAAAACTGAAGTTTGTTACACAAACAAATCATGAAACTAATTGAAAAAAAGAATCAGTTCTCTTCTAACCTCTACTGCAATACTACCAGTATTCCTGACTCAGCTCCTGACACCAGCTCCAACACCAGCCACACAAGCCAGGATGGGGGAAAATGCACATATCCATATCCTTTATACCACAACTGAGGTGTGATACCAACTACCACCTGATACAGGAAAACCCATCTGTTCTGTCCCTGTCCTCCTCCTCACCTCCATGAAAAGAGAGCAGTATAAACTGAGATCTTTCCTTGGTCACACTAGGTTTAGTTCCCAGCCTCTCTTTCCACCGGCATGTTGTGTACCACAATGTCATAACCTCATGGTTCTCTCTGCTGTACTTGTCCAAGTTGTCTCCACCATCTCTCTTCTGCTGTGCTCATAGTGACAAAACAACCCGTGTTAAAAGTCTAGAAAAACCTGAGATACTGGTTTATTTCAGAAATAATTGCTGGGTTTAGGGATTATTCTACCCTTTCATAAAAATGAATCACAGATTACTTGAATGTTTCCCTATCAGTCACCAAGTAGTATATGAGGGCACATTAAATGGCCCTTGCACCTGGCACTAAGGTTTATATAAAGAGGCAAATATGAAAAATACCCAGATAAGAAGCTAGTTTCTAATCTCCTTCCGGAGGCCAGAGGGGAATAAAGCCAAGGTAACTCCAAAACGCGTGGCAGAAGCAGCCCAACAAGAGTGCTCACTCTGGTCTGCTCTTAGAAGCATCGGACAGCAAATGATGGATTGCCTTCGCTTCCTCTGCCCCTCTCCAAAACCATTCTTCCTCTTAATTGTTTCCCAAGGTATCTTCGCTATTTTGACACAGTTGCCATGTCTGCTCTTGTGAATAACTCTAAATGCCACTCAGCAGCATCCACAAGACACACACGGCTACCGTCACAGCGCACATGGCTACCGGGCTAACACTCTTACAGACCAGAAGGATTCAGTAAATTTATTTGCCATAAGAAGAGAAATTCGGACAGCAGGAAGAGGAGGCAATCTGCCTATGGACTGGGAGACACCACACTGGGAACATCAGCTTCTCATTCACAAGATCATCCTGAAGAAGATTAAATACTTTAAGGTTCTTGGAGCACATTAACATTAACAGAAGTGAGACTGCCTTCTCATCCTATCACAAACACACACATCGTGTCTCTTGCCCAAATTTAACAGCTGACAGAATATTTAAGTTCAGAATGACCCTTTTAAAAGGGATCATCTGAGAGTCTGGTAATTAATAGTGGGCACTTGCTTAAGTCAGCATGAAGTGCACAGTCTGTACCAAGCCAGTGTCTGCTTGTGCCTGCCCTGAGCTGGTTCCCACAGCCTCCCTTATGGCTGTGCCACCCTCACTGCCCACCTGGAAAGGAAATCAGCACATAACGCACAAGGACACAAATTATCTTGACAAACAAACTTTAACTGTGACATTTCCTGGCCAGAGACTTCTTAACAAATATATTGCCAACACAGGTGGTTCAGATTTTGAAGTGTTCAGTTCCTGATGCTCCCCACAATGACTGACAGTGTCAACAGTGAGAACTCGAGCTCAGTTCTGGCTCAGGACCTCCCTTCAGCTACACGAGTCCTCCTATGAAAATTCCCACCTTAACACACCTCCTCCAACAGAACATGCCTGTTCTGTGAAGAGTGAAATACACAAACATGTACTTGAAGTAATATTACTAAACAAGATAAAAACCCTAAGCAACATTACTATGAAACAGTCAAGTCTGGGGTCTCCTCTGTGATGTATAAAAACTGCAAAAAGTACATTTCCATTCTTTTCAATGCCACTTTTCACTCCCTATTTCTGATACCAAATTTAAGGGAACTGTCTTCGGCTTGGCAACTCATATTCAGCTGTACAAGGACATACAACCCAAACCAAACCAAACATACACGACGAAGCAACAGCAGACATGCACGTAAAACTAATGATTTTTGTCTATTTATGTCTAAAAAAGCTTCCAACTGTAACTGACAATACAAAAAAACCCAATTCCCTCACAAATCTTTTACTTTAAAGCACCGATTTCAGTGAGATGAGGCTGTTTTGAACCATTCTCATTAATACTTTCCTTTAGGGAGTTTATGAACTTAGGAAAAAACTTCACAGCTATTCCAAACCAGACTCACACTCAGTACTTACTCAACTCAAGCCACTTGGTAATTTCCCCATCTCTTTTCTCCATGAGATGACACAGAAGTGATGTCATCAGCAACACCCACTAACCCAGCTATCGAAGTACCTGTGGTGGCAAAGTTGGGCAGAGCAAGAGAGCAGCTTGTGCGCTTCTGGCGACACACACACGGACAGGGGCTGCTATCCAATGTCCCATTTTACTTCTCACTCTGCAGAAGAAAGTCTCCAGCTCTAATTCCTGTCTCTGTCCTGTCCACCTGCAGCAGGAAAATGACGTGTGCCCGGGAGATAGGGAGGAACAGCCATCCAGGGAAGGATGACTCCTTTTCCCAATGCTATCTTCCCAAGGAAGCTTCCACAGTACTAAAGGTGACCGGCAGGCAAGTGGGGGATTATTTTACAAATGTATGGATTCTGTATTTATCCAGCATCATAAACAAGACCCTTATTTGTCAATGGTGGCAAATAAGAAAGCAGAAAAGGAAGAGTATGTTGAGAGATTTAGATTACGAGTCATAACCATCACTAATAGAAATTTCAGTTGTCTTTTAATTCACACTTATGATTCTGCAAAATACTTAATAGTATTTGTTGAAGCATCTTTATTAAAGAGTTTTCCAAATAAACAATTTACGCTGTCTCTGTATCTTAGACATCTGAGAAGACAGATGGAAAACATAACATATGTTAAAAGGAAGATTTACAAAGCAAAAATTCTTGAAAGTGTAAACCAAATTAGGGTGGAAGTGTCAGATTTCTAAGTTATCCCTCATGTTTTTTCACTGTATAAGAACAAACCCCAGAATTTTTCAAATCAGGTTTTTCAACTACCCCCTCCACCCTGATTTCACATTAACCTGCAGGATTTTGTTACTAGGGTGAAGGTTTTTTTTCACGTTCTTCTCTCTTAGCAGGTAGCAACATAAGCAAAATATCTAATAAAGATAAACACTAAGAGTATGTGGGGGTTTTTAACGTGAAGCTGCAGGTATAATAAAAAAGCACAGCATGTTGCTGTAGAAATAATTAATGCCACTGGACGATGACTCCAAGGAATGTCCAGCCAAAATAGAAAGTGAATAATCTGCAGCAGAAAACTGGGAATCATTTCACAAGCTACCAAGAGATCTCTGGAGTACAGCAAAGACACAGCCTCTAATCCTGCCTGCTGCTGGCAGGGCTTCTCCAGGAGCTCTATGCCACAGTACAAGACAGCATTTTCCTAGCTAAGTTTAAGTCACTGGAGGGGGAATAAGTTTGGAAAAGTCCCCAGTACTTGTGCAATTATCAAAGTATGAATTTCAAAAAATAAATGGGCAAAATGGTAGGACTGTGGACTGTCACATATGATCAGGCTGGCAGATCATCTGCCCAACTTTTCATCCCACACAGACATGAGTGTCAAACTCCTTGGAAAAACCTGTAAAAGCCCACAAACATTGAGAGAGTACACAATACCCTGCTATCAGCAATGCCTCAGGAACTGGTAAGAATTAGCTGTGCTAGACTCTATAAATGAGCCTATTTCTAATCTTACAAATCTCCTGTCCCAGATCATAAACGCTGGCATCAAGTCATGCAGGTCCGTCACTTCAGGTGAAAAAAAACCAACAGTTTGTATCAAACTTCTAGCTCAAGGTAAACATCTTGCTCAGCATCATCCTCTCCCATCCACCACCCCCATGGTTACATGAGTCTTAAACAATATAACCGTGAAGTATTCCACAAGAAACGATATAGCTATGAAATACTGCACCTCATTTTTCCCATCCCAGAGAGTTAGGGCACAAGTACCACGAAAGAAATAAACAAACAACAAAACAAACAAACAACAAAACAAACAAAAAGGACGTTCCCATGGAATAATTACAACTACGCACTCTCCTTCACCTGCAGCTTTTCCAAAAATGAATTTCTTCCCCAAATTTTATGCTTATAAATCCAAGTCAGTTCACTTAATGAAATTATCCTTTTCCTTGTTCCAGGGAAAGAATAAGGAAGCCCATGTGTAACTGTGATTCCTACTGTCACAGCACACACATGACACTCAAGTTTTGCACGTATCATACAAAACAAGAGCAGAACGATTACACAGGCTTCCACAAAGCTTTTCAGCCACAAAGGAATTAAAACATGCTTTTCAACATCCTTTAAAACATCCATACTAATGTTTTCATGTGCCCAAACAAAATCTGGGTTTAGATCATCGAGATGTCACTCCATCTGAAGTCTCTGCTAAGAATGTGAACACAAGCTTAGACAACCTCGCTGTCTTTCCTCAAGCTACTTTGCTTTTGTCCACCTCTTTTCAAACTAAAAGCTAAATCCACTGCAATACACTTATCTGGTTTTTGGCAGGAGAGTAGGATCAAATCAGGCTGCGCATCGACACGAACTCCCTTCTGCGAAGTTCTGTGGCTGGCTGGGAGTCAGCCAGAGATCTACTTATCTCAGCACGTAGGGAGGCACGTGCAACAGGGCCAGCCTTTCCCCAGTGTAAAATCCGGGCCCTGGATGCCAACACATGGGCCGTGAAGAGAACAGGAGTTATCGGGGAGCTTGGCCCGCAGCTTTTGCAGCAGCAGCCACGCAGCTTAATCTGTGTACGATCGGAAGTTAGGGAGGAAAAAAGAATCAAAAATCAACAAAACCCCCTACACGAGGAAGTATGAAGTGAAAACCTAGCTCTAATGGACTTTGGAAGCTACTCATCTCACCCTCTTCCCAACCTCACCTGCTTTAGGAATTTGTTAACTCCTGATGCCATCAGGGACACCCTCTGCTCTGGCCCAGATTACACTGTGTTGTTTCTGGAACTGGTGCAGCAGCACAGCAGCAGAAGCTGCAGGGAACACAATGAACGCAGACAGAAGCATGACTTCAGTGAAACCCAGACCCTCATCGAGCTACCTGCAGAAGGGACCATAGTCCAGGGGCCCCTGAACACCTCCAGCTGTGCTGCTGCTCCATTCGGGCACGTTTTTCCCAACCAGCCCGAAACCAGCTTGAGAACGTCGCCAGGTCTCTGTATATTCTGCTGAAGGACCAATGCCAGCAACGTACAAAATAATCACAACACTCAGTGTTAAAATAACACACTGCCATAAGCAAAGTTACTGTAATTCTACTTTTTGTAGGAGTCCCTTGTTTATTCTGCGGCGCTGGATGAGAACGTCTCACAACAGCCACAGAGGAGACAAATGTTTAGGTATGAAAACGCCTGTGTATCCAATAAAGCAGTAATTAGACAAAAGCACTACTCCTACCTGGCTAGACAAGGAAAAATCTTTCCCACAGACATTTTACCACAGGAGTCAGCTCGTTCAATACGGCACAGCAATGGCAAGCGAAGTTAACAGCCAGGAGTCTTAACCTTCCTTATTGATACAAAGAGCAGTGGGGCAACTGCAAAATGGGACTATCATGAAACTTAACGATGGTCACAGCACCCATTTCTGTTATCCTTTCATCTCTGCTCTCTTCTGCAAGATCAGACACTGGATTTAGATGCTTAGGTTTAACAGAAAAGGCTGTATTTTCAGAAGGTAAGCAGACCAATTTCAATGGCACAAACTTTGCCCCGGTAAGCTGAGGAGCTATTTTTATCAGAAAGATTAAAGGCAGTTAAAACTTACCCTGACAAAAGGAGTTGCTTAACATCACTGCATCAAAGCATCAAGAGAAATATAAACAAGGAGGAGAGGAGTTGCTCTCTGCCCAATGTTCAGGCCTGCCATCAGAGCCTCGGGTGTGAGCATTTGCAGGATTGAGCCGAACTGTTCAGCCGGGCCCAACGCGGCGGCTGTGAAAGCACGTCCCCCTCCCGGCAGCCGCAGCACCCACCAGTGTGGGGCTACCACTGCAATTACAGTTCTGTTCAACAGAACAGGATTCTGTTCAACTCACTGCTCATCCAGGGCAAAAGCCTCAGACCCATCTCCCCAGGCTCCCCCAATCACAAAGGCCACTTTCCAGGTTGCAAAAGAACTTTCTCGTTTAAGCCCCCACACCAGGGAGCAGCCTGGTTTAGTTCCAGGAGCAGGCATTTGACAGCAAACACTACTCAAACTATTTGTATCACCTGCCACAACGCACAGAAACCTTCAGCCATCCTTCACCAAGCAGCATTAACTGCTGGCAACAAACCTAGAAGTGCTTTTCCTAAAAACAACCCTCTCTTTAAGTGCACAAACATTACCCGCACCCTTGGCAGAGAGGTATTTTTGCCTATGGAACACCAGGACGACGACAGAACTCCATGGACACACTTGTCCAGCAGACAACTTGGGGTTTGCCAACCCAGCGCCCAAAGGTCCCCTGAGCCCTGCAGAACTTTCTGCAGATACTGGAGTTCACACATCTAGCACCACACAGAGCTCTCTGAGACACACGAGAACTTGCTGAACAGGACATAATTAACACTGAAGCATTCCAGAACAGCCCAAGTGAACTTCAAAAAAGAAAAAAAAACAAAACCCAAGACACTGCTTCAAACACCTCTCACTGGCTACCAGGAGAGTCTAAAATGTCTAGCTGAAGAATTAAGGAAAAACTGTATTTGTCCTGAGTTACAAAGAGCATGTTGCAGCAACTTGTGTATCAGCCTTCCATATATTCCAGTACTTCCACAAAGTGATTAACACAGCTCAATCACAAGACCTCACCTAGATATTCCCTGACAATTCTTACTCGATACTGTTTCTTTCTCGCTTGTTTCATTTATTTGCAGGCTGAGAAGAAAAGGTTTCCATAAAAAACCCCCTAAAAGACCGAAGCATCTGTAAACTGTTGCCAAATGCAGATTGAGCAAGACGAAAAACCCACAGAATTTATCAGCTCAATTATAGTAATACTTTTTTTCAATCTATGAAAACACAGCAGGCATAGCATGATTAACTTATCACTATCCCTTCCACAAGATTCATTAATCTCTGAAAGCAGAAATTCAAGTCCAACAGACTTCATGTTCTGAAACCACTCTTTCAGGGACTGAAATAGTCGGAACACCGGGAGAGGCTGGTCCAGGCACACATGCTCTTGTGCACACACGTGTGTATGTACAACGGGCACACGCTGGCTGGAAACGAGACATTTTGATGCGTTTTATTATCTACAAATCCATCATAAGTGAGGAAAAAGGCATGCCAGAGACACTACGCGACACAGACAAGTCGCAGTGACTGCCAGGCTGCCGGGCATTTCAGCATACAAGCAACCCCACAACTTCAATTATTATCTGCAAATCGTTTGGGGTTTAAAGGGAAAATGCTTGGAACAGTTTAAGCCAAATGCCTTAAAACCTTGGTCACAGGTTGGGAGGTAAAAAAAACCACAAAGTATTAACTGGACGGTAGAACTAGATGGTCTGCAAGGTTCTTTCCAACCCAAATCATTCTATGACTAAGAAGCTATTAAGGAGTTTTTATTCCGTAGTGTGTCGCACACAGGGGCACAGTGAAAGAGCCTGTATAGGGCTACTGGTTGTGGGTAATCCGTAGGGTTTAAGGAGTAGATAGAAACCTCGACTACTCTTTCCAAGAAGGCACCTTCAGCTTTAAGCTGAAGGAGGGTAGATTTAGATTCGTTATCGGGGAGAAATTCCTTCCTTTGACGGTAGTGAGGCCCTGGCACAGGATGCCCAGAGAAGCTGTGGCTGCCCCATCCCTGGAAGTGTCCAAGGCCAGGTTGGACGGAACTTGAGCAACCTGGGATAGTGGAAGGTGTTCCCCATGGCAGGGGATGGAACAAGATGGGCTTTAAGGTCCCTTCCAACCCGAACCATTCCACGATTGTACGATAAGCAGGATGGTCGGTGCTTCCCATGCCTGGCCCTTCTCCTTCCCTACCCGCACCCCACTCAGCTGCGCACCCCCATCACCCAAACCGAAGCATTAAAAAATAAGATGATGGACGAAAAGAAGGGAAACCCACTCAAGAAACGTGTCTTTCCAACCGCTATTTATAGCCGGGACGGTACTTGGCGTACAGGTCCCGCCCGGTAACTTCGACTGCAGGAGGCCCAACCCACCCCCGCCAGGAACCGCGGCAGGGCGGGCGGTCCCC